>OZ035987.1:38180000-38692500 GCA_964035005.1 Erebia palarica
TATGGCCCGACCCGGGAGCCCGGGACTCGAACCCGGGACCTCGTCAGCCGCAGTCAAACATGCTAACCACTAGACCAACGAGGCAGTTGCAGTGTTGGGGTACACTACTTTCGTACTATAATATGTGGACAAGTTAAAGGTTGTCTGACGAACCAATAGCGTGCCGGAACAGAAGCTCATTTTTGTTTGGCCTTCGATCTTTTTCTAAATAGACGAGTATTTCAATGTGAGTATCATATCCCGTATGGTCTAGTGGCTAGGATACCTGGCTTTCACCCAGGAGGCTCGGGTTCGATTCCCGGTACGGGAAATCTGCTTTTAGTTTTCTTTGTATTTTTTTTTGGTTTCTCTAGTTTTTGGAGTTGAAGTAAAATTACTTTAGAGTAAATTTTGAATGTTATTTCAAACTAAAATGGCAGTCGAACGAAACAGCTGTGTTGGCACCGTCATCTTTTAACAAAGTAGAAATTTTGTAGTTCGTATTATTAACTTTTTCGAATTATTAAAAAAAAGCGGAAAATTCAACCAACTGGTAACATCAATTAGAGGGCTTTTAAACCCACGCCCTGTGTTACTTTTCAGTTTGATAACTATTTTAAATCATTGAGATTACAAGGACCACATTAATCGTTATTATTGAATTCACATATCCATAATAATATGTGAGTCTATGCTTAGAGGTGCTGACTTTATTAATTATATTAAAAGGTAAATAAAAATTGTTTTTGCAATGAAATGAAAAACGTTCCTCATCAAGTCAAAACTGGTGACATCACATCAAATGTGGCACGATTTTTGTTACATTTTAGGTTATTTTGAAAGTTTGAGCTATAGTCGGTGTCTCAAGAGACGTCCCACTAGTAGTATGGAGGGAATGTTGTAGTATGGAAAGGCAGTTTGACGAAATCTCGTAGCACTCTCTTCTATATACCTACGACGGGTATGTATGTATGTGTTTGTCATGATCTCTAGAACACGAAACTATCGGTTGTAGAACGCGCAAGCGTGTACATGCTTAGCTGTGACGCCACAAAGATGGCGGCCGACCGTTGTAGATTAATGATGATTTCTCAAGTTATAATTGTACAAATGGGTTGTGTGAGGTGTCTTTGGACAGCTTATTTATTGACCTATATTTGAGGGCCGCTTGCACAAGGACATTTAAACTGATTTAGTTAAATTTTGTAATGATATCCCTTTTAGACAAATGCATATTGTAGTTTGCCAAAAAGGGGCAGCATTAAGAGTCCTTGTGCAAGGGCTTGTTGAGTTAAATTGGTAAATATGCAAATGCATAAGTTAAAGAATTCAATATTTTTATAATAATTATTATATTTACGTAAAAGGTCTCAAAGAAGCAATTAAAGGTCATTAAAAAAGCTTTCCAAAGACACCACCCACAACCTTTGTACAATTATAACTAGAGGAATCATCAATAATCTACAAGGTCGGCCGCCATCTTTGTGACGTCACAGCTAAGTGTGTGCACACTTCCGCGTTCTACGGCTGACAGTTGCGTGTTCTAGAGACCATGACGAACACATACATACCAGTTGTAGGTATATAGAAGAGAGTGCTACGAGATTTCGTCAAACTGGTCGATTTCCTTCATACTACTAGGAGGACGTCTTTCGATACACCGACTATAGCTGAAACTTTCAAAATGACCTAAAATGTAACAAAAATCGTGCACATTTGACGTGATGTCACCAGATTTGACTTGATGAAGAACGTTTTTCATTTCATTGAAAATCCGCAAATCCGCCACCCACAACCGCACGGCTCAATATTGCAAGACAGATTGCCGAAATACAGAATTAGACAAAGGAAAAAAAAAATTGAAAACTCTTAAGGTAAATAACCTTTTAAAATTCTAGAGACAATGATGAACACATACATACCAATCGTAGGTATATAGAAGAGTTTTACGTAAATCGTGAAGGAAACTATTTTTTGAACATTTGCCTATAGACTATACACTATAGAGTATAGAGTGTAGAGGCGGCGCAAGCGGTCGCATATATGTACAGTCCATTTGAAGGGGGCAGCATAGAAAATGTAAATAAAACATACCAGTCACGACATTTCAACTTTACTATCAATATTTTCACTGTTGTACTTCACAAATCACTCACAAACGTCTCTTATCCTGAAGTAAAACATTTACAGTTCATAATATACTCAATTCAAGCATTATGACTAAGCTTAACTGCCTCGTTGGTCTAGTGGTTAGCATGTTTGACTGCGGCTGACGAGGTCTTGGGTTCAAGTCCCGGGTCGGGCCATATTAAGTGTTGGGTTTTTCAGACTAGAAATTCTCAGTACTAGCCCGGAGTTAGGAAGTTGGCGGTGGTTCACCCCCGTGCCTCGGAGAGCACGTTAAGCCGTCGGTCCCGGGTATTATCACTAACATGGTAATAGTCGTTAAAGCCCGCCAACCCGCATTGGAGCAGCGTGGTGGGTCTAAGCTCTATTCCCTCTCTCCTATGAGAATGGAGGCCTGTGCCCAGCAGTGGGACGTTAATGGGCTGTAGTGGTGGTGGTGGTGGTTATACTAAATATTGTGATCAAATAAAAACGTTTTCTTTCTTTCTTTCTTTCAATGAGCTAATATCGGTTGTCCCGGTGCGGCAGGCGGGCGGGGGCGGGGGCGGGGGTGGGGTTGCGGGCGTGTGCGGCGACGTGGGCGCACAGGCGGAGGTGTGCTGGCTGCCCAACACCAACCTGGCGGCCAAGCTGCCCGCCGTGCAGCACCAGCCGCCGCGCTACTGCAGCGACAAGCACCACCTGCTCAAGCCGCCCGGCGTCATGGCGAACGGTGAGCCACCGGCCACCCTGTACCTGCAGGCTCCTGCTGGAACACCAACGCGACGAGGGCTACGTGTGACCAGTTTGGGCTTTTTTAGTTAGGCAAAATTGCGCCCAAATTCGACACACATAGCTCTACGCGTCTAGGAGTTCCAGCAGTAGTCGTCGAAGTATACCTTCGGGTAACTCCACCCAGTTTTTAGGTAAGATCTCATCATAACTAACAAAACGAGCCCAAATTCGATACACCAAGCTCTTTGCGTCTAGGAGTTCCAGTAGTACCTACACATCGAAGTATAACTTCAGGTCACTTCACCAAGTCTTGAGGTAAGATCTCATCGTAACTAACAGAAGGAGTCCAAATTCGATACACCTAGCTCTTTGCATCTAGGAGTTCCAGACTCCAGTAGTAGTCATCGAAGTTTAACTTCAAGGTCCACCAAGTCTTGAGGTAAGATCTCATCATATCTAACAAAAGAAGCCCAAATTCGATACACCAAGCTCTTTGCGTCTAGGAGTTCCAGTAGTACTCATCGAATTATACCTTCAGGTCACTCCACCAAGTCTTGAGGTAAGATCTCATCATGACTAAAAAAAGGAGTCCAAATTCGATACACCTAGCTCTTTGAGTATAGGAGTTCCAGGCTCCAGTAGTATTCATCGAAGTATACCTTCAGGTCACTTCACCAAGTTTTGAGGTAATATCTCATCATAACTAAAAAAACGAGCCCAAATTTGACACATCTAGCTCTTTGCGTCTAGGAGTTCCAGTAGTAGTCATCAAAGTATACCTTCGGGTTACTCCACCAAGTCTTGAGGTAAGATCTCATCATAACTAACAAAAGGAGTCCAAATTCGATACACCTAGCTCTTTGCGTTTAGGAGTTCCAGACTGCAGTAGTAGTCATCGAAGTATACTTCAGAACACTTCACCAAGTCTTGAGGTAAGTATTCCGTATTCAACTATTCCGTGTTTTCTTGGGATAATAATGCGGTGGGTTCGCAGGTCCTTCCGCATACGACTCGACTAAGAGTAGGTATTAACTCTCAGGATTTTATTTTATTTTATTTTTGCCAACAGGTAATACACAAAAACAACATAAAAATGACAAAACACATATAAAACATTTTAGAGTGTACACCCAATTACTGGCAAGCCGGCATGCATTTAGCTGATCTCGCAAGTGCGGGGTTACCAGTTAACAAATAGCGTTAATTGGATCTAATCTGTAAACTGGGATCGACGGCTCAACGTGTTCTTTGAGGCACGGAGGAAACCAAAAGGCCAAATTCGGACTTCCGAGTTCGGTCACCCATTCAGTGACTCAGGTCTATACCGACTTGGCGCAATCGACTGATATGCGTTGTCACAAGTAGGTCACTCGTCCCTCAATAATATTAACTTGTGTAAACACGTGTAAATGTTTTAATATTGTCGTTTGTTGAAGTTTGTCGCTGCTCGCCCCTGTTGGGCGGGCTTACGGTGGTCTGCCCCCCGATTGTCTAAAAGTTGCCGATCCAATCGTCAAAGTAAAATAAACCGTAACAACATTTAATTAGAGCTCAATTTCGTGTATCCATTCTAATTCGTTTATGGTATCGTACATACCTAAACGTATGAGAATGGATATGTCACCGTAAGATTGTAAAAACCGTTAGATTACAATCTAACTCGCGAAATTCTAAACTGTCGACAGATTGTGAACCGCTCAATGTTCTGAGTGTCAATTTTTGAAATATTCATTTTATTTACGTTTTCTTGTCTCTTTCTTGTAGGTTAGGTTAGGTTTCGACATAAATAATCAGGTAGGGCACTTAGGTTTTATCGGGTTTAAATACATATCAGATTACAATCTACCATTATTTTCCGGAAGATTCTAATCTTTCGACAGTTTGCAATTTCGCGAGTTAGATTATAATCTAACGGTTTTTACAATCTTACAGTGACAGATACACGAAATTGAGCTCTAATTCAATGCTATTATGGTTCATTTTGCTGTGACGGCGAGCTTTGTCGCTTGGATCGGCAGTTGCCGCATAATGGCGGCTCTGACGTGTCACTCGTGTGTCGCAGGCTCGTCGTTCGGGCGGCGCGCGTCGGACGGCGGCGCGCACGTGCGGCGCCCCGAGCGCGCGTGCTGCGGCGCCGCGCCCGCGCACCACGTGAGTACCATTCACTATGGCTCGTGACTCCATCGCTCCGCCCCAAACAAGTCAGCTCATTCGTGGGAATGACCATTCTTTTCTATAACAAAATTCCACGACCCATTCAACCCTGTACCCACTACCAAAGGTTAACTGGAAGAGAATACCTCTAGGTATTAAGTTCGCCTTTGTGCATTGTAATTTTATTATGTGCAATAAAGAATTTAAAACAAACAAACAAACAAACCATTTTAAACTTACCTGTACACAAATTTAAGAAATCCATTAAAAGTATGCTCTTGAAAAAAAAGCTTATCATACTGTTGAAGATTATACATATAAATGATGGAGGAGCATGGATTCGATCACTCCAGCAATGCTAAGGACAGCGGTTACTTATGTATTACTATATAATAAATGTAAATGAAATATTTATTTAAAAAGAGCAACCACCGAGTTTCTTGCTGGTTCTTCTCGGTAGGAATGGCATTCCGAACCAGTGGCAGATTCACTTGACGATTCAAAAGTGCTTGTAAAAGTTTATTTGAATAAAAAACATTTGAATTTGAGAATTTGACTCTCAGATGAGTAGTAAACTTATATTGTTTCCCAAACACAATTTTACAAAATATAATTATATTACGTAAACAAATAAATAACGATTCATGCTTGAAAAAGATTGTTCGCATATATATGTAGAACCGAAAAAGGAAAGACAGCAAACACCGCACTTTGCTGACCACTGTAATAGGCCTTTAACCTGTAACGCGTGCGCGCAGGTGTCGGACAGCGGCACGAGTACGCGCGCCGAGCGCAGCGAGCGCACCGACGAGCCCGCGGCCGAGCCTGGCTACAGCGACAACCTGTGCCGGTACACTTCACTATATTGCCTGCTACCTGAATCTTATGTGTTTCTTGTTTCCTCAACTTCTCTCCTTATATTAAACTTTCTCCTTACGCACTGTCTTTTAACCCTTGTACCATGTAAATGACAATATATAATAGGGATGATGACAACTCAATCAAATCAGCAACTCTTTCACAAACTTAAAAACGCACTTCTAGTATGGAAGTTGTATGAAATTCACAATTGTGACGTCATCAAATTTCAACGCACTTTTTTTCTTTAATCTATATTTTAAAATGGTTATCAAACTCAAAACTAACCGAGGATGTGAATTTTAGGTCTTTCGGAATACCCTCTATTTAATAATCAGTTAGAAATAATTTATTTTTGATATAGGCATCATCCCTATTCCTCTAGGTATTCTTGCCCTTGCACCAAAGGTTAACTGATACAGAATACCTATTGGTATTAAGTTCGCCTTTGTATATTGTATTTTAAGTACAATATAGGCGAACAAACAAATCTTCACGAGTGTTTACAGACACCTGGGGGCATAAAACGTTTCTGAAAACAAAACTAAAGTTATCCTATAAGATTACTTCTTAATATACATGTACGTTACAAAATTACGAACATGTATAACGGCATAAATAAGTTTATCGTGTTGGTCACTCATCTAGATGGCAATAGAGAGAGCTTTCATGATCAAACATGAAAGGAGGAGATCCGTAGGAGAACTAGAGTCACCGACAGCTCGACGAGCCGCTGAGAGCTTAAATAACCGATAGGCGTTGGACTCCGTAGGCACCGGATAGCGCAGCGCTATACGACCCCCTCTGCGGGCGGACGAACTCAATCGCGCGGGGGGGCAGGGGCGGGGGCGGTGTGTCTGGGGGGGGGGGGGTTACTCGTCCAGCAGTTCGAGAAGATAACGAGGACTGGATACGGGCATTCCGAACCAGTGGTAGATTCACTCGACGATTCGAAAGCACTTTTTGAAGTTTGAAAAGAACGAAGAACAAAGAACTTGAGCAACTTGAACTTGGCAATGATTTGATCTAATGTCTCTGATAGTTGCTTAGTTAAGATGAGGTTGCTTAGTTTTTCTTTTACTTTTCTTGTAATATACCGCATTTTGTGCATGTTATGGTAAATGAATAATTAGCCGGCAACGGCAACATCTCCCTCTCGTGGGGAGATGGGGAGATGATGTCGATGTGCGCACGCTAAGCCCACGGGGACGCTAAACCCGGCGTGTGCGGGCAGGTACATGCTGAGCCGCGGCAGCAGCAAGCGGCACACGATGGCCACGCCCGAGGACGCGGCCGTCTGCGCCACCACCACCATGGTAACTATTGCGCCACGCGGGTAACTCGGTTGCACCACGCGGGTAACTCGGTTGCGCCACGCGGGTAACTCGGTTGCGCCACGCGGGTAACTCGGTTGCGCCACGCGGGTAACTCGGTTGCGCCACGCGGGTAACTCGGTTGCGCCACGCGGGTAACTCGGTTGCGCCACGCGGGTAACTCGGTTGCGCCACGCGGGTAACTCGGTTGCGCCACGCGAGTAACTCGGTTGCACCGCGCGGCGACCCCGGCCCCAGTAATTATCTATACTTCTATACTTAATATACTTATACTTAATATTATAAATGCGAAAGTTTGGATGGATGTATGGATGTACAAACATCCAAACATCCAGGATGTTTGTTACCAATCACGCCCCAACAGCGGAACGGATCTGGCTGAAATTTGGCACAGGTATAGTTTATAGTCTGGAATAGCACATAGGCTACTTTTTATGCCGGAAAATTAAAGTTTTTTTATTCCCGCGGGAACTACTCTATTTTTCGGGATAAAAAATCGCCTATGTCACTCTTCAGATCTTCAAGTATACCCATGCCAAAAGTCACGTCATTCCGTTCCTCTGTTGCGGCGTGATTGAAGGCCAAACCAAGAAACAAACACACTTTCGCATTTATAATACAAGTGCGATTGAGAGGTACAAAATATATTAAAAATAAAAATATAAAAACGTTTAGCCGTGGGTTATGTTTGCTGTGTCTGATTTTGAAATTAATCAATGAAATAAACAAATCTTAAGTAAAAAAATTAAAAAATACGACTGCCCTGCCAAAATACTAGTTAAATTAGAATCTGATTCACATTTTTATTAAATGATATTTTTTTTGTGAATCACTGGATATTGAACAGTGTTATATATTTTTGGAATCTACTCATCATTTTCTAGATGATCTTGATGATTAATCTTATATTCGAATTATTTTTTTCAACTTTAGTCTTTAATGGTCCAATGGACCATGGTCACCCCATCAATTTTTTTAAAAATTTTACTAGCCTATGTCACCCGGAATAAGCTAGGGATTCTAACGATACCTCATTTATCAAAATTGCTTCAGGCGTATAGAAGTTACGGTGGAATATACAAACTCACATACATACATACATACATGAACCTTGAAAACAATGTACTCCTTTTTTCAGGCAGTCGTATAAAAATAAGTAACTAAGTGAAAAATTGAGATCTCGTGTGAAGCTGAACTAATGTTTGGTCCGTGTCCGTGCAGGCGAGCAGCTCTCCGTCGTCTGCGGCCAACCTGCGCGTGCGCCGCAGCGGGCTGCTCACCGTCACCGAGCGGCCGCCAGGTGACACGCACACGCACACGCACTGTACACGCACACGCACACGCACTGTACACGCACACGCACTGTACACGCACACGCACACGCACTGTACACGCACACGCACTGTACACGCACACGCACACGCACTGTACACGCACACGCACTGTACACGCACACGCGCCCCTTGAACTCTGCACATAAATATCAGCGTATAATTCCGTAAATGATTTTCGCTTTTGGATGTATATTGTTGCGTCCTCGTTTCCTATTTAGTAGCTTATGAACAAGATTATAAATAAGAAATGTACTGTAAAGTTGTACGTTGGGTTGTATGTACCTTTGACCATTTGACATAGTCCGACAGTATTTTCTTTTAAATTGAGAGGGGGAGGGGGTGGGGCACTTGTCAAATACATAAAATCAAATCGGTTCCTCGTTCAGATGATTAACAAACTAAGAACGCCGATTTATGTAGAAATAAGAACGACGAGGTACACATCACACACATGATACAAACATTGCTTGCTCCGCCATTTTTGTTTTTTAAATAGTTTGTAGTGCTGTTTAAAATTAGTTTTTCTAATAGTATTTTTTGTGATTAAATTTTATTTTTTTTATGAAACTATGCAAAGTATAGTGTGTTTTTTAGCTGCATTTGCTGCTTATTATTGTTTTTTTGAATGCGGGTATTTACCATTTTTGATATTCTTTTTTACAAATGAACTTAACGGAACAGCAAAATTAACTTCAATTAGTTTTATTTGACGACGTTATTTCTGATTCAAAAAATATGGTGCTATTCTTTTTTTGGCATGACATTTCAGTTCAGATATAGATGTCTGTCAGGACGCTATTTTTTTTAAATATAATGTGTAAGGGACTGACAGACAGGATTCAGGGACTCATTTGGAACTTGCACGAGCGAATGGTCACAACGTGTAGCGGTTCCACGAGAGATTTAATGTAATAAGATAAAAGTTAGCTAAACTTAAACACAATATTCATTTGGTGCAGCCACGATTGCTATCGTTAAGCTCTAAACCAAATTGGGATTTAAACCCAAAAGTATTCAATAATCGCTGAGTCTGCCTGCAGGAGACTGAATTATTATCGTCAAAACACTCGTATTTATACTAATTATTTTCAATATGGCGTCGGTATTCGCAGATTAATAGGCCTATTACACTGCACTTTTCACAGGGACCCTTACAATTGAATCAGTGTAGTGTATAGAGATTTAGGGTCATTATCAGGATTTAGGGGTTAGTAAGGGTCCCTAAATTGGTCCTTAATGCTGCGTAGGTAAAAAGCGACGCTCTAACTAGCGGCCAGTGTAATAGGCCTATTAATCGAATGACATGAAACGAGTCAAATTGACTGATATCATACTTCCTGTTTCATGAGATATAACGACAAACAGTAATAATGGTAACAAATGGTAAATGTCCGCACTCGTACGTTTCTGTTGTCGGCAGTAGCGCGCATGCCGCATCGCTAATTCGTTTCTGTTTCGACCGCTGTAGTCATAAGCCCCGAACTGGTAATGGAGGTGGAGGCGCGGATGAACCGGAACTACCTGCCGCCCTCCATCGGCTACCCCTACCCCGCCGCCGCGCCCCCCGGCCCCGCGCCCGCCCCGGCCGCCCCCGGGTACGCCAAGAACTGCATGATCCCCGTGCTCGAGACGATACCCCAGGGCAGCGTCATGGGCTCCGCGGCGCAGGCGGCCGGCTCCATCGTGTCCGGGACGCCGCTGCCGAGCCAGGCCTCTCAGAAGCAGGGCTCCATAGTGACGGGGACTCCGCTGCAGGCTCAGCCGATGGTGTGCGACGCGGTACAGAGCCAGGGCTCCATCGTATCCGGCACCCCGATGCAAAACCAAGGGTCGATCGTATCCGGCACCCCCGTCCAGAACGCGGTACAGGGCCAAGGCTCGATCGTATCCGGCACCCCCGTTCAGAATTCGGGGCCTATTTTCACCGGAGCGACGCAAAACCAGGGCTCGATAATGAGCGGGACGCCTGTTCAGAGTCAGGGGTCGATCGTGACCGGCCTGTCCGTCCAGAACCAAGGCTCCATGGTGAGCGGTATGGGGGCTCAGAGCCTGTGCGCGGGCCAGTACGCGGGCCAGTGCGCGGGCCAGTGCGCGGGCCAGTGCGGGGGCCAGTTTGCGGGCCAGTGCGCGGGCCAGTACGCACGCCAGCGCAAGTACTCGGGCCCGCAACGCGTCAAGCTCCAGATGCTGGCCACTGTGCAGGAGATGGGTAATTCAGTTTGTTTAATTACCGGTGGAGGGTCATTTGAAATAAATGAAACATTATTGATATGGACATTTCATAAATACGTAATCTTTTTATGGTAACCTTTTACGAATGCTTTCGAATACAGTATCGGACAGCGATCGAAGGTAAAATTCAAGTTATGTACAAATTTAAGTTGCGCATTTTCGTTCGCTTGTAGTTGTGTTTGCACGATTTTGTATGTGTGTGACTGTGTGTTTTTTATAAAAGCTTAAGTTTTGTGTGTAGTTTGTTGTGTGACATAGTAAAGTAGTAAGTTTTTTTAAATTATTACAATTGGGTATTTGACAACTAGTAAAATAATTTTTTAGTGATTATTAAATATAGTATCTCCCAAAAGTCGTAATATCCACGTCCCCTGCTAGTTTTATTTTGAATAACCATTTTAAACTATCTATTGAAGTAAAAAAAGTGCGTCAAACTCTGATGACGTCACAACTTAAAATTTCATGCAAAATCCATACTAAGCACGCGTTTTGACGTTTGAAAAAAAGTTGCTGATTTGACTAGTTGTCAAATACCCAATTATGGGAACCATAGTTTTTTTATAACTCTAGTTTTGTGGGACTCATTTGTGTTGTGCGTTGAATGACGTTACTGACGAGCATGATCATTGAAAAGTTTCTCGGGGAACGTTTATTGTCACTGTAAAGTTATAGACAAAAACGATTTCCCTAGCGACGCCATCACATATCGATGGCACTGCAGGGGCTTGGAGACGTTATCCTGGGAAACTAGAACTCAGCGCCGAACCAATATACCGTTCTTGTCCAATCTTTGGGGTGCATAATCGTAAAATTGCTTATGCAGTTTATTTTTACTTAAAACTAATAACCTAAATCCTGATTTTCAAGTCCGTAACTACAAAAACATAGGATTTGCATACAAAATTTCAACCCTCATTTCAGCTTCTGTGGGGTAGATTTTCGTAAAATTGCTTATGCAGTTTATTATTAACTAATAACCTTTATGCCGATTTTCAAGTATCTTACTTCAAAAACTTAAAAACCTCATGTAAGCTTCCAACCCCCATTTCACCCCTTTGGGGAGAATTTTCGTGAAATTGCTCATACAGGTTATTATTATTTAAATCGAATAGCTTATATCCCGATTTTCAAGTCTTTAACTTCAAAAACACAGGACTTTCATACAAAGTTACAACCCCCATTTCACCCTTTGTGGGGTAGATTTTCCTAAAATTGTTTATACAGTTTATTAAAACTTAAAACTAATAACCTATATCCCAATTTTCAAGTCTCTAACTTCAAAAACCTGGGAGCCCTTATGTAAGCTTGCAACCCCCATTTCACCCCTATTGGGGTAGATTTTCGTAAACTTGCTTACACAGGTTTTTATTATTTATAGCTATTAACTTAATTGCCAATTTTCATGTCTCTAACTTCAAAACCAAAGGACTTTCATACAAACTTCCAACCCCCATTTCAACCCCTAAGGGGTGAATTTTCTCAAAACCGTTTCTTAGCGGCCGTCTACACCATAGAAGGAACCTATCTTCCAAATTTCAAATCTGTATGTTTTATAGTTCCTGAATTATCGTGATGAATCAGTGACTTAGACGGTACCATAGCATTGGGATAGGGTAATAATGGATGACTGTTATTGTATACGATGAAGGATAACATCGTGAGGGAATCTGAACGCCTCAGGGGTGCATGAACACACGTGAAAACATAAAAGTGTCGAAAATTGTACTCGCCCAGGGTGGTTATAGCTCGAACCCTTGTGCGATGAGACAGTGAACCGAGTACCCAAATGGTTCAGCGGGTAGGTAGGCGATCGACGGAGCCTCTGCGGTACGCGCGGTCTGATGATAGGGGGCACAGAGTCTCCGTGGGTCGGTATCGCGCCAACAGTATCACAGATTTCATGCTCTAGAAAAAAACTTTGATTTATATCGTGACTCGAGTCAACCGACTAGCAGCCATTGTTAACGCGTGTGGTGTCGTGTGCAGCTCGCGAGCACGCCGAGCGCTACTCGCCGGTGCGGCGCGCGGAGCTGAGCCCGCCGCGCGCCCAGCACGACCTGGCCTCCGCGCGCCTCGAGTACCAGCAGCTGCAGGTGAGTGTGTCGTGTGCAGCGCGCCCAGCACGACCTGGCCTCCGCGCGCCTCGAGTACCAGCAGCTGCAGGTGAGTGTGTCGTGTGCAGCTCGCGAGCACGCCGAGCGCTACTCGCCGGTGCGGCGCGCGGAGCTGAGCCCGCCGCGCGCCCAGCACGACCTGGCCTCCGCGCGCCTCGAGTACCAGCAGCTGCAGGTGAGTGTGTCGTGTGCAGCGCGCCCAGCACGACCTGGCCTCCGCGCGCCTCGAGTACCAGCAGCTGCAGGTGAGTGTGTCGTGTGCAGCTCGCGAGCACGCCGAGCGCTACTCGCCGGTGCGGCGCGCGGAGCTGAGCCCGCCGCGCGCCCAGCACGACCTGGCCTCCGCGCGCCTCGAGTACCAGCAGCTGCAGGTGAGTGTGTCGTGTGCAGCGCGCCCAGCACGACCTGGCCTCCGCGCGCCTCGAGTACCAGCAGCTGCAGGTGAGTGTGTCGTGTGCAGCTCGCGAGCACGCCGAGCGCTACTCGCCGGTGCGGCGCGCGGAGCTGAGCCCGCCGCGCGCCCAGCACGACCTGGCCTCCGCGCGCCTCGAGTACCAGCAGCTGCAGGTGAGTGTGTCGTGTGCAGCGCGCCCAGCACGACCTGGCCTCCGCGCGCCTCGAGTACCAGCAGCTGCAGGTGAGTGTGTCGTGTGCAGCTCGCGAGCACGCCGAGCGCTACTCGCCGGTGCGGCGCGCGGAGCTGAGCCCGCCGCGCGCCCAGCACGACCTGGCCTCCGCGCGCCTCGAGTACCAGCAGCTGCAGGTGAGTGTGTCGTGTGCAGCTCGCGAGCACGCCGAGCGCTACTCGCCGGTGCGGCGCGCGGAGCTGAGCCCGCCGCGCGCCCAGCACGACCTGGCCTCCGCGCGCCTCGAGTACCAGCAGCTGCAGGTGAGTGTGTCGTGTGCAGCGCGCCCAGCACGACCTGGCCTCCGCGCGCCTCGAGTACCAGCAGCTGCAGGTGAGTGTGTCGTGTGCAGCTCGCGAGCACGCCGAGCGCTACTCGCCGGTGCGGCGCGCGGAGCTGAGCCCGCCGCGCGCCCAGCACGACCTGGCCTCCGCGCGCCTCGAGTACCAGCAGCTGCAGGTGAGTGTGTCGTGTGCAGCGCGCCCAGCACGACCTGGCCTCCGCGCGCCTCGAGTACCAGCAGCTGCAGGTGAGTGTGTCGTGTGCAGCGCGCCCAGCACGACCTGGCCTCCGCGCGCCTCGAGTACCAGCAGCTGCAGGTGAGTGTGTCGTGTGCAGCTCGCGAGCACGCCGAGCGCTACTCGCCGGTGCGGCGCGCGGAGCTGAGCCCGCCGCGCGCCCAGCACGACCTGGCCTCCGCGCGCCTCGAGTACCAGCAGCTGCAGGTGAGTGTGTCGTGTGCAGCGCGCCCAGCACGACCTGGCCTCCGCGCGCCTCGAGTACCAGCAGCTGCAGGTGAGTGTGTCGTGTGCAGCTCGCGAGCACGCCGAGCGCTACTCGCCGGTGCGGCGCGCGGAGCTGAGCCCGCCGCGCGCCCAGCACGACCTGGCCTCCGCGCGCCTCGAGTACCAGCAGCTGCAGGTGAGTGTGTCGTGTGCAGCTCGCGAGCACGCCGAGCGCTACTCGCCGGTGCGGCGCGCGGAGCTGAGCCCGCCGCGCGCCCAGCACGACCTGGCCTCCGCGCGCCTCGAGTACCAGCAGCTGCAGGTGAGTGTGTCGTGTGCAGCGCGCCCAGCACGACCTGGCCTCCGCGCGCCTCGAGTACCAGCAGCTGCAGGTGAGTGTGTCGTGTGCAGCTCGCGAGCACGCCGAGCGCTACTCGCCGGTGCGGCGCGCGGAGCTGAGCCCGCCGCGCGCCCAGCACGACCTGGCCTCCGCGCGCCTCGAGTACCAGCAGCTGCAGGTGAGTGTGTCGTGTGCAGCGCGCCCAGCACGACCTGGCCTCCGCGCGCCTCGAGTACCAGCAGCTGCAGGTGAGTGTGTCGTGTGCAGCTCGCGAGCACGCCGAGCGCTACTCGCCGGTGCGGCGCGCGGAGCTGAGCCCGCCGCGCGCCCAGCACGACCTGGCCTCCGCGCGCCTCGAGTACCAGCAGCTGCAGGTGAGTGTGTCGTGTGCAGCGCGCCCAGCACGACCTGGCCTCCGCGCGCCTCGAGTACCAGCAGCTGCAGGTGAGTGTGTCGTGTGCAGCTCGCGAGCACGCCGAGCGCTACTCGCCGGTGCGGCGCGCGGAGCTGAGCCCGCCGCGCGCCCAGCACGACCTGGCCTCCGCGCGCCTCGAGTACCAGCAGCTGCAGGTGAGTGTGTCGTGTGCAGCGCGCCCAGCACGACCTGGCCTCCGCGCGCCTCGAGTACCAGCAGCTGCAGGTGAGTGTGTCGTGTGCAGCTCGCGAGCACGCCGAGCGCTACTCGCCGGTGCGGCGCGCGGAGCTGAGCCCGCCGCGCCCCCAGCACGACCTGGCCTCCGCGCGCCTCGAGTACCAGCAGCTGCAGGTGAGTGTGTCGTGTGCAGCGCGCCCAGCACGACCTGGCCTCCGCGCGCCTCGAGTACCAGCAGCTGCAGGTGAGTGTGTCGTGTGCAGCTCGCGAGCACGCCGAGCGCTACTCGCCGGTGCGGCGCGCGGAGCTGAGCCCGCCGCGCGCCCAGCACGACCTGGCCTCCGCGCGCCTCGAGTACCAGCAGCTGCAGGTGAGTGTGTCGTGTGCAGCCCGCGAGCACGCCGAGCGCTACTCGCCGGTGCGGCGCGCGGAGCTGAGCCCGCCGCGCGCCCAGCACGACCTGGCCTCCGCGCGCCTCGAGTACCAGCAGCTGCAGGTGAGTGTGTCGTGTGCAGCTCGCGAGCACGCCGAGCGCTACTCGCCGGTGCGGCGCGCGGAGCTGAGCCCGCCGCGCGCCCAGCACGACCTGGCCTCCGCGCGCCTCGAGTACCAGCAGCTGCAGGTGAGTGTGTCGTGTGCAGCTCGCGAGCACGCCGAGCGCTACTCGCCGGTGCGGCGCGCGGAGCTGAGCCCGCCGCGCGCCCAGCACGACCTGGCCTCCGCGCGCCTCGAGTACCAGCAGCTGCAGGTGAGTGTGTCGTGTGCAGCTCGCGAGCACGCCGAGCGCTACTCGCCGGTGCGGCGCGCGGAGCTGAGCCCGCCGCGCGCCCAGCACGACCTGGCCTCCGCGCGCCTCGAGTACCAGCAGCTGCAGGTGAGTGTGTCGTGTGCAGCCCGCGAGCACGCCGAGCGCTACTCGCCGGTGCGGCGCGCGGAGCTGAGCCCGCCGCGCGCCCAGCACGACCTGGCCTCCGCGCGCCTCGAGTACCAGCAGCTGCAGGTGAGTGTGTCGTGTGCAGCCCGCGAGCACGCCGAGCGCTACTCGCCGGTGCGGCGCGCGGAGCTGAGCCCGCCGCGCGCCCAGCACGACCTGGCCTCCGCGCGCCTCGAGTACCAGCAGCTGCAGGTGAGTGTGTCGTGTGCAGCCCGCGAGCACGCCGAGCGCTACTCGCCGGTGCGGCGCGCGGAGCTGAGCCCGCCGCGCGCCCAGCACGACCTGGCCTCCGCGCGCCTCGAGTACCAGCAGCTGCAGGTGAGTGTGTCGTGTGCAGCTCGCGAGCACGCCGAGCGCTACTCGCCGGTGCGGCGCGCGGAGCTGAGCCCGCCGCGCGCCCAGCACGACCTGGCCTCCGCGCGCCTTGAGTACCAGCAGCTGCAGGTGAGTGTGTCGTGTGCAGCGCGCCCAGCACGACCTGGCCTCCGCGCGCCTCGAGTACCAGCAGCTGCAGGTGAGTGTGTCGTGTGCAGCTCGCGAGCACGCCGAGCGCTACTCGCCGGTGCGGCGCGCGGAGCTGAGCCCGCCGCGCGCCCAGCACGACCTGGCCTCCGCGCGCCTCGAGTACCAGCAGCTGCAGGTGAGTGTGTCGTGTGCAGCGCGCCCAGCACGACCTGGCCTCCGCGCGCCTCGAGTACCAGCAGCTGCAGGTGAGTGTGTCGTGTGCAGCTCGCGAGCACGCCGAGCGCTACTCGCCGGTGCGGCGCGCGGAGCTGAGCCCGCCGCGCGCCCAGCACGACCTGGCCTCCGCGCGCCTCGAGTACCAGCAGCTGCAGGTGAGTGTGTCGTGTGCAGCGCGCCCAGCACGACCTGGCCTCCGCGCGCCTCGAGTACCAGCAGCTGCAGGTGAGTGTGTCGTGTGCAGCTCGCGAGCACGCCGAGCGCTACTCGCCGGTGCGGCGCGCGGAGCTGAGCCCGCCGCGCGCCCAGCACGACCTGGCCTCCGCGCGCCTCGAGTACCAGCAGCTGCAGGTGAGTGTGTCGTGTGCAGCGCGCCCAGCACGACCTGGCCTCCGCGCGCCTCGAGTACCAGCAGCTGCAGGTGAGTGTGTCGTGTGCAGCTCGCGAGCACGCCGAGCGCTACTCGCCGGTGCGGCGCGCGGAGCTGAGCCCGCCGCGCGCCCAGCACGACCTGGCCTCCGCGCGCCTCGAGTACCAGCAGCTGCAGGTGAGTGTGTCGTGTGCAGCGCGCCCAGCACGACCTGGCCTCCGCGCGCCTCGAGTACCAGCAGCTGCAGGTGAGTGTGTCGTGTGCAGCTCGCGAGCACGCCGAGCGCTACTCGCCGGTGCGGCGCGCGGAGCTGAGCCCGCCGCGCGCCCAGCACGACCTGGCCTCCGCGCGCCTCGAGTACCAGCAGCTGCAGGTGAGTGTGTCGTGTGCAGCGCGCCCAGCACGACCTGGCCTCCGCGCGCCTCGAGTACCAGCAGCTGCAGGTGAGTGTGTCGTGTGCAGCTCGCGAGCACGCCGAGCGCTACTCGCCGGTGCGGCGCGCGGAGCTGAGCCCGCCGCGCGCCCAGCACGACCTGGCCTCCGCGCGCCTCGAGTACCAGCAGCTGCAGGTGAGTGTGTCGTGTGCAGCGCGCCCAGCACGACCTGGCCTCCGCGCGCCTCGAGTACCAGCAGCTGCAGGTGAGTGTGTCGTGTGCAGCTCGCGAGCACGCCGAGCGCTACTCGCCGGTGCGGCGCGCGGAGCTGAGCCCGCCGCGCGCCCAGCACGACCTGGCCTCCGCGCGCCTCGAGTACCAGCAGCTGCAGGTGAGTGTGTCGTGTGCAGCGCGCCCAGCACGACCTGGCCTCCGCGCGCCTCGAGTACCAGCAGCTGCAGGTGAGTGTGTCGTGTGCAGCTCGCGAGCACGCCGAGCGCTACTCGCCGGTGCGGCGCGCGGAGCTGAGCCCGCCGCGCCCCCAGCACGACCTGGCCTCCGCGCGCCTCGAGTACCAGCAGCTGCAGGCTGAGTGTGTCGTGTGCAGCGCGCCCAGCACGACCTGGCCTCCGCGCGCCTCGAGTACCAGCAGCTGCAGGTGAGTGTGTCGTGTGCAGCTCGCGAGCACGCCGAGCGCTACTCGCCGGTGCGGCGCGCGGAGCTGAGCCCGCCGCGCGCCCAGCACGACCTGGCCTCCGCGCGCCTCGAGTACCAGCAGCTGCAGGTGAGTGTGTCGTGTGCAGCCCGCGAGCACGCCGAGCGCTACTCGCCGGTGCGGCGCGCGGAGCTGAGCCCGCCGCGCGCCCAGCACGACCTGGCCTCCGCGCGCCTCGAGTACCAGCAGCTGCAGGTGAGTGTGTCGTGTGCAGCTCGCGAGCACGCCGAGCGCTACTCGCCGGTGCGGCGCGCGGAGCTGAGCCCGCCGCGCGCCCAGCACGACCTGGCCTCCGCGCGCCTCGAGTACCAGCAGCTGCAGGTGAGTGTGTCGTGTGCAGCTCGCGAGCACGCCGAGCGCTACTCGCCGGTGCGGCGCGCGGAGCTGAGCCCGCCGCGCGCCCAGCACGACCTGGCCTCCGCGCGCCTCGAGTACCAGCAGCTGCAGGTGAGTGTGTCGTGTGCAGCCCGCGAGCACGCCGAGCGCTACTCGCCGGTGCGGCGCGCGGAGCTGAGCCCGCCGCGCGCCCAGCACGACCTGGCCTCCGCGCGCCTCGAGTACCAGCAGCTGCAGGTGAGTGTGTCGTGTGCAGCCCGCGAGCACGCCGAGCGCTACTCGCCGGTGCGGCGCGCGGAGCTGAGCCCGCCGCGCGCCCAGCACGACCTGGCCTCCGCGCGCCTCGAGTACCAGCAGCTGCAGGTGAGTGTGTCGTGTGCAGCCCGCGAGCACGCCGAGCGCTACTCGCCGGTGCGGCGCGCGGAGCTGAGCCCGCCGCGCGCCCAGCACGACCTGGCCTCCGCGCGCCTCGAGTACCAGCAGCTGCAGGTGAGTGTGTCGTGTGCAGCGCGCCCAGCACGACCTGGCCTCCGCGCGCCTCGAGTACCAGCAGCTGCAGGTGAGTGTGTCGTGTGCAGCTCGCGAGCACGCCGAGCGCTACTCGCCGGTGCGGCGCGCGGAGCTGAGCCCGCCGCGCGCCCAGCACGACCTGGCCTCCGCGCGCCTCGAGTACCAGCAGCTGCAGGTGAGTGTGTCGTGTGCAGCCCGCGAGCACGCCGAGCGCTACTCGCCGGTGCGGCGCGCGGAGCTGAGCCCGCCGCGCGCCCAGCACGACCTGGCCTCCGCGCGCCTCGAGTACCAGCAGCTGCAGGTGAGTGTGTCGTGTGCAGCTCGCGAGCACGCCGAGCGCTACTCGCCGGTGCGGCGCGCGGAGCTGAGCCCGCCGCGCGCCCAGCACGACCTGGCCTCCGCGCGCCTCGAGTACCAGCAGCTGCAGGTGAGTGTGTCGTGTGCAGCTCGCGAGCACGCCGAGCGCTACTCGCCGGTGCGGCGCGCGGAGCTGAGCCCGCCGCGCGCCCAGCACGACCTGGCCTCCGCGCGCCTCGAGTACCAGCAGCTGCAGGTGAGTGTGTCGTGTGCAGCCCGCGAGCACGCCGAGCGCTACTCGCCGGTGCGGCGCGCGGAGCTGAGCCCGCCGCGCGCCCAGCACGACCTGGCCTCCGCGCGCCTCGAGTACCAGCAGCTGCAGGTGAGTGTGTCGTGTGCAGCCCGCGAGCACGCCGAGCGCTACTCGCCGGTGCGGCGCGCGGAGCTGAGCCCGCCGCGCGCCCAGCACGACCTGGCCTCCGCGCGCCTCGAGTACCAGCAGCTGCAGGTGAGTGTGTCGTGTGCAGCCCGCGAGCACGCCGAGCGCTACTCGCCGGTGCGGCGCGCGGAGCTGAGCCCGCCGCGCGCCCAGCACGACCTGGCCTCCGCGCGCCTCGAGTACCAGCAGCTGCAGGTGAGTGTGTCGTGTGCAGCTCGCGAGCACGCCGAGCGCTACTCGCCGGTGCGGCGCGCGGAGCTGAGCCCGCCGCGCGCCCAGCACGACCTGGCCTCCGCGCGCCTTGAGTACCAGCAGCTGCAGGTGAGTGTGTCGTGTGCAGCGCGCCCAGCACGACCTGGCCTCCGCGCGCCTCGAGTACCAGCAGCTGCAGGTGAGTGTGTCGTGTGCAGCTCGCGAGCACGCCGAGCGCTACTCGCCGGTGCGGCGCGCGGAGCTGAGCCCGCCGCGCGCCCAGCACGACCTGGCCTCCGCGCGCCTCGAGTACCAGCAGCTGCAGGTGAGTGTGTCGTGTGCAGCGCGCCCAGCACGACCTGGCCTCCGCGCGCCTCGAGTACCAGCAGCTGCAGGTGAGTGTGTCGTGTGCAGCTCGCGAGCACGCCGAGCGCTACTCGCCGGTGCGGCGCGCGGAGCTGAGCCCGCCGCGCGCCCAGCACGACCTGGCCTCCGCGCGCCTCGAGTACCAGCAGCTGCAGGTGAGTGTGTCGTGTGCAGCTCGCGAGCACGCCGAGCGCTACTCGCCGGTGCGGCGCGCGGAGCTGAGCCCGCCGCGCGCCCAGCACGACCTGGCCTCCGCGCGCCTCGAGTACCAGCAGCTGCAGGTGAGTGTGTCGTGTGCAGCTCGCGAGCACGCCGAGCGCTACTCGCCGGTGCGGCGCGCGGAGCTGAGCCCGCCGCGCGCCCAGCACGACCTGGCCTCCGCGCGCCTCGAGTACCAGCAGCTGCAGGTGAGTGTGTCGTGTGCAGCTCGCGAGCACGCCGAGCGCTACTCGCCGGTGCGGCGCGCGGAGCTGAGCCCGCCGCGCGCCCAGCACGACCTGGCCTCCGC
Organism: Erebia palarica; assembly: GCA_964035005.1. Classification (NCBI taxonomy): domain Eukaryota; kingdom Metazoa; phylum Arthropoda; class Insecta; order Lepidoptera; family Nymphalidae; genus Erebia; species Erebia palarica. The sequence continues at coordinate 38,200,852 of OZ035987.1, forward strand.
GCGCCTCGAGTACCAGCAGCTGCAGGTGAGTGTGGCGTCTGCCGCGCGCCCAGCACGACCTGGCCTCCGCGTATCGCTCATCTCTAGGGTTTACAGGTAAAAGACTAAAAGATAGGTGCACTTTTGGTAACTGTCGCTAGAAAAGCTGATTCAGTAATAGGTGGTTACTACACTCTCTACTGATGATGATAGTGAAAGTCTGCCCGCATGCTGATGGGCCTTTCACTAGATATGGCCGTTCAAAGACGTTATTGTTACCAAAAATGAACTGTAATTAGAAAAGTTGATTCTTGTACAGTATTAAAGTATGCTCAATACCTATGTAAACAGTATAAGAACTGACGCTATTCATCGAGCCTTTCACTAGATATCACCTCTCAAAGACGTTATGAACTGTAAAAAATACTGTAAAAAATATTAGCCATTATTTCGTCACGTTGATTACTGTTAATTCTTATGCCTTCATAATTTTTAATAGCAATCAACCTGACGCATATAATTGCTAATATTTTTTTTCAGTATGTTTATTCATTACGTCTTTGAGAGGTGATATCTAGTGAAAAGCCCGACGAATAGCGTCAGTTCTTATACTGTCTACATAGGTATTGCGCATACATTAATATTGTACAAGAATCAGCTTTTCTAATTATGGGTCATTTTTGGTAATGATAACACATCTTCGAACTGCCATATCTAGTGCAAGGCCCATCTGCAGGCTTTCACTATCGTCATCAGTGGAGAGTGTAGCACCCACCTATTACTGAATCAACTTTTCTAGCGATAGTTACCAAAAGAGCAGCTATGTTTTATAATATAACATGGACTGGTCGGCGCATTCCGCTACCGGTCACCGAAAACATAACTACGGAACGCTGCGTATTTTATTTCCGGTTCCGCTTAGCGCTGCCCGCCTGCCTTAGGCTGCATTTTGGATCCTACTTAAATCTCATTGCTTTCCATAAGAATGATTGTCCAATGTCATCCAGCGCAAGTCTATCCTGCAATAAAGTAAATATGTATTATCATGCGCCACGTGTCAATTGGTAGAGTGTTTTTTATACGATTGCCTGAAAAAGGAGTATATTGTTTTCAGGGTTCATTTATGTATGTATGTATGTGAGTTTGCATATTCCACCATAACTTCTATACGCCTGAACCGATTTTGATAAATGAGATATAGTTAGAATCCCTTACTTATTTCGGGTGACATAGGCTAGTAAAACTTAGAAAAAATTGATGGGGTGACCATGTTCCCGCATTAAAGACTAAAGTTGAAAAAAAATATTCGAAAATAAGATTAACTATATAATCATCATCTAGAAAATGGTGAGTAGATTCCAAAAATATATAACACTATAGTTCAATATCCAGTGATTCACAAAAAATATCATTTAATAAAAATGTGAATATGATTCTAATTTAACTAGATTTTTAACTTTTTAGTTAGTTTTTTGGCAGGGCAGTCGTGTTTTTATTTTTTAATTATGACTTGTTTTAATAATATCGAGTGACGTGTCGATTGGTTGTAGTGTGGGCGGTGTGTGAGAACTGAGATGTAACGTAGTGTGTTGTTGCAGCGCGGGCTGGAGCGGCGCGGCGGCTCGTCCCCCCCCCACGCGCCCGCCTCGCTGCCAGGTAATTCGGCACACACGCACACACGCACACACGCCCACCCGCACACCCGTACACACGCCCGCGGGCACGCACGCACACACGCACACGCACACACGCACCCGTACACACGCACACACGCTGCTACGAGATACACACTACACATTTCAGTCGCACGAGAATGGAGTGCGTATTCATCCATTACGCGTGAAACAATAAGATCAAATTACGATTTTTTGTCCCTTATTGTGTGGCGACTGATTTCAAAGTGAAGTGCGTGTTTATCCATCATTGTTCAGAATTGTTGACCGAGCGAAGCAAAGGTCTCTGAGTCTACTTGAGTGAATTTTCACTTGTCCATCCGTCTGTCCGTGTGTCAGAACCTTATAACTTGAATTACTATACGTAATTACTTCAAATTTAAATATGTAAAGTAATATGTAAGCCTCCAGTCGAATATGGCTTAAAAAGTTATAAAAACCTTTATTTTTCTCATAGAAGCGAATGCGAAGTAAAATATTTTATATAGCGTTACATTGGGTTGTGGTATATCATTTTAAATATAATTAGGAATAGTTCAAAATTATTTTTTTTTATTTTTCCCCTAAAATTGAGGAAATGGAGAGCTTTCAAAGTGGAGATTTTTTAACGTCCGAAGTTGACGTCAGAACTCAATTTTCTGAAAGGCTGAGCCTGAAACTTGATCAATTATTTGAATTATATCCTGTACTTGAACAACAGATACTAACATAAGATAAGTATTATATTTATAAGGAAACGAAATTATTTTATTTTTATTGAGCTTCAGTATTTTTAATAGAACTTTACAATGATGTCAATAGATGGCGCTCTGTTAAAGTTTATTCGTTTCTCCAACAACTCTTTACCTCTTTTGCGTCTAATGTTAAAAATTTAACTAGTACGATACATAGTTAACTTAAAACTATCATAAGGATACAGCGAGGTCTCAGTTCGGGGCGAACCACCAGTATACAATGTAAGGCAAGCTTCGACACGCACTGCTCTCTGCAGTTTAGTCAAATCATGAGGCACCAATTTTTCAAGCTTTTAATTTTACCGATTTGGCTCAAATTGTAGGTACAATTTTGTGGGTATGCTAACGTTAAACCATGCCGCTAATTCTCTTGGTAGTTTGATACGGATCGGCTTCCAGCTTCACCTTCAATTCATCATTGCTTACTTTAGTGGTTCAGTCGAAGTTTCCACTAAGAAAGCGGTCAAACCAAAAACGCATTAGTCTCACGTCGGAGCTCTTATTCAAAAATAACTGTAAATTTCGCGGCATCCGTCTTCGTTTTAAATGCTGAATAGGAAAACAAATCGATCAGTCACAGTCGATTGACAAAATTATTGCAAAATTGTTTTACAAAAAGAAAAGATAGCATCACTAGGTTTAACCATGTCAATCTAATTTAGTTTAAAGATCTTTTAAAACACCCGCAATACAAATTTATTTGAACTGTGGAAGGTGAATAAATGTTTTAGTTGGCGGCTCTCGTATGATGAAACTATTGATTTTACAAAAACAAAAGGTTACTAAAGGTAAAATTGTAGGAAAGATTAGCCCGAAAGGAAATATTGTCAAAAACTGTTTTTGGGCGCCATTTTTCCAATATGGCGGCGCGTGCGGCAAAGAAACGAGGAGGCAAAGTTAAAATTCGGAAAGAGCACGTCCAAATCTATAAAATACGCCAATTTTCAAAACTCCCAAAAGGATTTTTTTTCCCACAAGAAAGTTCTGCCTCTTGGAACTGTAGGGACCAATATTTATCATTTCCCAGAGGGTTAAAACACGGCCTAAAACGGAGACTCTAAGTGGTTGGACCTTTATTGAATAATTATTACTTAAACCTATTAAATATGAAAATTTAGTCATCTTTTTAATGGATTTTATTTTATTCTTATTTAATGGTAATACACAATAACAACATAAAAATAACAAAACACATGGAAAACATTTTTGAGAGTACACCCAATTACTGGTAAGCCGGCATGCATTTATGTGATCTCGCAAGTGTGGGGGTTATCAAATTACAAATAGCGTTAGCGTAGTCGAATGAACAATAATCCGTGGTCAAAAATTTTTTATCGCGATTTTTCTATTAATTATGCATTAGTTTATTAATAATTTTTTCTTACTCGAACATGAACGTTGCAAGTGCGATCATTGTTAAATAAAAAATCTGAGATTTTCTCCTTTTTTTGAGCTATTTTGGAAAGGCCTCAGAAGAGATACCCGTTGGAAAAATGAAAAAATTGTTATTTTTGAATTTGTTATCAACAATTTACTTAGGTTGAAAATTAACAAGCTTGATTAATCATTGATTTTTTTTTATTTTTTCAGCACTCGTTTATTAGACTACATGTATTCGTTTATTAGACTATACTAAATCAGTTTTTTAATTTGATAGGTTCAGGAAATTCTTAGCGATAATTGTCACAGAAAAAAGTCTGATGCTTTCAGAGATTAAATTGTCATATTGAAACAAGAATTTATATGGATGTATAATGTACTAGCGGTCGCTCGTGACTTTGTCCGCGTGCAATTCTGATTTCCTTTGAGATTTTCCCGCTACAAAAGGCCTACTTATAGCAGCTATATATAGCATCGGCAGGTTTTTATTATTTAAGACTAATAAGTCCTTAATGCTGACTTCAAAAACTTATAACCTTCATGCAATTTTTCAACCCTTATTTTACGCTCTTTACCCGGCGACATACCCTGGTCCTTTCTCAGTGATGGAGCAGAATGGATTGCCTTGTCTTGCCCCTGAGTATATCGCAACGGTATCCCCAATGCTACCGAACCAGTAAGGATGGTCGCGAACTTTGTAGGGCTCAGCCACCATAGCTAACGCAACCGACCATTCCGCTAGGCTTTGCAGGAACAAGTCCTGTGCGGCCCGGCAGTGGTTTAGGTTGCCTTGAAGGACCCATAGTTCTGCGAATTTTGTGTCTCTTCAGCCTTCCCTGCTGGTTGATTTGCCGGCTTTGTACATTTCTCGTTCTGCTCTACGAGTCTCTGGTGGTTCCTTGCGTTCTTTAGTTTTCAACTTTCTTGATGGATCACACTTGTCGCCCCCTAATCTGTGATCCGCTGGTCTACCAAGATCCGCGCATATTAGGCATCTTGGTTCTTTCGCTTTACACTCGCGGGCCTTGTGTCCCAGCTCGCCGCAGCTGTAACTGCACTTTCTCCGGACGTGTCCAAACTCTAGGCAACGAAAGCATTGCAACTGCCTTGCTTCCAATACCTGCACTCTTGCGCTGATCCATCCTATCCGTAGGTGCCTGGCCCTGGCAAGTATCCGAACCGCCGTCAGTGGACAACGGACCCAGGCTCTTCCCAATTTGTGGGTACTATATCGGATAGCCCCAACCTTCACAACATCTTGAGGAAATTCTCCTGCTTCGGCTATGGCTGTTGCTACGTCCTGCTTTGAGATAGACTCGTCCAAGTCTATTATTCTTACTTCTCCCATTTTACTTGGACGGAAAATTCTTATTCCCAAGTCAGCTAGGGCGACCCGGAGTCGTTCTGCTAACTCATCAGCCTTCTTGTTACTGTCGGGTCCCGGAACTTCAAGAACAAGGCTCACTGTAATTGCCTTCTTTTGACGGACTTGCTCTTTCCGCAGTCAGCTAGTCTTACCCGCTCCTTGGCAGTTGCCATAGTTTTGGCGTAGTTGATTGTGGCCTTTTCAGTTAGGGTGATTGTGACTGCCGCAGTTTTAAAAGCGGGCGGTGTCTTTACCATCTTTTTGCCCGACCTGAGGCAAGCTGTGGACCTAGTGTGTCATTTGTATCCTTCTCTGGAGCAGATGCTTTTGATTTTCGTCCCGCAACTTTCGCCCAAGTTTCCGTCGTCGGTTGATCTGACTTTGCGCGTTCACGTGCCACTGAGGATGCCCCTGGCAGTTCAGTGACTGGTTGTGGAGTTTGGTTAACTTCTTTTACTGTTTCCTTATTTTTTTTGTTTTTCTTTCTTTTGTCTCGCGCTATCTGCGGCGTTTGCTCTCGATTATTCCTCAAAGATGGCGTGGCGTCGTCATTCTGAGACATTATTTCCGCTCGGAACTTAGCCAGTTTTTTATCCATTAAGGCGGAAAACCGTCGTATCAATAGATCTTTATCCTTCTTTGGTTTCCCAGTTTGTTGGGCCCCTCCTTTCACCTCATAGTTCCTTTGACGGAGACCGTTTACCTCCGCAGTTAAGCTTGACAATTCAGATTTAAGATTGGCAAGTTCCGAGCGAAGATCATCATTTTCCTTTTTTACCTTCTCTACATCTCGGTTGGAGCTTCTTTGTGTCAGCTCTGACGCCGCTGCGATCACAGAGCGAGCAGTTAAACGCAGGCTTTGCGCGTGCGTGCCCCTCAAGTTGCGAGAACTATCTGCCACTGTTTTTACGGTTGACATAGACTCCAAAATACGAGTAATTATGTCAGCAGACTTGTAGCCCTTCACCTCGTGTTGCAAACTCTCAACAGTGGGCAGATCTCTTTTTGCCTTCGTACTCGGTGCAGACACATAAGGGTCGAGAGAGCTTCCGTCGTCCACCGCCGTTTTCTTAGCCTTTCATCGGGTTAATATGCCTAACAGATTACAATCTACCGGAAAATAATGCGTTAAATTGTAATCTTTCGACAGTTTGCGATTTCGCGAGTCAGATTATAATCTGATGGTTTTCACAATCTTACGGTGACATATAGATTCCATCGGCAGGGTCCCCCATCCACGGCGCGGCGGAGGGCGGGGGCGGGGGCGGGGGCGGGGGCGGCGCGTGCGGGTGCGCGTCCCCGCTGCACCAGATCACGGAGGGGCTGAGCTTCCTGCACACGGGCTCCATCACGCGCGGCACCCCGCAGCCCGCCGCCGCGCCGCTCGACCTGCGCGGCGCGCCCGCCTCCGCGCCGCCCTCCCCGCTGCACAGCATCCTGGAGGAGGCCCCGCGCGCCCCGCCCCCACCCCCACCCCCGCACATCAGCCTCACCGACTGCCTCGGCTCCGAGGTCACGCTCGTCGCCTCCTCCTCCGAGGGCAGCGCCGACAGCCTCGAGCGCCGCTACCCGCTGCCGCAGTTCGTCATCTCCGAGCACTCCGACCTCGACGACCGCCCCTCCATCACGCGGGGCATCGGCCGCCGGCTCAGCCGCGAGGCCGAGCGCGCGCCCCCGCCGGACGAGGACGCGGACATGCCCTCGCCGAGGGACAGCGTCGACGAGAGCGGCCGCCTCGCCGAGGAGCTGGCGAGGCGCGGCAGCGACAAGTCGCTCGGGTTCAGCGACGACTCCCTCAGCGACGACTCCGCCGAGGGCTCCCCGCACTGCGACCGGAACGCGCAGTCCATCTACTCCAACGTGGTGTCCACCAGCTCGGGCTTCAGCGAGACGCGGGGCAGCTTCGGCGAGCACCGGGAGTCGTTCTCGTTCTCGGACCGCGGCAGCTTCTCCGAGAGGGGCGAGTGCGGCCGGTCGTCGTTCTCGGAGCGGAGCGACTTCGGGCGGGGCAGCTTCTCGGAGCGGGGGGAGACGCCGCGCTCCTCGCTGTCGGGGCAGGGCGCGCCCGGCGAGGAGCCCGAGCCGGCGTACTGCGAGGTGGCCCTGCCGGCGGTGTGCTCGCAGCTGGACTCGCGGCGCATCGTGGAGCTGCTGCAGGAGACCATCAGCTCGCGGGTGCCGCCGCGGAGCATGCTCGTGGAGGCGCACGACGACCGGGACTCGCTCGCCGGGGTGCTCAACCTGGAGTACTCGGGCGGGGTGCAGATCGAGCTGGTGGTGTGCGAGAACCGGGCGCGGGAGCGGAGGGGCCTGAAGATGCGCCGCGTGTCCGGGGACCAGCGCGAGTACGGCAAGCTGTGCCAGCAGCTCATCACCTGTCTGACGGTGTAGCGCATGGAGTGGACTCTTGTGTGAGGGACGATGTAGAAGTAGGTATTGATAAACACTTTTTTTTTATTTGTACTCTTTGGAACTCGCACGAGCGAATAATCACATGTAGCGGTTCCATGAGAAATTTGATGTAATACGACAAAAGTTGCCATAAAGACAATATTCATTCGGTCCGGCCACGATTGCTATCGTTAAGCTCTAAACCCATCGATATATATGTAGGTACAAGATGGGCGCTTTCAAAGAAAAATATTGGGCGTCCAACCTTTAGAGCACGCTCCTAACCTGTATAGCCCTGTCCTTGTCCCCACCATAGCGCTGTCCCGCTTTGCAGACTAGATGGCATTAGCAAAGTAGGTCCACATTCTTTGTTCGACAGGGCCCGTCTATGTAAATTGAGGTCGTTGTCTAAACCAAATTGTGACCTAAACACGAAAGTATTCAATAATAGTCTACTGGCAGGAGACTGAATTGCCATCGTCGAAACACTCGTATTTATACTAACTATTTTCAATATGACATGAAACGAGTCAAATTGACTGATATTGTACTTCCTGTTTCATGAGATATAATGACAAACGGTAATAATGCTAACACTTGTATCTCCACGAGTGTTCACAAGAAAGCCTTTGAAAAATTACAACCACCTAAATTTTGATATTATCTCGATACTTTGAAAAACTTTTCCGAAAGATAGGTAACTTTTTGGATTTTCAAAATTGCAAACTCGAAGAGAATAGTCTTTGCACGAATAGAAGGAAGTTTTTCAAAGATGCGCAATCCTGTTCGAATGCATTTATGTAAAGTCGCGTGTTCCGAATTCCATTCCTGATCGTGATGACATTCAATTATATTCTGAATCGTATCGTGTGATAGAAACTGATTTCATGTACAAAGATAGCAAAAATCTATTTTAGACCTTATGCTCGCGAAGTACTATCCGAGTTAGATTGGAGTTAGCTATATAAATATGTTTGTATATAGTTCGAATGCTTTTCATTTTGTAAATTAGAAGGTTTCTATATTTTTGTCAGTTATGAATATATCAATAACGAACACCAGATAGTTATCGAATGAGAATAGGTGTTAATTTATATTTGTCATAGTGTGTACTTGTAAATGTTTAAGCATTCCGCCATATTGGCAGTGCAGTGTTATGTGATCGCCGCTACGGACACGTAACGGGTGACGATCGAAAAGGAAGACATTGTTGACTTCGAGTTGTTACATATTTGTATATTATGTTGATAAAAATCTATTATGAATTTATTTATTCCAAAATATATTATTTTAATCGTAATATTCCATTTTAGGGGTAACTGTATATAAATCCTGTAAATATTATTAGTTTTAAGCTCCGACTTTAGATTAAATTTTAAATTGTGACGAATGAAGTCGACCCGGAACTCGTGACGCCTAGACGTTGAGGTTTTAAACAGCTGTTTAGGTGTTTCGTGGTATTGCGACTATCGTGTTGTATGGAGGCATGTGAGATGTGTACCGAACCCTTGTCATGCCATGAATTAATGAACTAACAATTAACAGTTCACTCGCTGGGTTTGGTATGCAGCTCGCATTACGTAGGGTAGAACTTTTGCCATAAGCGTAGTTAGAGCCACGTTATTGAAGATTCAAATATCTTCTAAATAATATTTTAATAAACAATTCCGATTCCATAATGTTGTACGGTTCTTTTATTTTAACCCAGAAAATCCTAAAGATGTAACTACTTTATATGGCTTGGTATTGAATCAAATAGCCAAGTATAGCAATCATATTGAGACCATCTTTTATGCAAAATCCTCGATAAACTGGTCCATGTTATACCAGCGGCGAGAGGACCTTGGCCCTTTACTGTACTTTTTATAGTAGGGGAGGCCGAGGGGATTTTGAGATTAATTGGAACTCGGCAGAACAATAAGGAGGGATGCCTTGGACCCTACGGGAATACTAATATAATCTGCCGAAGTAACAAAAATCGTAGAATACGTGCAGCTGCAGTAGGTATTCCCCCAATCCGCGCCTCTTTCTCTTTCACTCCATTCCATTTGATTCACATTTCCATCTCGTAACTCTCCGTCTTCACTATTTACCTTTGCCATGATTATTCGTATTACCAAGCTATTTTCCGCGAGCAGTCCCTATGACTGCCAATTTTTTTTACGTATTTTTTAAAGTATTTTAACGTACCTAGGTAATTTGAATTAATAATTAATTTATTAAGTATCACACTTGATAATTTATTTTGTTAAATTTTGATGATGAATGTCAAGTTGATTAGCTTATCCAATGAAATTATGTCAAGTTTATCCACTTAACCAACCGCAGTTTTTAAATTACCTTTTAAAATAAAGGGGTCTCTTGTCCATAATAGTTTGGGAATCCCTGTCTTAAACCTTACAAAATATCGTCGATTGCCGTAAACTGCACACAAATTGGTTGATTTTTAAAACTGCATCGAAAGCTGCAAACTGAATCAAAATCGGTTAATTCGTTCAAGAGATATCGCAATTCAAAATGAGAAATGTGTTCGAAACGAAAACTTCGTACAACATTAAGAAAATTCCTCCCGACAATAAGTCAGATTAGCACAATAAGTCAGTTTGGGACCATCAAGCTGAACCGTCTTCGAGTAATATTGCTCAAAATGGTGTTTTTTTTTTGTTAAATACAGCCGACTTTGCGTCAGGCCGGAATCGTCAGTCTATCCCCTACCATTAGACCTGTGCAGTAGATGACGACGTACTATTTCAGTCGAGACTCGATCGAGTTAACATGGGCCATTAGTAGTGGTTACATGCTCTGCACTCTATAAATAGGTATACTGTAAGTATAGATGTCATAAAAATCTTTGATTAAATAAATAACAAATTTATTACGAAAAATTCACGGTGCGTGACATTACGGATGGACGCGGAGTGCTGCGAGGGCAGGTACTGAATTTCATAAAAACACTCCTTTTCCTCATTATTTTTTTTCGATCCCCTTTGCGCCAAGGGTTTACTCAAAAGACGGCCACATCTGCTCCATGCGTGGTATCTGTATGAATTAAATTACAAAAAAAGAACATTGTCATACACGCGCGTTTCACTACCAGAACGCCGCGCGCTTTTTTTTTATTGTTTTGTTAATATAAATATTCCGTATATAAATATAACGTGTAAGTAAATCCAACAAAATGTGCATACAAAAATCAATTTACCTCCACCACCACCACCACCACCACCACTGGAGCCTATTAAGGTCCCACTGCTGGGCACAGGCCTCCACTCTCATAGGAGAGAGGGAATTAGGAGCTTAGACCCACCACGCTGCTCCAATACGGGTTGGCGGCTAAATTTATCTCACTCCAAATGAAAATTATTATAACTCGGTATGGAAAATTTATCCATCCTATTTCTTTTCTTTATTATAGTAGGTAGTCAAATTTACACTGAAATCCTAAATATCCAACAAAATATCCATGCAAAACACCGAATTAAACCGAACGTATGAAATCTAAAATTATTATCGCGATAGTACAATTTAGATTCTAAATTCATAAGTAATGCATCTTAATCAGGTGAGAACACAGTGCGAAGACACCGATTTCAAATACCGTTTTGTGTTGTGGGACGCGGATATAATAGTTTCTTTACGGCTAGGGCAATACAATCGAGAACATATTAATTATTCAAATTTCATAATCACTGTGAGGATAGATCGTTTTAGAGCTTTGGAGAGAGCTGTAGAGGTGTGTCGCGATTTCTTACTTTAACATTAAGGCAATAGTTCAGAACGCATTGATCGTCATACAGATTGTCGATTGCAACAGCTTTTGATTGAAAATTTTACTGTAATTTCAACGACACACGGTTGATCGTCCAGTAGGCAAGGCATATTATCTCGGTCTCGTGACGTCACCACGCTCCTCATTCTCTTAATTAATTATGTGTCACCGTAAGATTGTAAAAACCGTTAGATTATAATCTAACTCGCGAAATTGTATCGAAAGATTGTGAACCGTTCAATGTTCTGAGTGTCAATTTTTGAAATATTCGTTGTATTTACGTTTTCTTGTCTGTTTCATGTAGGTTAGGTTAGGGTTCGACAAAAATAATTAGGCACTTAGGTTCTATCGGGTTAATGAACCGAACAGATTACGAGCTACCGGAACATAATGCGTTAAATTATAATCTTTCGGACACTGCGATTTCGCGAGTTACATTATATTCTATAATTTATACAATCTTACGGTGACATATGCAAAATATTTCTTTCTAAAATGTTTTTAATTTTTAATTCGCTTGATTATTATTTTGGATATTTTGATAGTTGATCTGTTGGGGTCGATTAGCTTCCGTTTCTAGACTAATAGCTACACCGGAGAAACGGGTAAGGATCGTGTATCAATTATAAGTTCAAACTTAGTTCCTATGCGACTACTTGAGATCGAACATAATAATATCATGTCAAAGGATTAATAGGCCTATTACACGGCACTTATCACAGGGACCCTTACACTTGAATCAGTGTTAGTGTAATAAGATTTAGAGATGAAGGATCCCTGAATTGGTCCTTATTGCTGTGTAACAAGAGACGCACAAACTAGCGGCCACACCCTTACCACATGCAGTGTAATAGGCCTATAAACACGAATAAAACGCCAGAAGTTTCAATAATAATTTACTCATTTTAAATATATATACTCTATCATATAAATCTGTTACGTAATGTACATAGTAGTTAGTGAGGCGAGCCCCGCAAACCGATCCATTATTTTAAAATACAATACAATTATAATAACATAATAAATTAATCTTTTAATATTAATAATACAGCGATTTAACAATTTAGCAATAATTAATATCTTTGGCTAATTAAGATTCATTTGTGGATGAAAGGATTTTGAGGTCTTCATTCAATTGACTATTTATTGCAATTTCGCCAATTCATATCAACCCAGTTTCCGATTCGTATAAATTGACAAACTGCGACGACGTTATTTAACAAACTCTTATCAACAATGAATTATTTTATAAATTATTCGAAATTATTGATGTACTATGATGTAAATCTCGTATGTAACAACATATCAATAAAAAAAACAAAAACAATCACGCCGCAACAAAGCATATAACCTCTTTTATATTATAATATAGCAACACTGACTTGCCCCGTCAAAAGCACGAACGCGTTTTATCCTCTATGGTGAATCGACTATTTATTATCTACGTACTTGCAATTATTTTTAAATTATACATGCCCCGCCATCTGCAGAATTACTGTTTTACACATTTTAGAAATAAAACAAGCAAATATTACCTACTTGTGATATTTCCATAGTGAAATAAGCATTTGCAAAATTCACTCGCGAGGCTATGCTATATAGCAGGTTTACACTTTCAATATTATTGTCATTTTCGCATATTGAATGTTGAAGAGTTTAATCAGCCCCCTGATTATGTAAGAATTGGCGATCAAATCGCAAAGTTCCGCGTCAAAGTAAAATAAACCATAACAGCATTGAATTAGCGTTCAATTTCGTGTATCCATTCTTATACGTTTAGGTATGTACGATACCATAAACGTATAATAATTGCACCTCTGATTACGTTCAATAACACTAGGTATTAGGTATATTAGATTAAAATTATATTGAATGTGTGAACCCACTCTCACTCTCTGGCAAAAATATTTATTTTTTAATTTTCTCTATATCATTCATGTTTTTGACAGACGAAGCATTTTATGGACGTATTAGTTTCCATAGATGTAGGATTAGTCTCGCTCCGCTACAACGGAGTAGAACGCTACTACTACTACGCTCTGTTGTAGCGGAGCGAGAAGAATCCTACATCTATGGTTTTTTCCATATTTTATAAATTTTCTTCAAGGTGAACTCATAATTTTCTCTCAAGATTAAGGCTGCCTAAATGACTAGCGGAAACTTTCGCGGTCGAAACGGAGAAGTGAATTTGCAGGCGGAATTCCACTATAGTTTTGTCCCTGGCTTCTGCTGCTTCTTCCAGCTGGCACACATCACCGTTCGGAGGCAGTCTTATGCTCGTACTTACAATTATAAGAATAGTTCACGTATTAACATAAACAAATGGTCTGTTTTGTTTCCGTAAATTACAGTTTAGTCATCAAGTAATGAGATACACCGGATCGCAGAACACCCAGCATCCAAAGCGCCTCATCTTACGTTACAACTTACAATCATGACGACAAATTGATGAGCCAAGAGTCAAATTTTATTAAATCTTAGAGAGGCTGTACAAGAATATACAATATGTGTCCGAGTTTCAGTTAGCTTCATGAATTGCAGTTCTCATTAGGTAGTAGGAGTGCCTTGTTTTAACCTGTAACTTTTGTTATATAGTGAATGAATTAAATTTAATTTAATGGTCGAGGGGGGTTATGTGTTTTATTTCACTGTAGCTGTTATTCGAGGTTTCCATGTTTTTAATGCCCCAGGCACTCCACTATAGGTGTTTAATAAAATTCAGCTCCATGGTTCTCATCAGGTGTACACAGGTGTACACGTTTACGTTTGACATTCAGTATCACAAGTACTGGGTTTTTGATATCAATATGAACACTGGCTATTGCCCTCGGCTTCGCACGCGAGGCTGCGGGGTCAGGTTCGATAAAAAATCTGACTATCCAGAGTTATTTTGAGGACTAAAATAATTGTGATGTCAGTTTTGCATCAAAAGCTGTTCGTAGCTGCAATGCGGATTATCCCTTAACAGAAGATTACTGGAAAAAGGCCTAACATGTTGAGGTATCCAGAACCCTTATACGAGGAGATAAATAATCAAACCGTAGTCAATTTAGCATTAGTTCACGTCAGTAGAATCACGCTAGCGTACGATGTGATGTTATGTCATGTTACGTAACCGATGTCATGTTACGTAGCCGATGTGATGTTACGTAACCGATGTGATGTTACGTAGCCGATGTAATGTTACGTAACCGATGTGATGTTACGTAACCGATGTGATGTTACGTAACCGATGTGCTGTTAAGTAACCGATGTGCTGTTACGTAACCGATGTGCTGTTACGTAGCCGATGTCTTCATACACTAGCGCGACACACCGAAGCCGCCAATGACAGTGAGGTTCAGACCAAACTTTTCCTTCTAGTTACAGTTCCTTATTCTGTGACATCAATCGTTCCGTTCGGTCTGAATTGTCTCTAAGAGTGAACGAACCCTCCAATAGAATAGGTTCGGCGAGAGCTTCACTAAATCCGCCGGCTTCGTCTGTATAACCGTTATTCACTGCAAGTTTATTTGTTAGTGTCACGTCCAGAGCACGTCACGCACTCGCCGCGTCACGTCACACGTCACACGTCGCGTCACGCGTCACACGTCACGTCACGCGTCACGACACGTGACGGCGCACACCGCAGCAGCAGAGCCGCTCCGCTGTCGCAGGGCTCTGGAAACATACCATTTGATAATGTTTTTTTTCTCAAACATGCTTGGAAATTTGAGCATTATTTTGACAACCTTCTTCGAGATAAATCGAAATTGCCGTACTGGCCTAATACATGCGAGCAGCGGCCGGTAAAATTTGTATGAAATTGGTGAAAAAATATGTCGTGGTTTAGCGGCCAAATAAATTACATAGTAAATTCATATCTGTCCTGAAATTTAAAAATGGAACGATCTTTATACATGGCAACCAAGGAGGTAATTTATCAAAGGTTTTATTTAAATTTCGAACTAGCTTGCAAATAGAAAGCTGTTTATTGAAAAAAAAAGTTAGTGCTATCTAGGTACTTATTAGTTTTAATTTCCGCGCATCATTTGAGAATAGTGATATACAAGCCTTGGCCACAATTAGGCATTGATGGACTCGCGTATGTGTGCCTCTGCTACGCGTCGGCCCACATTTACACGTTCGTCCTTCAATGCCTGTTTTGCTGGCCGCTGCAGTAATGTACTATATTGCCGAGTATACTGTGGACGCACCTTCACACGTCTCGTTGGAAAGTGGACCTTCTCGTGTTCGACATTATCACACAGGGGCCGGCTGCCCCGCCCTCCAGGGTTCCATTACATTACAAACACGTGACGCTATGAAATAACACGTTAGTGTGATCGGTCTAGTCCGCGTCGATGAATATATTCAACTTTATTTACCGAATAGAGATCGGCGACACCCTGCAACACACACACACACACACACACACACATACTCACAGGGGTGTCGCTACGCGCGCGGCACCAGCTCGTAGAACAGCACGTACGCCTCCGCGGAGACACCCTGCAACACACCAACACACACACACACACACACACACACACACACACACACACACACACATACTCACAGGGGTGTCGCTACGCGCGCGGCACCAGCTCATAGAACAGCACGTACGCCTCCGCGGAGACACCCTGCAACACACCAACACACACACACACACACACACACACACACACACACACACATACTCACAGGGGTGTCGCTACGCGCGCGGCACCAGCTCGTAGAACAGCACGTACGCCTCCGCGGAGACACCCTGCAACACACCAACACACACACACACACACACACACACACACACACACACACACATACTCACAGGGGTGTCGCTACGCGCGCGGCACCAGCTCGTAGAACAGCACGTACGCCTCCGCGGAGACACCCTGCAACACACCACACACACACACACACACACACACACACACACACACACACACACACATACTCACAGGGGTGTCGCTACGCGCGCGGCACCAGCTCGTAGAACAGCACGTACGCCTCCGCGGAGACCACGTCGCGCGGCGAGATCGGCGAAACCCTGCAACACACACACACACACACTCACAGGGGGGTAAATTTTAGGGGAAAAATTAAAAAAAAAAATTTCGACTCTATTCCTAATTATCTTTAAAATGCAACCCTATGTAACGCTATAAAAAATATTTTACTTCGCATTCGCTTCTATGGAGAGCCCCCATGAAATAAAGATTTTTTTTTATTTTTAAGCCATATTCGGCTGGAGGCCATCGGTTTACATGTTATATTTAAATTTGAAGTAATTACGTTCAGTAACTCAGAAGTTATAAGGCTCTGACAGACGGACGTATAGGGTTGCCAACTTTTTTTGATGTACATATAACATAAAATTTTAAAAATACTTTATTTTTTAAGTATTTGGAAGGAAAAAAAGTATTTTCCAAATTTTATGTTTTTATGTCAGAATGTCACCTGTCCTGTCACAACACCACATCTGACGTCTAACATTTCGTTCAGTAATTATAAATCGTTTCCATCATCCTTTGTAACTTATGTGTACCGTGAAATAGTTACGTACCCATAATGAGTATTTTGTTTTACGCATCACAATAAAGGTTGAAAATAAAGTATTTTCACATACATTATTTGTATGCAAAAGTATAAAGTATTACCAAAAAAGTAGGATAGGTATTTTTTTTCGCACTCAGTTTTTTTTTTAAATATCAAAATAAAAATCGATACAATTTTGTTGGGTAGCACTGCGAAAAACCACGTAGGTTTAAATTGCGTGCTCTTCCGTCAACATATTATCAGCGTTTTAAACTATTTATAGCTAGCAAATTGTTATAAATGCATGACAAAAACTTAAAACAAAAGAAAACTACCTACAATTTGGTTAAGAAATACGATTTTAAGTTATGTTTTAAATTATTCTTCGTCAATTTGATTCTAAAACTCCTTATCCTTATCCTCTGACATGATATCAGAGACCTTTTTAATGCGACTTTTGCTCTGAATTAGGTGCCGCTAGTAGGATACGTTTATATAAAGTATGGTTGGCAACCCTAGGACGGACGGACAAGTGCAAATTCACTCAAGTAGACTCAGAGACGTTCGCTTCTCTCGGTCAAGAGTCGGGTGTCGGACGTGTGACGTACCTGGAGTCATTGTACTCGTGCCAGTCCCCGGTGTAGGGGTGCTTGCAGTACGCCGTGTAGTGGCCCGAGTACGTCGTGCCTGCAACACGCAACAGACATACGCCTATTACACTGCACTGTTCACAGGGACCGTTACACGTGAATCAGTGTAGTGTAATAAGATTTAGGGAGTAAGGGTCCCTAAATAAGTCCTTATTGGCCTAATATACTGCACTTTTCACAGGGACCCTTACACTTGAATCAGTGTAGTATAATAAAATTTAAGGGGAAAAGGTCCCTAATTCGGTCCTTATAGGCCTATTAGACTGCACTTTTCACAGGGACCCTTATATTTGATCAGTGTAGTGTAATAAGATTTAGGGAGTAAGGGTCCCTAATTCGGTCCTCATAGGCCTATTACATTGCACTGTTCACAGGGACCTTTACACGTAAATCAGTGTAGTGTAATAAGATTTAGGGAGCAAGGGTCCCTAAATTAGTCCTTATTGGCCTAATATACTGCACTTTTCACAGGGACCCTTACACTTGAATCAGTGTAGTATAATAAAATTTAAGGGGAAAAGGTCCCTAATTCGGTCCTTATAGGCCTATTAGACTGCACTTTTCACAGGGACCCTTATATTTGATCAGTGTAGTGTAATAATATTTAGGGAGTAAGGGTCCTTAATTTGGTCCTTATAGGCCTATTACACTGCACTGTTCACAGGGACCTTTACACGTGACTCAGTGTAGTGTAATAAGATTTAGGGAGCAAGGGTCCCTAAATTAGTCCTTATTGGCCTAATATACTGCACTTTTCACAGGGACCCTTACACTTGAATTAGTGTAGTATAATAAAATTTAAGGGGAAAAGGTCCCTAATTCGGTCCTTATAGGCCTATTAGACTGCACTTTTCACAGGGACCCTTATATTTGATCAGTGTAGTGTAATAAGATTTAGGGAGTAAGGGTCCCTAATTCGGTCCTCATAGGCCTATTACATTGCACTGTTCACAGGGACCTTTACTCGTGAATCAATGTAGTGTAATATGATTTAGGGAGTAAGGGTCCCTAAATAAGTCCTTATTGGCCTAATATACTGCACTTTTCACAGGGACCCTTACACTTGAATCAGTGTAGTATAATAAAATTTAAGGGGAAAAGGTCCCTTATTCGGTCCTTATAGGCCTATTAGACTGCACTTTTCACAGGGACCCTTATATTTGATCAGTGTAGTGTAATAATATTTAGGGAGTAAGGGTCCTTATTTTGGTCCTTATAGGCCTATTACATTGCACTGTTCACAGGGACCTTTACTCGTGAATCAATGTAGTGTAATATGATTTAGGGAGTAAGGGTCCCTAAATAAGTCCTTATTGGCCTAATATACTGCACTTTTCACAGGGACCCTTACACTTGAATCAGTGTAGTATAATAATATTTAGCGGGAAAAGGTCCCTAATTCAGTCCTTATAGGCCTATTAGACTGCACTTTTCACAGGGACCCTTATATTTGAATCAGTGTAGTGTAATAACATTTAGGGAGTAAGGGTCCCTAATTCGGTCCTTATAGGCCTATTACATTGCACTGTTCACAGGGACCTTTACTCGTGAATCAATGTAGTGTAATAAGGTTTAGGGAGAAGGGTCCCTAATTCGGTCCTTATGAGCCTATTACACTGCACTTTCACAGGGACCTTTACGCGTGAATCAGTGTAGTGTAATAAGATTTAGGTTGTAAGGGTCCCTAATCGGTCCTTATAGGCTTATTACACTGCACTTATCACAGGGACCCTTACATTTAAATCAGTGTAGTGTAATAAAATTTAGGGTGGAAGGGTCCCTAAATTGAGGCACCTGAGTGGCGGCAGATACCTGAGTGGTTGCTGACGGCGTACAGGTTGTAGGTGGCGTGCGTGGGCGCGGCCGCGAAGGGCGCCATGTCCAGCCCGCTGAGCGGGAACTCCACCACCACCGACAGCTTGCCCCGGAACCGCTCCGTCGGCGAGAACCTGCCACACACACACACACACACACCAAGTCACACCAGACATACTATCGCTGCTATAGTCTAGGCAGACTTAAAACTAACTAGATAACTAGGCAGTTATACTCGGCGCGGCGAACCTTGATCCCTATGACAGTTCGTGTTAATGATGGGTCGTGTCTTTGGTTGTTATTGTAGCTTAAAATAATATTATAGGATATTTTTAGATATGTGAGTATGAAAAAAAATTGTGCACTCGTTTCCATTACCGACATTTTTTTATTGACACTCGCCACCCTAGTCGATAAACGTCACACGACGTAAGTTTTGCAGGACGTAAACATAAATTCAGATTGAGATAACTTCTTGTAAATGTTAAGAATTGTTAAAAATATCAACGGAATATCATTACTAATGGTATAGAGCTACGTAAAATTTATAAATGGCATTTTTGGACGCCCCCAATATGATCCCAATTTAATGGTGACGCCACTACAATGTTATATGGTGACATTAGCTGTCAGTGTCATAGGGATCAAGGTTCGCCGCGCCGAGTACAGTGCTAGCTGACAGTTAGTCATTTGACGATACTCTAGATCAGTCATGTCAAATATACGGCCCGCGAGCCGTATGCGGCCCTCGGGCTATAATCATACGGCCCGCGGACAGAATCCAGATCTGAAGATTTGTACTAGATAGGCAATATTTAAAGTGCTATTTGTGAAACGTAAATGCGGCGCAGTGCGCTGGGCGGTCAAGGGATTGCCAACCTTTTTCCTTCTGCACCGCATTAGTGCCCGGCTTGTACACTCCATAAAGCCGTAGTATCGAGCGGTCAAGTCGCATTTGTTGTTGTCATTGTTTATCGTTAGTACGAGTACAAAATGGTTTTTTTTTACATGGAATGGAAAAGTAAACCTCTGTTCTTGATTTTTATCGAAAGAATAATTACTGTTTGTAAGGAATTTAAAGAGACATTATGATACGAATCATAAAGTAAAATTTTATTGGGAAATTCAAATTTCCTTCATTCCATCCCTATTTCTCCATTCCATTCTCAAAGGAATGGAGAGACTATCATCTTTAAAATCTAAACTTCAAAGTTAACAGCAATTGTATAAAAAAGCTAAAACTGAAAGTCAAGGCGTTTTTGAAATCTAGCATGAATATAGCATTAGAAATCTCTAAGCGATATAAAAAAAAATTAAAGAGGTAGTTATAGATTAGTTTTATCACAGAATTTAAACTGCCAATTAAAAGAAAAAAAATCAATGAATTTACATATTTGGCGCTAGTTGTTTCTGAGAGTACCGATATTGTTGATACAGTTCAACTTCTACATACAGTCTTCATACGAGGTATTAGCAAAAACTTTGAATTAGGTAATATCAAGAACTATGCGTTCTGTTGACAGGCACCACTACTTCAAGTGTAGGCAAAAAGTCAGCGGTTACGAGTTGTGAATAAAATAAGAGAAAAATATCAAAAAAAATTGTAGGAATTCACTGTATATCTAACATTTATCCATAATCATTGGCATTAAAAATAAATAAAAAATGGACCATGTTACGAAAACCGTGATCAAAATAGTGTTTTATAGGAAGCACAGGCCTCACAGACATCTCAGATTTCTTTCATACTTCTTAAAAAGAAAATTTGTCTGCCCCGCTAACGAGCCCTAATTTAAGCAAATGGCACTTTACGAATTTGAGTTTGATACCCCTGCTCTAGATATTAAAAAAAAATGTTTTTGCCAAATGTACTTTTACTCTTTGGTTTTGGTTTTCAGTAGTGCCAAGGGTACTTTTACAAGGGCTTTTGAATCATCAATCAGCTTTCATACTCAGTTACTTGGTGACAACTTAACTATAACCGATCACTTGTAAGCACCAATCGAGTAACAGACAATACTCATGATACGCTATTAGAAACGATTTATAGGTCCCCATCTGGAATATAAACAGGGGAGATATCACCATTTTGAATTTAGAAATTTGATTCTAAATTCTGAATTTTCCCTGGTCTGGCCTGGTGGGAGGCTTCGGCCGTGGCTAGTTACCACCCTACCGGCAAAGACGTGCCGCCAAGCGATTACGCGTTCCGGTACGATGCCGTGTATAAACCGAAGGTTGGCCCGCTACCATATCAAACTGCATCATCACTTACTATCAGGTGAGATCGCAGTCAAGGGCAAACTTGTAGTAGATAAAAATTAAAAAAAAAAAAAAATTAGAAAACTCATGTTATATACGCAGCCAGCACTGCGGACATCCTCGAGAATGTAACCCCTAAACAATAAGTTTGTGGAAACAACGGGACCGTCAGAGTAAACACAAAGAGCACAAGGTATCAAAACCCGTTAAGGGCATGGCCGCGGAAGTCTACAACCGTAAACCCCTAATAATTAGACATCTCTGATTACCCAGGTTAACAAATTTAAAAAATAAACTGAAGACCTGGCTCGTCGAGAGGTGAGAACCTTCTATAGCTACAATGAATTCTTATATTCTAAAATTCTATAATATTATTTTATATTAAAACTTATAATGGTTTATAAAAAACGACAATATTGTTAGTATATTTATATACAATATATTTTTTGTAACATGTATATTTAAAGTGACTTGTAAACAAAATTTTACCAATAAATTGACTATTGACTATTGAATATAGACTGTTGAATATTGACTGTTGACTATTGAATATTGACTGTTGACTATTGAATATTGACTGTTGACTATTGAATATTGACTGTTGACTTTTGAATATTGACTGTTGACTATTGAATATTGACTGTAGACTATTGAATATTGACTATTGACTTTTGAATATTGACTATTGACTATTGAATATTGTACTCGTATATTGAATATTAACTATTGGCTGTCACCTCTTGAGATGCAGCACCAGCACTTGCGGGAACTTCTGCACCGTGAACCACTTGAGGCACTTGCGCCGCACGCCGCACCGCGAGCACGTCTGAAAGACACACAATAGGGATGAAGACTATATCAAAAATACATTATTTCTAACTGATTATTAAACAGAGGGTCTGCCAAAACACGTAAAATTCACATCCTCGGTTAGTTTTAAGTTTGATAACTATTTTACAATATAGATTAAAGAAAAAAAGTGCGTTGAAATATTATGATGACGTCACTATTGTGATTTTCATATAACTTCCATAATAGAAGCGCGTTTTTAAGTTTGATATAGAGTTGCTGATTTGATTGAGTTGTCATCATCCCTATTCAATTCAAATATTTTTTTATTCAAATAAACTTTTACAAGTACTTTTGAATCGTCAAGTGAATCTACCACTGGTTCGGAATGCCGTTCCTACCGAGAAGAACCAGCAAGAAACTCGGTGGTTGCTATTTTTAAATAAATATTTCATTTACAATTATTATATCAATGTATACATAAGTAACCGCTGTCCTTAGCATTGCTGGAGTGATCAAATCCATGCTCCTCTATCATTTAGATACTCTTCAACAGTATATTATACTTTTTTTCAGGAGCATACTTTTAATGTATTTCTTAAATTTGTGTACAGGCAAGTTGTGGAATTTTGTTATAGAAAAGACTGCTCATTCCCACGAATGACCTGCTGACTTTTTTGAGGCGGAGCGATGGAGTCACGAGCCTATTACGACCCGTCGTTTGCCTGTCGTGCAAATCGCATTTTTTTTTCGTAAATATGGATGTGCTATTTTATAAAAATTATATTACTGTAAATATATTGCGAGGCTACAAACTCAAATTGAAATTCAAATGTTTTTTTATTCAAATAAACTTTTACAAGTACTTTTGAATCGTCAAGTGAATCTACTAGTTCGGAATGCCATTCCTGCCGAGAAGAACCCGCAGTTATTCTACAATTAGAATACCATTTGTTTAATTTTCGGCTTACCGGCTTCTCATCGCCGTCCAGCTCCTCCTCCTTGACGAAGTGCTGCAGACACTGCTGCAGCTTGAGGTTGCCGGTGCGCGCCGGCAGCGGCAGGCTGCCACACCACACAACACAACTTTCAAATTCCATTTTTTTTTTCATTTTCTTGTTTTATCCACTACAAGCTAGTCCTTGACTGCGATCACATTTTTCACTTTTTTTATTAGTTGCAATTTTTTTTTAAATCCACACCTGATGGTAAGTGATGATGCAGTCTAAGATGGTAGCATGGCAGTCACATTAAACAAGATGGTAAGTGATCATGCAGTCTAAGGGGGCATGGCAGTCATATTAAATCCATACCCCTATTCGGTTTCTACACGGCGTCGTACCGGAATGCTATATCGTTTGGCGGCACGCCTTTGCCGGTAGGATGGTAACTAGCCACGACCGAAGCCTCCCACCAGGCAAAGTTACATTATTTCGTAATTGACATATAATAGTCATTAGTAAATGGGGCGTGCTGTGGATTCCCAGTTTAGGTGTGGCAACAAAACAGTACATGGTGGTAGGGAGACCGATTTTATTAGTGTTTATCAGTATCATTTAAGAATTCATCAATAATGTAGTAAAATTTTTCAATCAGATTCAGTGGTTTAGCATGTTATTAATCTCTTTTTTTTACGATGTTCCTAATGTAGTCTGACAGATTGTTAAATATTTTTATTGACATTGAATAGGTTAAACAACTAGTGTATCTGTCTGTCAGAATTAGTCATTAACGATGGAGACATGGACTCGGTATCATTATGGCAGTGGCGCTAGTATCCATTTTCTTAACCCTAAAAATTCTGTCTATCGCAAATGTCATGGTGATGATGATGATGATGGTGGAGATAACGACGATGATGGTGGTGACAATGTTGATTATGATAATGATGAAATTGATGTTATTTGTAGTAGAGATGATGATAATGATGACCATAATGATGGCGATGATGATGGTGACTATGATGTAACGTTTTAGTTGACATTGAACGCTTAGGTAGATCAGAATTTAGTAAGCGATGGGAACTTAAGTGGTGATTTCTTAGTAGTAGGAATACAATAACAGAATTAATTTCGCTATGAAACTACTGCAATTATTGACAATTCAGTTGCTAATAGTAAGTAAATTAAGAAGACTAGGTTCTAGGTAAGACAGCAATGCTAGATTCAATTAGTTAAGTGATTTAATTTGGAAAATAATAATTGGCTGAAGGACTTACAAAGTTATAGTTGAATTTAGAATTTAGCACTATGGGAATAACGTTGAAATTTTCAGATCAGACAGAGAGCTAGGTCGGATTTTTAGCGGAGTTTCTGATTGATAATTTTACAAGGATAGTCCTCAGCGAGTAGTGATTTCTCGGTACGTGTGAGAACAATAGGCATGATGACAGTAACCAAGAATCAATGAAATTATGAATTTATCTATTTCGAGTGGGATTTTTATTTATTTTGATAAAATACAGCAATCCGTCATAATGGATTAAACACCCAGAAGCGAATGACGTCACAATTGTTTGTTTTCGAGCTTTGACAATCGCACTATTGTTAACTGCACACTGCACAGAGTGCATTGGTAATAACAATAGTGACGTCACAAACGACGTCATGACACCAGCTAGTGTTTTGGCGTGAATTTTAAAATTTAAATTTCAAATGCCATTTTATCTACCAAACGTTATTTTTCTGCTGAAATAATATATTTTTTCGAAATAGTAGATACTTCCGAACACAGTCTGACCATTTTTCAAATTCAGTCATCATGAGTATTATGTGTTACAGTTACAATGACAAGGATGATAGCCGTGACGGCGGTGATGGTAATGAACATGTCAACCGAGACGCCGCGTGGGGTGGGGTGTGTGAGGTGTGTGTGTAGGGTGGGGTGTGGGGTGTGTGTAGGGTGGGGTGTGGGGTGTGTGGAGCGGTGTGTGTAGGGTGGGGTGTGGGGTGTGTGGAGCGGTGTGTGTAGGGTGGGGTGTGGGGTGTGTGGAGCGGTGTGTGTAGGGTGGGGTGTGTAGAGCGGTGTGTGTAGGGTGGGGTGTGGGGAGCGGTGTGTGTAGGGTGGGGTGTGTAGAGCGGTGTGTGTAGGGTGGGGTGTGGGGAGCGGTGTGTGTAGGGTGGGGTGTGTAGAGCGGTGTGTGTAGTGTGGGGTGTGGGGAGCGGTGTGTGTAGAGTGGGGTGTGGGGTGTGTGGAGCGGGGTGTGTGTGGTGTGTGGGGCGGGGTGTGCGAGGTGTGTGTGGAGCGGTGTGTGTAGGGTGGGGTGTGGGGTGTGTGGAGCGGTGTGTGTTGGGTGGGGTGGGGTGTGTGGGGTGTGGTGGGTGTGTGTGGTGTGTGGGGCGGGGTGTGTGTAGGGTGGGGTGTGGAGTGTGTGGAGCGGTGTGTGTGGGGTGGGGTGTGGGGTGTGTGGAGCGGTGTGTGTTGGGTGGGGTGGGGTGTGTGGGGCCGGGTGTGTTGGGTGGGGTGGGGTGTGTGGGGCCGGGTGTGTGGGGTGGGGTGGGGCGCGCGGGACGGGAGGGGCGCGCGGGGCGACGCGACAGACGCGACAGAGGCGGGCGGGGCGCGCGCACCTGAGGTCCCAGAAGGGGTCGAAGGTGACGCTGTCGTGGCGGCAGTGCGTGCAGCGCAGCGTGGACTTGAGCTGGCCGATGAACGTGTCGCCCACGCGGCTGTCCTCGCGCCGCGCGTACCGCGACCACGCCTCCAGCGCCTTCGCCGAGTCGCTGCAACACGCGCTTGTCTCCTGTACACCCGCACACCCGCACCGGCGCAGTGGCCGCAGTGCCGTGCACTTCATAGAGGCGTACAAGCACTGAATACCCATTTTTTTTTAAGCTATTGCATAGCTTCTATCGCGGGCCTTGAGCGTGGAGACCGAATCTACAAAATTCCGTAACGAAAATAACCTAACACCCCCCACTCCGACCGGCACAGCGGTGATACTTTTTAGTTTTGCCATCTATCGATGAATGTAACTTGAATTAATATCAAAGAAAAAAAATACTGCATAAATAAAATAAATAAATAATTATAATTGCACTAGCTGACCCGGCCACGCGTTGCTGTGGCTAAAGTTTTTGTTATATTACATTATAGTAAACAATTGTGACTGTCAAATAATAACAGACAAATAATTAGCTGAATTATACGGTATTTCGTTCACTACAAAATAAATTTAATTAATTTTATAGCGTCAACAACACGTGGTAATTATGCTGTTATAATGTAGCTTATATGACACGTTCGTAGATTTACCATAGCAGCGCCATCTATTGATTACTTACTCAACCCAGTCGAAAGGTATCGACATCTGTTAGAATCATTTGGAGTTAACAGATAATTGTGACTGTCAAATAATAACAGACAAATATTAGCAATAAATTAAAATTGCGACTATAATTTGAGATGTAAACTATCCTATCTCTCAAGTTGGATCGAACTGCACATGGTGTGCGAATTTTATTATAATCGGTTAAGTGGTTTAGGAGTCCATTGAGGACAAACATTGTGACACGAGATTTATATATATTAAGATAAGTTGATAAAAACAGCTATGCAATAGCTTTACCGCGGCAGTCTCCGAGTGCCACGCGTCTTTTTTTTATCCTGTACTTAACCCTTGACTGCGATCTCGCCTGATGGTTGAGCGATGATGCAATCTAAGATGGTAGCGGGCTAACCTGTTAGGGGCATGGCAGTTATATGAAACCCATACCCCTATTCGGTTTCTACACGGCATCGTACCGGAACGCTAAACCGCTTGGCGGCACGTCTTTGCCGGTAGGGTGGAAACGTTTGCTAATTTTTCATCAAAACAGCTAGTACTTAAACAGGTAATCTGACTAACTAATGCCGACCCTAGCTCTATTACCTGTGCACGGCACTAGACAGTGTAGGTACCTTGAAGTACTTCACTGTGACCATTCGGTGTTAAAAATCATTTATTCCATGCAAAACGTGCGTTGAGATGATCAACTCTAAATATGTTCCCACATATCAATAACAGGGCTTATTCGAGGGGCGGATCGACAAAATCCTGGAAAGCCGGCAACGCATTGACATCTAAAGCTGCTAATGTTTATGGGCGGGATTTGTTACATTATATTCGCAGGTTACCTGTTTGCTTATTTGGTCGCACAGAACAGTTATTTAATTTAAACTATACAGCTTTACAAAATTGCAATCTCATTATACTCCTGATGAATACGGTAGATGATACCAAATCCAAAGAACTGTCACAGTACAACCGTCACTGAACACTTTATTGCAAAAATATAACTTAGAAGTAGGAGATCCCGTATAAAAAATTTATACCCGCATCCGTTATTTATTTGTGATAAGAAATATACTAAATAAATAAATATAAAATTAACATACTCATTATATAACATACTCATAAATATCAACATAAATATAACATACTCATTGACATATCGTGAACAGGTTGCCTAATTAAATTGTGTACGGATAAGATCTATTTCTAGTAAGTTAAGGGATCAACGCACAGCCTAAACCGCTGGGGTAAGAAACTTGAAATTTTGACAGTAGGTTCCTTTTGTGACGTAACTCACTAAGAAAGGTTTTTTTTCATCCCTAAGGGGTGAAATATAGGGAAATAGGGAGAAAGTCAGTAATTTCTCAAGTATTATCCATTGAAATGATCACAATTCGTTCACCTTCAGCTATGTAATGGTGAAGCGGCGTCGTTACCTGAGGTTTTCGTCGATCTCTGTGAGGATGGGCTTGGGCTTGACTGTGATGCGGTTCACGTCCTCGTGCAGCCCCTCCAGCAGGTAGCGCAGGAACTCCTGCACACACGCCATGAGTACAGGATAAACGTTACCGTTGTTTGTGTTACCGCGTAAGAGACGCGACTCAACAAGGACAATCTTTTCGAGCCATCGGTTTACATGTTATATTTAAATTTGAAGTAATTACGTTCAGTAACTCAAAAGTTATAAGGCTCTGGCAGACGGACGGACGGACAAGTGCAAATTCACTCAAGTAGACTCAGAGACTTTCGCTCGGTCAAAAATAAAAATTTGTTAAATTGAAACTAGATGGCGCTGCCCGTAGATGGCTCGCAGTATCACTTGCCACCATGAAAACGTGTACATGTTGGATGAATGCGTCACCTGCGCGTCCTGCTGGCTGTAGCCCATGAAGCGCGGCGCGAACCGCTGCACCTGCGCCTTGAGCGCCGTGGTGTTGACCACCGCGTCGCGCTCCCCGCCGCGCTGTACATGTTGGATGAATGCGTCACCTGCGCGTCCTGCTGGCTGTAGCCCATGAAGCGCGGCGCGAACCGCTGCACCTGCGCCTTGAGCGCCGTGGTGTTGACCACCGCGTCGCGCTCCCCGCCGCGCTGTACATGTTGGATGAATGCGTCACCTGCGCGTCCTGCTGGCTGTAGCCCATGAAGCGCGGCGCGAACCGCTGCACCTGCGCCTTGAGCGCCGTGGTGTTGACCACCGCGTCGCGCTCCCCGCCGCGCTGTACATGTTGGATGAATGCGTCACCTGCGCGTCCTGCTGGCTGTAGCCCATGAAGCGCGGCGCGAACCGCTGCACCTGCGCCTTGAGCGCCGTGGTGTTGACCACCGCGTCGCGCTCCCCGCCGCGCTGTACATGTTGGATGAATGCGTCACCTGCGCGTCCTGCTGGCTGTAGCCCATGAAGCGCGGCGCGAACCGCTGCACCTGCGCCTTGAGCGCCGTGGTGTTGACCACCGCGTCGCGCTCCCCGCCGCGCTGTACATGTTGGATGAATGCGTCACCTGCGCGTCCTGCTGGCTGTAGCCCATGAAGCGCGGCGCGAACCGCTGCACCTGCGCCTTGAGCGCCGTGGTGTTGACCACCGCGTCGCGCTCCCCGCCGCGCTGTACATGTTGGATGAATGCGTCACCTGCGCGTCCTGCTGGCTGTAGCCCATGAAGCGCGGCGCGAACCGCTGCACCTGCGCCTTGAGCGCCGTGGTGTTGACCACCGCGTCGCGCTCCCCGCCGCGCTGTACATGTTGGATGAATGCGTCACCTGCGCGTCCTGCTGGCTGTAGCCCATGAAGCGCGGCGCGAACCGCTGCACCTGCGCCTTGAGCGCCGTGGTGTTGACCACCGCGTCGCGCTCCCCGCCGCGCTGTACATGTTGGATGAATGCGTCACCTGCGCGTCCTGCTGGCTGTAGCCCATGAAGCGCGGCGCGAACCGCTGCACCTGCGCCTTGAGCGCCGTGGTGTTGACCACCGCGTCGCGCTCCCCGCCGCGCTGTACATGTTGGATGAATGCGTCACCTGCGCGTCCTGCTGGCTGTAGCCCATGAAGCGCGGCGCGAACCGCTGCACCTGCGCCTTGAGCGCCGTGGTGTTGACCACCGCGTCGCGCTCCCCGCCGCGCTGTACATGTTGGATGAATGCGTCACCTGCGCGTCCTGCTGGCTGTAGCCCATGAAGCGCGGCGCGAACCGCTGCACCTGCGCCTTGAGCGCCGTGGTGTTGACCACCGCGTCGCGCTCCCCGCCGCGCTGTACATGTTGGATGAATGCGTCACCTGCGCGTCCTGCTGGCTGTAGCCCATGAAGCGCGGCGCGAACCGCTGCACCTGCGCCTTGAGCGCCGTGGTGTTGACCACCGCGTCGCGCTCCCCGCCGCGCTGTACATGTTGGATGAATGCGTCACCTGCGCGTCCTGCTGGCTGTAGCCCATGAAGCGCGGCGCGAACCGCTGCACCTGCGCCTTGAGCGCCGTGGTGTTGACCACCGCGTCGCGCTCCCCGCCGCGCTGTACATGTTGGATGAATGCGTCACCTGCGCGTCCTGCTGGCTGTAGCCCATGAAGCGCGGCGCGAACCGCTGCACCTGCGCCTTGAGCGCCGTGGTGTTGACCACCGCGTCGCGCTCCCCGCCGCGCTGTACATGTTGGATGAATGCGTCACC
This sequence comes from Erebia palarica, assembly GCA_964035005.1. Taxonomy (NCBI): domain Eukaryota; kingdom Metazoa; phylum Arthropoda; class Insecta; order Lepidoptera; family Nymphalidae; genus Erebia; species Erebia palarica. The sequence goes on from OZ035987.1 coordinate 38,231,104, forward strand.
TGCGCGTCCTGCTGGCTGTAGCCCATGAAGCGCGGCGCGAACCGCTGCACCTGCGCCTTGAGCGCCGTGGTGTTGACCACCGCGTCGCGCTCCCCGCCGCGCTGTACATGTTGGATGAATGCGTCACCTGCGCGTCCTGCTGGCTGTAGCCCATGAAGCGCGGCGCGAACCGCTGCACCTGCGCCTTGAGCGCCGTGGTGTTGACCACCGCGTCGCGCTCCCCGCCGCGCTGTACATGTTGGATGAATGCGTCACCTGCGCGTCCTGCTGGCTGTAGCCCATGAAGCGCGGCGCGAACCGCTGCACCTGCGCCTTGAGCGCCGTGGTGTTGACCACCGCGTCGCGCTCCCCGCCGCGCTGTACATGTTGGATGAATGCGTCACCTGCGCGTCCTGCTGGCTGTAGCCCATGAAGCGCGGCGCGAACCGCTGCACCTGCGCCTTGAGCGCCGTGGTGTTGACCACCGCGTCGCGCTCCCCGCCGCGCTGTACATGTTGGATGAATGCGTCACCTGCGCGTCCTGCTGGCTGTAGCCCATGAAGCGCGGCGCGAACCGCTGCACCTGCGCCTTGAGCGCCGTGGTGTTGACCACCGCGTCGCGCTCCCCGCCGCGCTGTACATGTTGGATGAATGCGTCACCTGCGCGTCCTGCTGGCTGTAGCCCATGAAGCGCGGCGCGAACCGCTGCACCTGCGCCTTGAGCGCCGTGGTGTTGACCACCGCGTCGCGCTCCCCGCCGCGCTGTACATGTTGGATGAATGCGTCACCTGCGCGTCCTGCTGGCTGTAGCCCATGAAGCGCGGCGCGAACCGCTGCACCTGCGCCTTGAGCGCCGTGGTGTTGACCACCGCGTCGCGCTCCCCGCCGCGCTGTACATGTTGGATGAATGCGTCACCTGCGCGTCCTGCTGGCTGTAGCCCATGAAGCGCGGCGCGAACCGCTGCACCTGCGCCTTGAGCGCCGTGGTGTTGACCACCGCGTCGCGCTCCCCGCCGCGCTGTACATGTTGGATGAATGCGTCACCTGCGCGTCCTGCTGGCTGTAGCCCATGAAGCGCGGCGCGAACCGCTGCACCTGCGCCTTGAGCGCCGTGGTGTTGACCACCGCGTCGCGCTCCCCGCCGCGCTGTACATGTTGGATGAATGCGTCACCTGCGCGTCCTGCTGGCTGTAGCCCATGAAGCGCGGCGCGAACCGCTGCACCTGCGCCTTGAGCGCCGTGGTGTTGACCACCGCGTCGCGCTCCCCGCCGCGCTGTACATGTTGGATGAATGCGTCACCTGCGCGTCCTGCTGGCTGTAGCCCATGAAGCGCGGCGCGAACCGCTGCACCTGCGCCTTGAGCGCCGTGGTGTTGACCACCGCGTCGCGCTCCCCGCCGCGCTGTACATGTTGGATGAATGCGTCACCTGCGCGTCCTGCTGGCTGTAGCCCATGAAGCGCGGCGCGAACCGCTGCACCTGCGCCTTGAGCGCCGTGGTGTTGACCACCGCGTCGCGCTCCCCGCCGCGCTGTACATGTTGGATGAATGCGTCACCTGCGCGTCCTGCTGGCTGTAGCCCATGAAGCGCGGCGCGAACCGCTGCACCTGCGCCTTGAGCGCCGTGGTGTTGACCACCGCGTCGCGCTCCCCGCCGCGCCACAGCTCCTTCACCACGCTCGCGAACGCTGCGTACCAGTTACAGCCCTATTACACTGCACTTACTACACGGCCCTGAAGTAAGGGTGGGCGTGGCCGCTAATTACAGCGTCGCTTATTACACAGCAATAAGGACCGAAGTAGGGACCCTTACTCCCTAAATCTTATTATACTACACTGATTGAAGGTTAAGGGTCCCTGTGAAAAGTGCAGTGTAATAGGCCTATTATTACTCAGCAATAAGGATCAATTTAAGGACCCTTGCTCACTTAAACTTATTACACTACACTGATTGAAAGTTCAGGGTCCCTGAGAAAAGTGCAGTGTAATAGGCTCATTACCGCCGTGTCAACTAGATGGCGCTAGTAGCCACGATGACAGTTTGATGATCTCCGTGGCGCAGTGTGTAGCGCTGTTGTCTTAACGTGCTGAGGCCCCGAGTTCGATTTCCGACGGGGTTTGGGAATTTATAATTACTGAATTTACCCTGGTCTGGCCCGGTGGGAGGCTTCGGCCGTGGCTAGTTACCACCCTACCGGCATAGACGTACCGCCAAGCACACATCGCGTAGCAGTTACCGCCGCGTCAACTAGATGGCGCTAGTAGCCACGACGACAGTTTGACGACCTCCGTGGCGCAGTGTGTAGCGCTGCTGTCTTAACATGCGGAGACCCCGGGTTCGATCCCCGGCGAGGTCGATTTGGGAATTTATAATATCTGAATTTTCCCCGGTCTGGCCCGGTGGGAGGCTTCGGCCGTGGCTAGTTACCACCCTACCGGCAAAGACGTGCCGCCAAGCGATTACGCGTTCCGGTACGATGCCGTGTAGAAACCGAATAGGGGTACGGGTTTAATATAACTGCTGTAACCCTAAAAGGTGAGCCCGCTACCATCTTAGACTGCATCATCACTTACTCTCAGGTGAGATCACAGTCAAGGGCTAACTTGAAGTGGAATAAAGAATCTGCTGTCTGAACTATTGGTGGAGTCAAAACAAGACGTATCTTAAGAGACACAGCTGTATGTTTATATGAAATGACGATATACTCAATAATGATATATTATTGAGTATTGAAAATTTTGTAATGAATAAACTCAAGTCAAAACGTTACTTGGACAAACTTTTCTCGATAGATCCCTTGTTAACGTACAAATATTATAAGAGTGTCAATCAATATCAATACATATTTATGTATGTATTCCAATTAGATACACTTAACACTTATGACGTCCAATTACTTATTAAACATGATGGTGATAATCAGTTACGGTATGTTAAAACTAAAGCTACAAGGGTTTCAAACGCGCCCTGGTCTGAGAAGAGCCCACAACAAACACAGCCGGGGGTTTTGCTTTTACTTATCACTATCTCACAAATCATCTTAAACTTAGGAACTATCAGAGTCATTAGACCAAATTATTGCCAGACAAAAAAAAAAGAGACTACTGAGAAGAGCAAGGAACTTAACATTGCTCTTTACAAAAGAGAAGAATATTTTTCGAAAACTACTAAAGATTCGCCGCGGACTGAGACCTCGCGTCCTATGAGTTCGGACCTACAAATATTTAGATGCTATATAACCAATTTTTTCACGTATGGTGATATATTTTATGATCTTTTTTATATTTCATTTATTCCCAAAAAGAGCCAAAAGAATTGAAAATTGCCGATGTAGCCCCATCTTTGAAAACAATTGTATTGATTTGGCCAAAGGATTACTTGTTTTAGGAAAAGTGAATTTGTATTTAATAATTGACTGATATCAGTATTTAGCGTTTAACTACAGATGTGCCTGAAATTATATATAACTTACAGCGTTTTATGTAAGGGTCAAAAGTCCCAAATAAATTTAGATTTAAAAAAAATATATAAGGGAGTCGCGGGATTCGCGTTCTCATTTGAAAGCGAAAATAGTTTGGATATCAGCAGCTCTGCCCCACAAACCTGGCCGTACCTTTGATGAGCGCGCCCTTCATGCAGGAGAGCGATGTGTTGACGTCTGCGGTGTACTGGTCATCCGCGAGGTACTCCAGCAGCGGCCGCGTGTTGGACAGGCACTGGATCACGCTGTTCATGAAGCAGGTGTTGCCGATGTTGCGCAGACCGTTCAGACCTGAGGCACACGGTTTGTTGTTTGTGTTTTTTTAATCTTCTATATATATAAAAAACAATTGCTGTTCGTTTGTCTCGCTAAAACTCAGAAACGGCTTGACCGGTGTAGATGATTTTTTTTTGCGGGTTTCAGTGGGTCCAGGTATGGTTTATATTCACAATTGGACTCGGTAGGGGGCGTTGCCATCGGGTTCTAGGCTGTCCAGGGCAGGACAACATCTGCCGGGCCCTCTAGTATCTAATATATAAAATTCTTGTGTCACAGTTTTAGTCTTTATACGCCTCCGAAACGGCTTGACCGATTTTGATGAAATTTCATATGTATATTCAGTAGGTATGAGAATAGGTTTATAAATAATTTTTACAACCCTAAGTGTTAAGGGTGGTTCACCCCAAAAATATTGTTTGGACAATTTTTTTTTTTGTTATTTTTTTATGGTGTGGTATTGAAAAATACATTTAGCCCTAATTTTTTACCCTCCTACCACCGACCCCTATGTTTTGATAGCATTTTATATTTTTCAACCCTGGTCGATAGCTGATCAATGGGGTCCCGTTTTGCCAACTTTCTCCGCTCGGGAGCAGCATAATAGCAAGTTTAATAATTCCTATGGCAAAACAACGTTTGCCGGCTCAGCTAGTTTTATGTATGCTTTTTTGTTCATGTGTACTAGCTTGGAATATATACAGTGATGGTCTGTGACATTTCAGCCCTTGGGCCCCTCCTGAAAATCAGCGTTGCGGAATGTCAGGTATATAGGTATATACCTTTCATGCTGCGGTACAAACTGAGGTGGCCCTTTCACCACATTTACTTTTAAGTAGTTACATTTACTTTTAAGTTTAAGTTTTTAAGTATGTACACAGTACATAACTACTGCATGTGATGTTTTTTTTTTGTACTACTGATTAATTTGATATAAGCTATTGGTCAATAAAAACTCATTTATTTATTAAGGCTAAAGTTTACAAAAAAAATCAAAAATCTGATTAACTATATAATCATCATCTAGAAAATGATGAGTAGATTCCAAAAATATATAACACTATAGTCTAATACAGTATAGTAGTATAGTAATAGTATAACACTATCCAGATTCACAAAAAATATTAAATAAAAATGTGAATAATGCAATCGTTTCAAGTAATTGACCTATTACACTGCACTTTTCACAGGGCCCTACGTCAAGGGTGGGCGTGACCGCTTATTACAAAGCAATAAGGACATATTTAGGGACCCTTACTCCCTAATTTTTATTACACTACACTGCATCAAATGTATGGGTCCCTGTGAATAGTGCAGTGTAATAGGCCTATAAGGACCAATTTAGGGACCCTTACTTCCAAATTCTTATTACACTACACTGATTTAAATGTAAGGGTCCCTGTGAAAAGTGCAGTGTAATAGGCCTATAAGGACAAAATTAGGGACCCTTACTCCCTATATGTACTTACACTTAACTGATTCAAATGCAAGGGTCCCTGTGAAAAGTGCAGTGTAATAGGCCTATAAGGACCAATTTAGGGACCCTTTCTCCCTAATTCTTATTACACTACACTGATTCAAATGTAAGGGTCCCTGTGAAAAGTGCAGTGTAATAGGCCTAAAAGCAATAAATACCAATTTAGGGACCCTTACTCCCTAAATTTTATTACACTACTTTGATTCACGTGTAAGGATAACTGTGAAAAGTGCAGTGTAATAGGCCTATAAATACCAATTTAGGGACCCTTTCTCTCTAATTCTTATTACACTACGTTGATTCACGTGTAAGGGTCCCTGTGAAAAGTTCAGTGTTAAAAGGCCTATAAATGATTGAACGTACCGCTTGCGTGCGAGTGTTTCTCACTCCGCTCCCCGCTGTCGGTCCGCTCGGAGCTGCGGCGGAGTCCGCTCGGGGCGCTCTTGCCGCCGGACAATTCCTGCAAACACAAATCACTATATCACGACTAAATGTTGCATCGCTTCCACTCGCCTCAACTGATCTGACGTTGGCGTTTGAAACGACCAATCATACGAAATTAATACATTTGAAAAAGAAAATAGTTCGACTATCTAGTGGAGTGGCACATAGTATTCTATAGGAAGCGCAACTATGTATATGTCACCGTAAGATTGTAAAAACCGTTAGATTATAATCTAACTCGCGAAATTGTAAACCGTTCAATGTTCTGAGTGTCAATTTTTGAAATATTCATTGTATTTACGTTTTCTTGTCTGTTTCTTGTAGGTTAGGTTAGGGTTCGACATAAATAACCAGGTAGTGGTTATTCGGGTTGGTTCTATCGGGATGCGTTAATTTATAATCTTTCGAAAAATTTAAATTTGTAAATTGTAATTGTAATTAGATTGTAATCTAACGCTTTTTATCTCGATAGATTGTGAACCGCTCAATGAGTTCTGTTGTTGTTGTTGTTCTGAGTGTCAAGTTTTGAAATATTCATTGTAATATTACGTTTTCTTGTCTCTTTCTTGTAGGTTGCGTTAGGGTTCGACATAAATAATAATAATAAAAGTCCGCACGACTATGAATCTCTATCGCATGCATCACCCGGAGTCGTTTGTGATGAGATTGTATATCCCCCGGAAATGTGGTGGTCGAAGCGTATTAAACGTGAAGACTCGAGACCATGCATAACCGGGATATAGCCAACCTCACAACATACTTCGAGACGAAAAGGGAGTCACCCATGCATAGAGAGGTCATAGAATGTGATAAAGAACTCACTCCCCTATCCTTATGGCAGGCGCCGGTGGTATATACTTAGCACCTCTGACCGGGAGGCCGTATGGAAGGGGAAGGAGTTGCACGGACGCTTTTTTAAAGCTCTTAATGAGCCGCACGTCGATAAAAAAGCGTCCGTGCAATGGCTGCGCTTCGGTAACCTCTTTGGGGAAACCGAAGGTTTTGTCTGTGCGATACAGGATCAGGTAGTTAAGACGCGGAGCTATCGAAAGTACATTCTGAAGGATGGCACTCACGACATCTGTCGAGCCTGTCGCCATCCCGGTGAGTCGCTCAGACCTGTGCTTTCGGGATATTCGGCGCTTGCTAACACTGATTATCTGCACAGATACAACAAAGCGGCCAAAATCCTTCACCAAGAGCTTGTTCTGAAGTACGGTCTCCTGGATCAGAGGCTGCCGGACTACAAGTACACACCGGTGCCTGTACTCGAGCGTGACGGAGTCCGGCTCTACTGGGACCGGTCCATCATCACGGACAGGATTATTCTAGCGAATAAGCCTAACATCGTGTTGGACCGAGCACAGTCGCGGGTGTTTTTGGTGGACATCACCATTCCATAAGAAGAGATTCTTGTGAGAGCTGAGACGGAGAAGAAACGTAAGTATCTTGATCTGGCTCTCGAGGTTTCCGCAATGTTGCATGTGGAGTCCACTGAGACCATCCCAATCGTCATATCTGCGAATGGGTTAATCCCAGTCAGCCTCTCTCACCATCTGAGGCGACTGGGGTTCTGTGGCAGTTCGCTCGCAGCCAGGATGCAGAAAGCGGTGTTGCTAGACTCGGCTAGGATAGTCCGCCGGTTTCTCAACCCGTCCCCCTGACCCCCGGCCGTCTGGTCTCCCCTGCCGGGGTGTATTCCTCCGCCCGCTACAACTATTTATTTGTGTATTTTTGTATGCAAGTTTATTCGTTTCTACTTATTTACGTAAGTTTATTATAACTCTTTTGGCCATATATGTATTTATATTTTGAATGCGGCCGTTAGAGCTAAATTTGTACGGATAATAATAATAGGTTTTACCGGGTTAATATACGTAACAGATTACAATTTAGCGAAAAAGAATGCGTTAAATTGTAATCTTTCGACAGTTTAAAATCTCGCTAGTTAGATTATAATCTAACCGTTTTTACAATTTTACGGTGACATATATAATTATAGTTTTTTTTTCAGAAAAACTTAAATTTCAATTCTAAAGAATTTTTTGAGGATCACTCAGGGAATACTTTTGGACCCTTTACATTTAACTATGCAAATAACAATAAAATGAATTCGCTACAGATAACATATATATAAATAATTTCTTGTTTTCAAACGCAAATAATCAAATCTATAATAAATTGATAATTAATATACTGGTTTGTCTGTTCATGCCTTTTTATTAAGTAACAAGAAAGAATAGTGAATGGTTAATAATTAATGACGTCAAATTAAATCTTAATTAACAGGAAACTAAATACTCAACAAAACATCTAGCCATGCATCTACGAGTTAAAATATCAGACAAAAACATGAAAAAAGAGCGTAATGGATGACGTAAGGGAAAATTAATGATGAAGGCACTTAATTCAATTTGAGGATAAACTGTACTTTTTAATAATATGTTGGCAGCAAAATAACCCTAGAGAAAAATAATTTTTCAGAATTTATAAGCTCTAACCTGGACAAATATTCTTCGGAACAAAACAATTTTATCCTTATTCTGAGCATAACAAAGGCCCATTGGATTAATATTGACATCTATTTTGTGAACAAATCGTTGAATATGATTCCTTACGGAAATGATTTCAAGCACTTCATTTCGATAACTAAAAAACCAAGGCTGCAATTTACAAACGTCATAACCACCGCCATCGAGCAAGCACACAATAATAACATTTCATTCAATGTGACAATAGCGAGTATTGTGTGTTGTTATTACCATTCGTGTGAATGTCATCGCAGAGAGTTCTACGGACCGCCTAGCCGCCGCGCCCCCTGGCGGATGCGTTCAAACGTTACATACAATTTTGATTATATAATAATGCAGACTGCAATGAGTACAGATCTAAAGAGACTAAAGGATGATTGAGGTTTGATTAAGAAATTAAAACTAATTCTAACGAAACAGCGATGAAATTAATGTTTTTTTTCTTTAAACTAAAAAATCACTACGATTGACTGTAACATAAAAAATATATAGAAATTAAGTGCTTATAAAGTATTTGACCAAATAGCATTCGTTGTGTAACGATAAATTATTACTTTACAGTTCTGATAACTTACAAATTACTATAATACTGATGAGCAAATTGGCGACAGTTATCGACAACAAGTATTGCTCAATTATACAACGAGCTTATTATATCATTAAATATTATACAAATGATAAAAAGAGCGTAAATTTGATTCTCCAGCTATGTGATATTGACATGTTTCAACAATCTTTGATTGATTTATTACAATGTGTTGCCTGATATTAACAAGAAATAATGCGAGAGATCACAATTACTCATATACTTGACGTAATATTGGAACTTGCATTCCTGAAAGGAGCAAACTCTGAGTTCCTACCGGTTACGCTCGCTAGGAAAGATCATTCCAGAGTCCAGACCAATAATATAAATGCACTCGACGATACGATACAATTTGTAAAAAACTTTGCGTTAAGAGTGTAGAGTTTGATTAGATTTAAAATATGCAGAGCTTCGAGACAGTTAAAATATTCGCGTCACACGAGTATCCCTGCACGTCGGTATGTGTGTACACACGCGAACGGGACGTCAAGTCACTAAGTTTTGCTCCCGATTATGTAAAGAAATCGTAATCGTATGTCAAACGTATAATTCGACCTGTTTATGGAGGTCATAGATGCTTGCACGTCAAAATGCGTGTATGTATGTACTCCTTAAAAAGTTCGAGATGAACGTTATGAGCTGTCAAATGAATACGATTGGCTCAGACAATTGGGCCTTTGTTTTTATACGACTGCCTGGAAAAAGGAGTATATTATATTCAGGGATCATGTATGTATGTATAATTGATGGGGTGACCATGGTCCCGCATTAAAGATTAAAGTTGAAAAAAAAATTTCGAAAATAAGATTAACTATATAACCATCATCTAGAAAATGATGAGTAGATTCCAAAAATATGTAACACTATAGTTCAATATCCAGTGATTCACAAAGAATATCATTTAAATAAAATGTGAATAAGATTCTTATTTGACGAGATTAATTTAGATTTTTAACTTTTTTAGTTCGTTTTTTGGCAGGGCGTCTTTAATTATGATTCTCGGTATTAAAGCCGAATATCAGATTGATTTGTCTGTAACAGAAGGGGATTTCCCGTGACGCGTGTTCGGTGTTCGGACCTGATAGGGCGGGGCAGGGGCGCGGCGGGGCGCGGGGCCACAGCTCATGTCGCAGAGCCGACAGGACTCCCGTCACCACGCATGCCAGAGCCGCCAACTCCAGGTACCACAGCATACACCGCACCGCACCGCAACGCACCGCACCGCAACGCAACGCACCACAACTCTTCCGACAACTAACTCAAGCCTCGACTTCTGGTACTGGTCACCGCCCACGAGTCATCTATTGGCTTCTCTGTATCGTATAGCGATTCCCTCTCAAGTTCGTCGGAGAAACGGACGCAAGGAAGTCCACGAGCGAAACAAAACTGTGTCAACTTGTGAAATCAGAAGCGATATTCTTAAATTTTAGTCTCTGATCAGCTTCCACAAACTAAATGGCCTAGTTGCTACAGCTTCTCAGTTGCAGAAAAAGCAGCTAAAGATTGTTACCGGTACCAGCATCCGCGTAAAAACTCTCGGCTTTTGTAGTGACTTGTAGTAAACTTTTAGACTCTTGGAATCAATTTTTTAGGAATTGCGGCAATATCGGTGTGTCAGCAATGGATAAGAGAACATATATTTGAGTTTCCAGGGGGTGAATGCTCAACTTGGACACGACTACTCTCAGCATCAGAAGCGCTACAGACCTCCAATGAGCGAAGTATTCGATTGATCTCGTGCAAGTAAAGGCGGAGAGCTTTCTGCAATGTTCTGCATCAAGCGAAAGAAGCGATCAACACCTAATGCCAATGTATGTATTCAACATTTATGGAAAATAAAAGCTATGCTGCTTCAGTGTATTCTTTGACTATTAAAACTTGCACAATAAGTATTCATTATTGACGAAATGACGTGAAATTATAAGTCAGTAAATCCATTGATTGGAAAATTTATTTGTAAGTTATTGAAGGCTTTACTTTAAACGTTGTACACTTTTGATACACACGTTATTAATGAGTCAAACAAAGTCTTAATAATAGTCCAGCTATTTGAATTTGAATTGTTTGAACTAAATGTTATTTGATTTAGTTTACCAGAGATTTGCTTGACTTTGGATGTCTACTTTTATCTTTAAAATAAGCGATTTTATAATGAAAACTAATTGGCAAGACTGTCAGATATTGTGTAAACAGAAGGCACACAGTGCAAAATTTAATTTAGAGCACGTGGGTGGAGGGTATCAATGCAAAATTAATACAACTTGTCCACGTGTACGTTACAACTACTGTATACGTTCTGTGTACGTACTGTGTACGTTCCAGGTAACAACTATTACATAAATAACTCAATGTGGCGATTTCTGAAATTTGAGCTCATTCTTGTACAACTGGGATTCTGATTTTTGATCACATTAAGCATTCAGTGTAGAAACCAAACGTACATCGCGGACATCAAACAACTATGAGATAACTTTAGGTAACGGACAGCACAAATGTTTAGTTTCCTTGGTATTCACATTTCAATTTGAATTATTTTTCAACTTCATCACTGTCTCTTTCAATATCATGGACATCCGAACAGGCATAGCGTTCCAAAGTGGTCCTTATTCCGTTCACTCTAAGACTCCACTCTCAATTTTCATTGGCACATGACTAAAGTTTACAAACAGTCAAGGTCACTTTCGATAGACAACAAATTTCAGGTCCACAGTTCAATTAAAAACAACTAGAAGAATCACGACAAGTAAAATACCTAGCGCACCGAATGCGACGCGTAAAAGAAGCTGATTACGTAAATTGACATTTAAAAAGCGCGGGAGTGAATCCAGCGTGAGTGGTTTGAGAATTAGGTGATTCCCGCGGAAAAATGCATTTCGCGATTTTTCGTGACGTGACGTCACTGAGCGGCCATTACGGTCGCTCGGCGCGCACTGGGCGGACGCCGGCCGAGCGCTTTAAGCCAAAAACCGCTGCCAAGTTTCCCAATCGAACTTATACGTAATCTTAGAGCTAAATCGTTTCTATCGTTTATCTCGCAGCCCTAGCTCGCGCCGCGACTCGTGACCGTGGACACAATCAAGGTTCCATCCGTCAAGTCCACGGCTGTAAGAATATTAAAAGGCTTGTATGGTTTCCGTTTACTACCGCGGTATTTATAACGGTTGTAGGTACAAGAAAACATTCGAGAAACCATAGAAAGCAGCAGCAAGATTTCACTAACCTGGAAGAGCTAGATAGTAGATACGAAGTGTGTCTGATTTAAAGGCTCTTACCCCTACTCGGGTTTTTTTTAATTTTCCCAATCGAGAATCGAATCCTCTTGGTTGCGAGCGGATCGTACTCTGCATAGGTATATTCTACTTGATTTTTAACAATAATTAATCCTTAATCTTTCTCTCCTCATCCTAAATCCTGCGGAAATGTACCGTGTTATCGATTCGAATCCATAGTATGAATCAAGTTTATGGTCACAATAGCTGATGAAATTTCCAACCTAAATGAAACGTTTCAATTAATTCTAAAGATCCACAATCAGCTTCATTTACGAGAAATAACAAATGTTTTTATAAAAATCGCGTTTACTAAAATATTAAAAAACATCGAAAAGATTTGAGACACTGACGGCTAAGTCAGAAGAACGTCACAACAAAAGGGAAAATCAAAAGATATCTTCTTTTGCAAAGCACAAACAAGGTTTTCTTCTCTGCGGCTAGAACGTAGAACGTGTCAATAATGAGTTGGCAACACTTTTTGTTTTGAACTAGGTTTTCAAGATGGCTGCGATAGCAAACGTCAAGTTTCCCACGTGGCGAGACGGTTCGCCGGTCGACATTTCCCGCGTATTTTATTTCGGGACATTACATTTAGCGCGTATATTTATAGATTAGAAATCTATTCGAAAGAGGACGCGTCATGCGGGCCTTCGCCGCATGGTGATGATTTTTTAAATTACATTTGTTTGGCCAGTTTTGACCCAGAAAAAAGGTCATCTCCATTTTATGTTCAATACATGTTTTCAGAAAAATCCATATTTGAAGGCTGGATTTATGATCGACGAATTACGATTCGACGATTCTTTCAGTATTTACAGTTCGTTACTTTTTTCTGAAGTATTTCTTAGACCACTAAGTCACTCGCGTTCACAAAACATTCTACTGTGACCAAGTTTTTCTGTGGCCTGAAAATCAACTCAACAGCTAGACTAGTCTATGGGTTTAATTTTTTGGCCGGCAAAATTGCTTGATAGAATTAGTCATTGACTAATAATTATTTTCATTAATCTAAACATTTAGATATCAATTGGAAATAGGACTCAAAAATCCATTTTGAAATTAGAGCAGACAATGATGACAGACAAAAATTTGAACGCACATAGTCTCGCATAGGTGTGCGTATGCGTCACGCACACAAATACACGGACGTCCTCATTATAAATGCCAATGAACCTATATTTTCTTTTCGCAGACAACGCTAGATATAGTTTTGCTACCTTTTCTCGAGTTTAGGACCCGCGTATAGAAGTATATCGTGTGCTAATCTCAGAATCATCACTACTTAGCATAAAGCTCGGTCTCGTCTAGGTATATTTCAAGTTTACAGTCTGTTGTCAAGTTCTACACTTCCAAGTTAGAACGTAACAAGAAAGTCGATGAGTGTTTCCGAATTTAAGTTTTTATTTAAAAATTGGTTTATTTCGTTGCCAACAATTTATCACAGGAAGTATTTCGAAATAGTACTTAAGTGCCTCCAAATAAAGTGGAAAAAATGATCACTTACCGATTTGATAAAGTCATAGTCCTTTATGTCCACGATCTTTGTTCGAGATGACGGGGCTTCCGGACTGGAATCTTCTGTGGCCTTGCTGATGGTGCTCTCTGTGCTCGTCTCCATCGACTTGACGCCATCGTCTTTAGCTTCCGTGTCGTTATTCTCTGTTCTTTTCTTAAGGAAGTTCTCGTGCTCGAATGTCTTGTTCTCGAAACCGGTGCCACTGGGTGATTCTACCTCGTTATCGAGCACTGAACGATCTTCCTCAGAATCAATATACTTCAGAGATTTCTTAGCTTCTTTATTTTTCGCCGGCTTATCATTTACTACTTCGTTAATCTTTTTAGGCGTAGCTCCGGAAGCGATCGGTTGCGATATTTGTATGTACGAAGCGAAGTTAGTCGTGTGTTTCGGCGTTTTGCTTTGCTTCTCTATATCACTCTTTAGATCTTTGATTTTGATTTCGGGACTGTTGCGTATTTTTTTACGTTCGGTATAATCTAAGTCACCGTTCTCTACTTGGATGACTGTAGATTTTTCTAGAATTTTTCCTATCGGGTTGTTAGGATCTAACTGATTTTTAATACTAGCTAATCGTTCGGATGGATGCTTAACGGTAAGAGACGTAGACATCACATTATTCTTATCTATAGAAGGCTTAGCTAGGGATACTGGTTCGGATATAGTCTTGCTGATGGTGAGATCGGAGTTGGAATTAGATCTAGAGCTGGGCGAGCCCTCCCTCCGGTGGCTGAGACCGTTCTTCTCGACGTACGGCAAGTGGACCGGCACAGGCTGGTCGTCTTTGGCGCGTATCTTGGTGTAGCCTACCGTCCCGTTCTCGCAATCTTTGAGCTGGCTGAGGTACTGCTCTAGAGTTTTGGCGGGATATCTGGAATCGTTGGCCGGAAGCTTGGTCACGGTCATCTTGGAGTCGAACCGCTTCCGTATTTCCGACACGGAGGGCACCTCGTTGCCGTTAGTGTCGCGAACGCCATTGGCCAGGGAGTGGCGTTTGCTGTAGCTTGGCGATGGGGAACAGTCCTTGTTTCGGCCTTCCGGTTTCTGGTTGTGTTGAAAATTTACACTTAGCGAGAATGGAAAATTCATGGGAATAGCGCCATGTGTGTGTTAGTTCTAACAAATCCGCACATGCGCAGACCGCGAGGGCCACTGCTGTTACTACGATGCTATTGAAGGGAACCGAGCGAAAGGCGAGCGATTTCAAAAGTTAACGCTAGATAACCCCAAAACATGCAGAGAAATTACCATGATTGCAGTGGGAACATTTCTGGCGTCGATCATTATGATCGGCCTGAATTATTTGAGAGATGTGCAGCACTAAATAGAAATGACACTTTTGAATGAAAAAGTATTTGACTGAAAGCAGAAAGCATTGCGATACCATCCATAGCTGCCGTATCAATCTCAAATAGTTGTTCGTTTTAGAAAGAAAGCGTTAACTTTTGAAAGTATTTACAAGGCCTTTCGGGCGGCACGTGAATCTAACTGAAAGCTGTTTGATGGCTCAGTGCGATGGTTAAGAACATAAACACACAACACACGCGCACACGGCTTTGCTTACCAGCGGGATATGAGTCAGCATGTTCAGGATGTCATTAAAAATGTACTTGTGCTTAACCTACTCTTGAATCACTCTGCTTATTTAATTACATGCTCTGCTTAATTTTTTTTTTGTATTAACCGCCCATTGATTTTGTAATCGGCCAATCTTTCGACAGTTTGCAATTTCGCGAGTTAGATTATAATCTAACGGTTCTTAACATCTTACGGTGACATATATAGCACACAGGTGCGTTATAAAAGGGCAAAATAACTAAAAAATGAAACTGAAAATAGGTTAGGTAGAGTCCTAGCGATGACAGAGAAGCGATCCCGCGAATAAGCAAGCCCGGTAGGACGCATTTTATGTGAACTTTACAGGAATCGTTGTGGTAACGCCATAAACTGCTGGACACATATATAACATTTATAAAGGAGTGGAACTAGCCTCGAGATCTAGAAAGTGATTCAGTTTCTGCCAAGTCATGTTAAAGTGACACATTCAGCATTGACCGTACGTCACAAAAGCAGTTAAACACTCCAACAACTTAAATAGGATTTGTATTTGAAGGAGAACGCGCACTATCCGCAACGTAGGTATCGAACACGACAACAGATGGCGTCACCAGTACGACGCCAAGACCGGCTCGAGCCGGCTCACCTCGGCGATGGCGGCGCCGGAGTTGCGCGCGCGGCGGGCCCGGCAGTCGGCTGCGGGCGGCCTGCCGATGTCGTTGGATATCGACTTGGACCTCGAGATCTCCCCGTAGTTGTTCTGCGCTTGGGCTTGCTGCTGTATCCTCTGCGTCAATGGCACGTAATTCGCGGGCGAGTACTTGTTGTAGAAGTCCACAGTGGACATGGCTAGCGCTGCCGTACTGAGCGCGCTCCTCTTGCTCCTGTTCGAGTCGGGAATTCGAGAGCTTTCGCTTCTGCTGGTGGACGCGTCTCTCGATCTGGACTCGCTTCTCTCGGAGCGGTATCTGCTGGAGATGCCGCTGTCGGAGTCCCCGGCGCTCGGCGCTCGCGAGCCCCGGGTGTACTCCACGAGGGACGATTTTCTCTCCCTCTTCCCGTCCACGTCGCTGTATCTGGATCTGTATTCCGTAGTTCTATCCCCATGGCTGCTCCTGATGGTGGACGTGACGTAAGTCCCGCTGCTGTTCCTATAGTACGGCTTGTCTATGCTGGACGAGGAGGTCAGCGTTGAGCGATAGGAGCCGGTGAGTGTGGAAGTGGTGGGGGTGTATCTGGAAGGCGAGACGACGGGCATTGTGTTTCTTGTCTTAGTGTGGTTTCAATCTGGATGGGCGCCTCCTTTGCATTTTTAATTTATTACCTGCAACGATACATTGTTATTGTATTATTTTGTGGTACTTACCAACTACAAGCTTACCTAATTACTCAATGACAGAGTGCCAGTCAATTTCATATCAAAATGTTAAAATCATTGCATGAATCCTATTTCATATATATATATTTATTTAAATTCCTTAGGGCTTTAATTTTCTTTAATGTATGGCTGGCAACCCTCCTACATGGTTATTGGAGACTGTATAAATTAACATGTCTTATTTTTCACCTTGTTCCCTTATAATTATCATGAAACTGTGGTCATGATTGTTTACATGGCATGAAATGATTCTTACATTTGAACTTATATATTATGTAGCTGTATGTAGCACACATGATGTATTCAGATGAAAATCTTATTCTTCGACATTTACTTCATAACTTTAAGACTTGCTGTAGTAAAAATGCCTCGACTGCCTCGTTGTCTAGTGGTAGTGGATTTATTGTAGTATTGATGCAGTGTTAGAGACCCTTCCCACCATCTCCATTCTCATAGCAACATTAGTTACCAATACGCACACATACAACAGACAGAGGCCTACATTTACATATATGGCTGCATTTTACTATTGCATCTTCTACAAACAATATACATATATTCTATAGTAAAGTTATTATAAGTACTTATGGTAATATGGTAATATGACCAAAGATTATAATATAATCTTGTCCTTTTCTTTTTACTTTTTACTAAATGCAAAATTTGACTGTCTATATAGATTTTGGTTCTAAAAATCCCAGAGGAATAATCCCAATCCCTGCTTTTCTGGTTTAAAATATTGCCTGTGTCATTCTCTGGGTCCTCAACTAACCTACAAAGCACATTGCACTGAGAACTGATTGTTTTACTGTTGGATTAAGTAGTAATCTACAGCAAGTTTTTGTCTAAAAAAGATAGGTATTTCCTACTTGATTACTGGTGTCGACACATAAGCTGAAGCATACGTTTTTTAGCTTCAGTTTAATGCCTTATTCACACATTTCAAATTATAATAAGAATGCCTATTTTACACTAGCTACTCTAAAAATTGCATTCCTGGCCATACAAGTTTACTTTTAATGTATATTCTTTTGTATCTAAATTAAAGAGAAATTGCAGCATCAAAAAATAGGCATGAGTCCAGCATAAGCTAACTTAATTCTAGTACCTACTTCTCCTGTGGAGATTGTAAAGAATGTAGAGTCAATTATAATATATTATAGGCCACATATTGGCATTATTACACCAAATCATTTGCATAATTTGTGATTAATGGCTAACTTATTAACAGTTGTTTTTACAAGGCTTTAGGGTTTCACAACAATATAGCTACTTAGTACTTAGTTAAAGTTTGCCAGTGAATTTTGAACTATGCTGATATATAAATATATTGTATTGGTTTACTCCTCTGTAGCTGTTTTAATTGCAATATTTGCAATTGTTTGTTGCTTTGACATTACAATATATCACCAAGTTTGATTTTACATTTTGAACCTGTGGACAAATGCTGTAAGAAATGACATAATGATACCATGTTTACCATGGCGAATGGCGATTATTCAATGGTGTGGCGTGTCAAGGTCGCGACTTCACATTGATCCAGCTCTCGTCTTGGCACTGTGCAGTTCCATGCGACCATGTGGGTGCGTAGTTTTCGATTTTAACGGGAATTTATTTTGATACAATCGTGTAATATGACACCGTAGGCGAAGGCCGCGGCTGACATCGGCAAACGAAAATTATGCACCCAATTACCACTTTCACACGACTCACCCGATCTCTCGCTCGCTAAATCACCAAATACAACCCAAAAATACACTCCTTGTTTTATTTTTAGCGTATCCAAATAAGATTTTGCGTGACACACAACGGGTTCGCCACGAACACTTTTAATTCTATTTTTCCAATAAAAGGTGAGCTGCGACGTATTTCTAATCGATCGTATGCATTAGCGACGCACAATAATTATGCGATACTCACGAATATTCAGGGATTTTTCGTAACCAAAGCAACTGTTTTCAACAATAAAACGTTCCCACTGTTCTCGATACAAACTAAATTATTTTAAAATCACTCGCGTCGTACACTGTGCCACTTACTCGTATGTTAAATAGCGTAGCGAAAATTGGAGCGTAAACTTCGAATAATGTTTTTCTCGAGCTCTCATGTAATTTTAGAAGGCTCAAGGCTCCGTCACTCCATTTGTGTGACGTCACTCAAATTGTTGGCAATCCTATTTTTGTACGATTTCCGTCACGAATTCTTCAAGGATTTTAGTCCTTCTTGCGTTACAATAAAGTTTATAGTATCAGTTGTGACAGCTAAAAGACTTTTGTGTAGTGTTGCTATAAAAAATATGGTTTTTGTTCCTGTCTTGCTTGTGGAAACCACAGAGGTTTAATTAAATAATGGATGACGTAATCGAATGACTCATCGGTCAGCTGAGAATTCGGTAATATTAATAAATTATTGAAAATATTCAATTAATTATTTTACTGTAATTAAACTAAAATTATACTCAAATATTTTCTAAAATATAAGCAAAATATGAATGTTAAAACTGAGAAATTGTTTACAGAGTAAAATCCATGGAGGTAGGACATAAGTTCCTTCACTACTTCACTATGGCTCTATGTAAAATCCCTAGATACTTAAGTAAAATCCACAGGTAAAATCCAACTCTATGGAAATAACTGATATCAGCTATTTCGAATTGGTTTGACTACTCGCCACAAGATGTCAGTAATAATATTTTTGCCTTTTCTTGATAACAGATGGGCACTGCTTGTAATTTATTTTTGTAGAGACGATCAGATTCCGGTTATAGGTACAACGTTAACTCTACAACCTAAATAAAATATTATAACTACGAACTACAGATCTTTATATGAACACTAGCTAATGCCCGCGACTTCGTCCGCGTAAATTGAGGTTTTTTGGTTCCCGCGGAAACTTTAATTTTCCGGGAAAAAAGTAGCCTATGTGTTATTCCAGACTAGTTCTTTCTATTCTGTGCCAAATTTCATCCAGATCCGTTCTGGCGTGATTGCGTAACAAACATCCATCCATCCATCCAAACTTTCGCATTTATACCAGTATAGATAATTATGTATGGTAATAATTTGTTCGTCGGTTCATTTTTCCCGTATTAATCTTACCTGCCTTAATATACTAAGATATCCTTAGCACGCTATTAAAGATATGGCTTTTTAGTGCTGGTTTGGTGGAAGATATTTTGATACTAGGTATTAAATAAGTAAAAAAGAAACTTGCTAGTTACTTACCTAATGGTAAGAAACTCTATGTTTAAACTACTCTTATTAAAATTAAGAGTCTGAAATAAAATTAAACTTATTTGGTTGTAAAAATATTTAAAAATGATATAAAAAATAATTTTATTTAATATAATTACTTATTGAAAATTGCAAGTAAGGCACCTATGGCTGGGTAGCTATCGGTTTTGGGGCTTTTCTTTTGTTCCTTGATAGTAACAATTGTCAATAGCTATCAATAATATTGATCTCGCATTTTTTGGGCTATTGTTAAAAAAAATCGCTAACCCTAATCAAGGCCAGGTGCTAAATGGGGTAAAAAAGTAAAAACATCCCTTATTTAATCGTTAATCCTATCCGGTGCCCCAGTTTCTGCGTAAGGGGCCCTTTGTTGTTGTCAAGCCTTAAAAAATAAACTCGTGCAAAGCTTTCGACTGTACTTACCAAAAGAATTGTATAAAGTCTGCTATTCCTCCATTTTTATGAAGTTACCTACATATTTAATTTTTTTTATCTATAACTAGATGATGCCCATGACTTTGTCCGTGTGGACAGATGTTTTTGATTCCCGTGGGAACTCTTCAATTTTCCGGGATAAAAAGTAGCATATGACCTTCCCTGGGACGTAACCTATCTCTGTACCAGTACCAAATTTCTTCAAAATCGATCGAGTAGTTCGACAGACACACTTTCGCATTTATAATATTAGTATAGACTAGATGATGCCCGCGACTTCGTCCGCGTGGATTGATGTTTTTTAATTAGCGTGGGAACTCTTCAATTTTCCAGGATGAAAGGTCTTCTATGTCCTTCCCTTCATCAAAATCGGTTGACTAGATGGGCCGTGAAAGCGTAGCAGACAGACAGACAGCCACATTTTCACATTTATAATAATATTAGTATGGATAGCTGGAAGTATGAATTTAATTTTGTAGAAGTTTTATTCCTATACTTAACCGTAGGCCGCGTATTTCTTATTTCTTCGTGGGTTTGATAGGTAGAATAATCTGGTACAGGTATATTTTCACTTGCAATAAACGTTTGTTGTTAGCGTTGCCTGTAACTTTGATTATATATTTAAGAGGCCTGTAATAAGTAATCAGTATTAATCTGACGTACTTCTATGTCATTTTTGAAAAGTTAAAATTATTAAAGTAACAGCAGGTAACCACAGGTTTCGACCCCGCTGCATAAACTGCATATGGCTGAATAATATTAGAAAATACAGTTGGCCATAAGTTGCTTTTTGCTTCAGAGGACTACAGTGTATAAAGTTCCACTTTTTTAGTGGCACGTCTAATAAGTGGGTAGTCTAGGGTTCGTTTCTAGAATTTGGGATTTTATGGTTTGCTAAGGTGAATACTGATTTAGCGTTCAAGTACGATGCCACATATAAAGTAGTTAAGTACTTTATGTATGAAAACCGAAACAGTTAGCCCTTCCAAGTTAGCCCGATACCATCTTAGACTGCATCGTCACTTAACCAAAATATTTATTAAAAACTTTTTTTAAAGAAATTGGTCCCACGGCCCACGTGTTTTAAATTAAATCGGGTTCAGTAGTTTTGCACACAGACGAAATATCTCTTTCGCGTAACAAGTAATCGGAGCAAGGTTATCAGGATAAATAAAAAATTGCTTCATTTATAAGTAGGTTAAGTAGTTTATTTTCACTGAAACTTAACATTATAAATATAAACAATGATAAAAGCGTAGGTACTTTTACGTGAGCAAGAATGATTGGTAAGTACCTATAATACATTTATCTCTAAGTAGAAATAGTTATGTAATGGTTATTATATCGTCTCTGCTAAAAGTTAATCATTGACGTTACCAAATAATGTAACAGCCAGTTCACATAAAGCAAGTTGCTGGATCCAGTCAGTTCATTAATTCATTAATCAGTCAGTTAATTCCAGCATGTTCTATATTATTCGGTCGTTGTCTACATTAATCCCAGTCATCATTTAGGTCATACTGTTGCAACACTGTTCACTGATATGACACTGAACTGGAAGTCGAGACGATGACAGTTGCATTGGATAAATAAATAGACTGCCAGTTACTGGAGCTCATTGCTCTCAGTACATCTACACTGTAGTGTAAGCGTCCAGTATCCACGAAGTACTGGATTAGGTGACTGTTCTGGAAGGTTACCTACTGAAGTAATGTCAACTGGATGTTGCATAAATTAGCAACAGTATAACATTGACGATATATATTATACAAGTGACGACTACTTTTACAACTAAATACTCAGTTCTTGATTATATTTTTACAGACAATTCTGTCTGCTACGTCTTAGATGTACCTACTGTCGTAGTGTGTATCTACACTTAGGGTCGTCTTATTTATCTTCTAATACATAAATTACAAAAGTAGCATATTAAATATTTAAACTAATGTTACATACAAAGTTATCCAATATGCGTCAACGAGGGAAATTAGCGTTGGGTGTCCAATGGGACTTATAGTTTCGATCAAAAGTATGGCTATAGTCAACATGGACCAACGAGTACTAACGACATCCGTTTGTTGGTCGTTAGATCGATTTGTATGCAACATTAGAATTATAAGAAGGCACATTTAGAAATGACATAAAAGTGACATGTGACACAGATGTGGCGTGGACTTTTTCGTCTTCTCCACGGACCAAGAATAAGAGAAGAAGAAGAAGAATAACGTCATACTTACGGGACGTGGTGCGGACAACGACACATTTCCGCCACAAGCCAAAATTATGTCTTAGAACAATACAGTTTTAATGTTTTAATAATACACACGATTTTTAAATTAATGGCGTACATACATACATGCATACATATAACGGTCTTAACGTTTCATAAGTGACACAAGTTGTCCTACATGAAATAAATAAATCATTTATCATTTAGGTATAACCGTGACGTGGCAAGGACGTGACCGACCCTGTCAAAACTACCGTTCCTTATAGTGCATTTACATTTTCGGCGATCAGAGGCCCAATTGTCTAAGCCAATCATATTCATTTGGCAGCTCATAACGTATAACTCGAACTTTTTAAGGAGTACATACAAGCGTTTAGACGTGCAAGCATCTATGACCTACTTAAACAGGTCGAATTATACGTTTGACAGACGATTACGATTACCATTTCCTTACATAATCGGGGGGCAGATTATATTCATCGTAAACCTTATGTCACAGAGGCGGCTGGCCAAGCGATGACGTTTGACGTTGACGTTGACGTTTCATGTGACGGCGTTCACACGAGTCCGTCAGCACTGGAGCAGGGCCTGTCACTACCCTGACAATGTGGCCAGTGTGCTTAACATGCGCACCACGAGATTATCTCGCGACGAGAGAGAGAGATGTTGTCGTTGTCGGCTAATTTTAATTATAATTTCGTTCACTCTACATGCACAAAATGCGGTATATTACAAGAAATAAATTGTCGGCATGTAAAGATCCATAGAGAAAAATACCACAGACAAGAAATTTTACTTTTATCTCTATTTTTGACATAACGAGACAAGTAACCACGTTAGCGTCGGTAGACAAATAGAGATAACGGGTAGACATAATTTTACTCGTTGTGCGCATGCTAGCCATAAATAGCATAATGACATTCAAACCGTAACGTTATTGTGTGACGCCCAATTCGACAGACCCATTCAAATTGACTCGATTGTCCGGTATAATTGGGTTTGCACATATTTTCGATTTCAGTATCATACTCAAATAATCAGGGCCAAGGACATTAAAGTCTTGGCCAGACACAAGGCGTTGCGGAAACGTATATCCAACGCTTTTAGGAGTATTAGGTAATAGAGGAAACTGTATGACGGAGGTCACATTTGCGGAGCGTCTAGGAGCCACCCTGCTACTGTCGCGCCCCGCAAGTTTTGACGTACTCAATACAAGGGCCTATTACGTGAAAATCATTGCTACAATGTGAAGATCGCTCTCACCTCTGATTTGCTTGCCCTCTTTCGCTATTGGTCAAATTCTATCGTCGCAACAAGATCAAAATAAATTCAATCATAACAATTGAGATATAACACTGATCGATGCAGCTTTGTCGAAAAATGGCTATCCAGCATCTTTATTACGAATTTAAGGTAGTTTGCTGCGACCAATAGTGAAACAGGGTGAACCAATCAGGGGTGATTGCGACCGATACGCTGTTGCAATAATTTTACCATATTAAGGACCCATCACATCAGTTCCATGTATTACAAATCTTTCACGCGTCGGCACAAGTAGAGTACTTAACTCTGACATTCTCGCGTCGCTTCCGTGCCGCTCTATGTGTGTCCAAATCTTTAAAAAACAAATTACAAGTCAGAACAACAGGGGAACTACCAGCGCCTAAAGCAGTATTATTTCAATATTGTTGTCGCTTTTGTTCAGAATTATAATCCTTGTTATTTTACAGAATTATACTCCTTATATTAGGAACGTCAAGGTACGTCGATATAAAGCTGCAATTATAAAATAATACTGCTGCTTGTGATGGTAGTAACTTAGCTGAGCACATATAGAAATTTTTAAAAGTCAGTCTGCTTGAATAAAAAAGATTCGAGTTGTTTTGACGGTGTTGTCTTCTCCCTTGTTCTGTTCTGTTCTCTGTAGCGGTGCCGCCGGCCGGGAAAGTTAGCAGGCTATACAGTCTCTCCTCAGTGGTGTAATGCAGTACTATACAACCTACTACCTCACCCCGCCGGCGGCTTGTGCTGGCTCGTGTTGGCTCGTGTTGGCTCGTGTTGGCTCGAGCTGGCTCGTTCTGGCTCGAGCTGGCTCGCGTTGGCTCGAGCTGGCTTGCGATGCCTCGTGCTGGCTCGTGATGGCTCGTGCTGGCTCGAGTTGGTTCGTGCTCCGGTGGCTTGCGGCGCTGGGAACTCTTCACTTTCCCATCACAGACTAATTCTACAGTTTTTGGTATTTCCTATTCATTACATTAAAAGAAGGTGGTTAGGTATACTAATATTCAAATCGCATAGCTTATGCAGAAAGGGGTGGCCCGAATAGTGCCTACCCAGGCCCGGCCCAGACATTATAAGATACAAATCTCGCGACTGCGTAGCATTCTATGTGAAAGCAATAGCGTAGCAATGACGTGAAACGTCAGAAATTCGTTACTTTTCAAAATTTCAAATCCCTACACAGGATATAGACCCTGTGCGAAACAAATAATAATAACCAGACCTATAAGATACACGATATATCTATATACTAAGATGTAAAAAAATATCACACAGAAACTAGAAATTATAAGTAGTAACAACAAAATCAACAAAATAAACTTTAGGATAGTGTAACTTTTTAATTTTAAAACACGTGACATCGGCGTTATTTTAAACTTTGAACATTAATTTGATCCGTCGTGATAATATGTATAATAGGGATGATGACAACTCAATCAAATCAGCAACTCTTTATCAAACTTAAAAACGCACTTCTAGTATGGAAGTTGTATGAAAGTCACAATAGTGACGTCATCAAATTTCAACGCACTTTTTTTTTTTTCTTTAATCTATATTTTAAAATGGTTATCAAACTTAAAAGTAACCTAGGATGTAAATTTTAGCTCTTTTGGAAGACCCTCTATTTAATAATCAATTAGAAATAATTTATTTTTGATATAGGCATCATCCCTATTATAACACCATAATGTTCTGAGTACTTATATGACCATGCAACTCTCCATACATGATACACACATGATATGATGTGGCACGTTGTTAAAATTTAAGAGTTACACTAGGGCCTGTGCAGAAAAACATGAAAAACAAAACAATCTAATAGATACGGAATAGATGAACTAATGTGCGACTTAAAACAAATAATAAAGAAAAGTGAATAAATAATTGAAGAGGCGATGATTTCCAGCCAAAACTGCGCCCACGTATCACCAAACTTGTGTGGGACACACGCCTGCGACGCAACTGTCGCGCGACTGTCGTATTTTGCCTTCAAAATTGCATAATATACACAAATATTATATCAGTAAGGTACGTAATATCCACAAATATCACCGTAAAGTACGTAAATTCATACTGAAAATTCAGAATATGTTTCTTTATGGTTGGTTTAAACAGATGTTCTGATTTCCGCAACTGACGAGCGACAGAATAGTCGTAGCAGTGTCTCCAATCGACTTTAGCGCACAAGTTCGGATCTACGGGTTCCAGTTGAGGAGGCCTTTGCTAGAAAGCTGTAGCGAAGCAAAAAATTTTGTTTGTCAATTTTTGGATTCGCTACGGAGGAAAAAGAAAAAAATTAGGGACGGAACAAAAGAATAACAATTAAGAGGTTGAATAAAAGTTATGATACAAAATAAAAATAATAGCTAATTCTACGTGTGGACAGTTAAAATGAAACAGACACAAATACTTTGAATTAATTTAATAATAAGCACCCTATGAATTGATAAGACTTGAAGCTCAAAAGTTCGAATGAAACTGTAGAAAGAGATTGGAGCAGCCGCGTGCAAGCCTAGACTCACACCAGGGGGGTTACTATCATTGCTTAGAGCAGCATCATTTCATAATGACAGTTTACTGTGGCGTACCTTGACGTCCTTAAAATAAGCAATATACTACAACAACACGAACGTTAACAATATTAAAACAATACTACTGGATGGTAGTATGCCCCCAGGAGTCAGAGGACGCGGCCTAATATCTGCCTACTGATCAGTTATAGTTCTCGGTGCCCAGACACAAGACTGTGTTCGTTCGTTTGTTTCACTTTATGCCTTCTGCCTTTTCTAAGTAGATTTTTCCACTTATGCCCATCAGGCACTGTAAAAATGTAAATCGATAACAGCGATTTGAATTAATTGACCCCAAAAATTGCAACTTTTGTCACTTTTACCCACGGTTGGTATTGCTAGTTCCAGGCTGTAGATGCACAGATCTCTTCGACGAAGTCACGGCTCCGGACATGGAATCTGAAAACAGGAGAAAATAGCACTTTATTATTACAAAAATGATAAAAGTTTTACAAGTCAGCATTGTAAACCTGGGAGCTCTCAATGGAAAGTTATACATACGTCAAAACAGTTTTTTCCCTTTCCCGACAGTCTCATAAAAAACTGTTCAGCCATTTTTGAAGATGAGCCCGGACAGACTGGCAACATTTTTTATAACGGGCATTTAAATTTTGATTAATAGTAGCCATATTATGAATTATTACCTATTATTGCAATGAAACCTAAGATAATAAATCAAGACAAAAAGAATTGTAATTGAGTATTTGACTAATATTCAAATAAATTATTTTTTAATGATTATTAAATAGAGGATTTCCCTCAGACAGACTCAGAAAGTCTTAATATCTTAGTACCCTGATAATTTTATATTGAATAGCCATTTTAAACAATCGATTAAAGCAAAAAAGTGCGTCGAACTTTAATGACGTCACATTTCAGAATTTCATATAAATCCCATACTTAAGACGCGTTTTGACGTTTGAAAAATAGTTGCTGATTTGACTATTTGTCAAATAGCCAATTATCTTTGCCATTGTGTGTTGAGAAATTATATTTAACGTTTCGCTTCCAACGCGGGAAACCGGCTAATTTTAAAAAACCGTTGTATTTCACAAAACCCCATAAATAGAGAGATACTGTGATATACAGTTAATATTATAGATTCGATCTATTCTCCGCGTCCTTTTGTTGCGAATAAAGAGACATGACAATAAAACGAGTTCAATAAGGTAAATTATACTCGTACACTTTTTATAACTCGCTCACTAACTTTTTATAGCAAAATTGTATCTATGTTTTTAAATTAGTAAGTATAGAAAACTTGCTACGTATAAATTTTAATACAAAATTAAAAGCTATATTTATTTAAAAGGAATATTTATTAGTTAAAAAAATGTGAGAAAATTAACGAATATGAAACAAGAAAAAGATGGTTAGACCCCGTGGAAACTTCAAAGCTTATACAAAAATAGGTAATTTACTGATTTTCCATGAAAAAAACTGAATTTTACACAGTAGGTATCAATTAATTGCTAATTATTTAACAATTTTTATACTAACCTAACCTGAACCGTGAGGATGGAGGCTCTATCAATGTTGAATAAATGTATGATAACTTCGATAGCGCCTCCGTTCTCGCGGCTGTTGCGAAAGTTTGGATGGATGTATGGATGTTTGTTACTCAATCACGCCCCAACGGCTGAACGGATTTGGCTGAAATTTGGCACAGAGATAGATTATAGTCTGGAATAGCACATAGGCTTTTTATCCCGGAAAATTAAAGAGTTCCCGCGGGAACCAAAACCCTCCTAACCGCGCAGACGAAGTCGCGGACATTGGCTAGTGAATTATATGAATTGACATTCTTAAGATCCATTAATTTAACTCACGGTGTCGGTGGGGAGGGTAGGTAAGGAGTTTGAACTACGAGCTCATAGTAGTGTTCGTACCAAAAAAAATGCGTAAGTAAGTCATTGACAAATACCTATGTAGGTACTAGATGGGCCCTATCATAGAAATAAATTAGGCGTCCGACCTGTAGAGCGTGCTCCACACCTGTATAGGCCTGTCCTTGTCCCCGCCATAGCGCTGTCCCGCTTTTCAGACTAGATGGCGTTAGTAAAATAAGTTCACATTCTTTGTTTGACAGGGCCCATCTATGTAAATTGAGGTCGTTGAAGTAAGTAGTTCATTCGCTATACACAAATACAGTACACAAATAGTAAAATAATTGAATACAATATGCGATAAATCATAAACAAAGCTTTGTTGTAAAGCTACCGATTGCGCATGACATTAATAATTAAACGTAAAAAATACAAAATTCACACCCAATAATATATTTAGTCATCGCCAAAATCTTCCTTAAATCAAAACAGGTGTTGCCGGTGTTAAAAAATCGCAAAAAAGCACAAAAAGCCCCCGTGAGAAAGTGAACAGCTGTTACTGACATGTACAATGGCGGGTTTTTACGTCTTTTTCGCAAAAAATCCCGCTCGTTTTTGTTCGCGACTCGAACAACGCGGTACTCGCTACGGTTTATTTGGGATATTAAAATTGTTTTGGCGAGTGACTAACCGTAATCCTTGCTTTAAAGCATCAGCTAGTATGCTGTGTGACCCATTCTGCTATCATTGGATTGGATGTGGATGGAGGCTTCACTGCGGGATTGGTATAGCGGGTTACGTACATATAATATGTACGTAACCCGATATCTCTCAGATTTTTCCTTAAATATAGGGCTAGACAATAATAAAAGTAACCGTCTTTAGAAAATTAACCTCTCGTTTGACATAACAATTAATAGAGTCAAATCACTATCTGAATGTAATATATCAAACACATAAATAGACGTGCAGATCTTAAAATTACGTACCACCTCGGTAACACAGAACACTAACTATGATTACGTATCGGTAGTTTGCCAATTATCTCCATCACGATGTAGGTAATAAAATAGAATTCCGTTGCCGAGTTAACCGGTGTGCTGTCTCAGAAACTACTGTAGAGATTATCTATTATTATAACCTACTGTAGATATATTCGCTACTAATTATTCTGTGCAGGTTTTAGTGTAAGTTGGCCGAACTTTGTCGACTGTCAATCGAGTCTGAAATCCTAAGCACGCGGGCACGGGCAGCCTAGCAGCTATACCATGAATGTTTCACTAATCGCCCCCTCGTGACTATTGACTCAGCTTCTCAGCTGAACACTACCCAGGTGGGGTAGTCTGCCGGCCGTCTAGACGGGGGGGTTGCGAGGGGTCGCGGGCGGGGGTGGAGGGGGGGCGGGGGAGGGCGCGGGGGGGGGGGCAGTCTAGACAGCTGATCGACTTGCTGGATTTAAAATTGTCACTACTTTAGGTTTCGGGTTCAAGTTACTGTGGGTGAAAAATAAGCTAATTGTGAACGTTATAGACGATATAGACGCAGGCAGGCTTTAGAAAATAGGGATTTTATATAAGATCGGCCATTTCTGGCGCTCTATAGTCTAGACGAGTGGGCCGATTGCTAATAACGCCGCATATCAAAAGTAATAAGTAGTAAAGAATTGAATTACCTTTCAATTTATGCTTTTTCCATCATAAGCACAGCTTCCTTGGAACTGCACGTCTTCGTTAAGGCTTTGTTCAGACTGGCTGACTAGCTAAAAACCATCATTTTACCAATTATTAGGCTAAATCTTTTAAAATTGTAGTAGATGTACATCCATACTACAGACATACATACATGTAGATTCATGTAGATGTATTATAATTGCGAAAGTGTGTCTGTCTGTCTGTCTGCTACGCTTTCACGGCACGTCTCTTCAACTGATTTTGATGAAATTTGGTTTAGGAATAGGTTGTATCCCGGGAAAGGATGTAGGTTACTTTCTATCCCGGAAAATTAAAGAGTTACCGCGGGAATCAAAAAACTTAATCCACGCAGACGAAGTCACGGGCTTTTTGTATTCAGAAGATTTGTAACGACTTTTCCTATTTATAGACTTCTGAAAGCAGAAGAGGCTCAGAGGTTATAGATTTTTCTGGTACTTATTTAATTTGTAAGTACTTTACTTGTACGAGTTAGTAATGCTTTGTAGCAGGTACTCGGTACTTGAGTAATGTCGTTGTATTTGATTGACAAAATTCTCCATTTGACTCCATTTTTTAATGATATGAAACATATTATGATTCTGAATGTATATTCTACTAAAAAGTCGTCACGAAACTCAGCAGATTCTAATAAGCAAAATTTTACAATAACTAGATGTAATATTTAACGAGTAGTTACTAATATTATCTTGTGGAACTTGCTTGTCTCTATGTATACTCGTAAGTACACGTAAACTGATAGATTGTAATTTGTGAATATTATGTGTTAGGCTTGCGTTTAGTAATAATTGGAAATGAACACGTTCAGGCATTGGGGATACTCGTCATCGAGAAGATGCAGTTTTTAACAATTCGTCGGCCAGTCTGGACGCATCCTGTTGGTATCCAATGTGTTCTGATTCCGTGCAGGGACATGTTCCAGATCACCTGAAACAATATATTATTATGTTAACTTTATACAGTAATAAGGTTGGGCTAGCTACCATTAAGTTCTATTGTATTATATTTAAATTTAAAAAAAGAAAGGATAAAATAAAAATCTGAATAATGTTAACTTGCGACTTTCTTTACAGTATCTGGATGAGGGTCAGGCTTTGGAGGTTTGAATTTTATTCGCGATTTCTCCTCATCTCAGAGGTCAAGTTTCAACCATCGCTCCCTGTTAATATTATAATATGTTACATAACAGTCAAAGTGACACTGTAGCGGCATCGCATACGCAAACTCCTAATATGGTAATGGTCACAATTAGGGCCTCCAATACAGGGATCCCAGGGATTCGAAAGCCCTAGTCACAACTCACAATCCCTCGGCAATCTTCAACAAATCGTCAATGATTGACTGCTCTATCGAAGCACGCCCTAAGAAAAGCTTTTTAGAAATCGCAAAAGGTACGATTACCTGTATTCTTATGTACCTATTCGATAATAGATGATGAAAACTGGTATTAAAGTATGTAAATTTATAAAAAATAATATGATGGTATTTAGAAATACGTGTTCCAGGATTCTCGGAAATTCCTCTTCCTCATCAATATTCCAAAATTCCACTCGAGAGAAACTGGGGCGGGTCAGCTAGTATTTTTATGAAATATCTTAGGGCAGGCAATATGTATCGTACACAAAACAAGGTATTTTTGAGCCAGGTCGTTGGAAAGAAACAATTGAAATGACATTACAAAATTGTTCGTTTGTGCGTTAATTTTGACGGGACTGTTGTAGGTAGACACGTACAGTAAACACTAACATAGTACGTAATAAAATATGGAAGAAAGGATCCAGGATTCTTTCGTCCCAGGAAAACATTGTTAAAACCATGGAGGTAAATTAATCTACTAAACTTGAAACAATAAACGAGACCCGCAAGAAGTCCCAGTGACCGGCAGTTCCTCCTGCGTACAGAAAGAGGTTCACATTGCGCGCGTACGCGAGCAGCAGATCACGTAGGTGGGTACATCCAAAGCGACCAGATGTCTCACTGGGAAATCCTGACAAAAGCCTGATCTCCATACAAATATCCGACAGTCAAAAATTTTGTCCACTGCCGTGTCATAGATAATAGATAGGAATGTTGCTGAATAAGTGATACTAGTGAAGTAGTGATGTACTGATAGACAGAGTGACATAAGTCCATCGTGTTTTGCTTTACCCTACACTACGCCTAGTCGTGTTATCGCCATATTATGTGACGGCATTGCATATCTGCCTCTAGGACGTACACGGCAGCTCGGTGAAACAGTACAGTCACTCGTCGGTCGGCGGTAGACCGGCGGCAGACATTTTTTTAGTCGCCTTACAAACCGGATCGAGGGCTACGCAGTGCACGGCATAGGCGGACGCGGTGCACGGCATAGGCGGACGCGGTTCACGGCATAGGCGGACGCGGTGCACGGCATAGGCGGACGCGGTGCACGGCATAGGCGGACGCGGTGCACGGCATAGGCGGACGCGGTGCACGGCATAGGCGGACGCGGTGCACGGCATAGGCGGACGCGGTTCACGGCATAGGCGGACGCGGTGCACGGCATAGGCGGACGCGGTGCACGGCATAGGCGGACGCGGTGCACGGCATAGGCGGACGCGGTGCACGGCATAGGCGGACGCGGTGCACGGCATAGGCGGACGCGGTGCACGGCATAGGCGGACGCGGTGCACGGCATAGGCGGACGCGGTTCACGGCATAGGCGGACGCGGTGCACGGCATAGGCGGACGCGGTGCACGGCATAGGCGGACGCGGTGCACGGCATAGGCGGACGCGGTGCACGGCATAGGCGGACGCGGTGCACGGCATAGGCGGACGCGGTGCACGGCATAGGCGGACGCGGTGCACGGCATAGGCAGATGCGGGGGCGAGCGCGGGGGCGCAGGGGAAGACGAATTGCGCTTTCTGCCGTGTAGGTACCAAATAGTATCAAACTTTAACAGCTTTAATTAATTAATTAATTTATTTATTAACAAAGTAATTTTACTTTTACATTGTTTCTTCTCGTCTTGTCTGGGGGCTGCACATTCCTCCACTATTGGAAGAAAACACTGTTATTGCTTTCATACGTTTGGAAATTACAGCTAGAACTTGAATCAACACGCGTACCTTTACGCGCAGTTTTAAAAGTAAAACTATTCACTTAAGTTATTTGTTTTTTAACGATCTCTCTAAAAGGTTCTGATTTGATTTTCAAAATTAAAACATGAGGAAAGTTAAGAAATCGAGCTATTAATATACTATGACACCATCAGATTATTATCATAAACACTCGGCTTCAAAACAGCATTGTAAAATGACAGTTTCTATTTCATGCCAAAAATTGCAACATTTCTTGTGATGTCCCGGATCGTTAAAAAATTAGATATATCCGCGGTTTCGGATATTTACGCATTTTAACTTTCTTACTAAGTCGGTGTCTCACTGAATGAAACTAATTAATTTTTCATTATAAACGTGCCAAATATTTCATTATAAGAAACAAAAAAATAATCTGAATGGATTTTAATAGTTTTCATTCACCTATATTAAATCATTGTTATCTAATCACCTATACATATATAGACTTTCATTTCATATATGTATAGAAAATTTTATGAGGTAAAAGATCCGGAAAAGATCCGTCAAAAAAGTAACGGACTCGGATACGGATACGGATCTTTCTTCTCCCTCGGATATCCGCGGATACCGATACGGATGCGGATATCAGGCAAATCACTATTTTCTTTCTCTAGACCACACGCCTGTCTCATGGATCATGACATCGTGCTTTTCTCTTCGAAAGAAATGTATTTCTCACTAGCTGCCTTGCCCCGGTTTCGCTCGGGCGTACGTGTTCCATGGCTTAGACAGGTACGAATGAGCTACAGTAAACCTCCCTCGTGAAATGCTGCAAATGAAAGGCGTCTTCGAAATATAAATATAAATAAATATACCGTCTCTAACAACCTTGCCCATACACTAAAATCCTACATCAATGACCTTGTCACACTATGTTAGAAATCTAGTTTCGGAGCAACACAGTCAATGTAATTTGGCACGTAGCTAGGTGTGCACCTGGGAAATGGGTATGGGATACTTTTGATCCCAAAGATCAAAAATCATAGATCGTTCTTTGGGATCAAAAAACGGGAACTTTTAAAAGCTTTTATAAAAAAGCTCCGTCAAAGTTTTTAAAAAGCGTTGACTAGATCGCAGGTATCAGCTCTTTAATATAATTGACTAGTTGACTAAATGATTAATGATTTATTTATTTCATGTAGGACAACTTGTGTCACTTATGACACGTTAAGACTCTACCACCGGTTCAGAAAGAGGATTCTACTGAGAAGAGCCGGCAAGAAACTCAGCAGTTGCTCTTTTCATAGAAAAGAAAAGGTTACAATATGTAGACAACACAACACATACGTTACAAGTATTACACTGACTTGTGGGTCACTGGATGCGAGGCCGGTTGCTTCCATGCAACTTTGTCAGTAATAAAATCATCGATAGTGTAATAACCTCGACTTAACAGATGCTGTTTAACACAGTCTTTAAGTCTATGTAATGGCAAATCCAGAAGCTCTTTGGTACTATTATAGTCATACATGTCAGTCCTTTCAGCCCCAAGCGATGCCCTAAAATCAAATACATTTACAAGTTCTATGAGATTTGAATAATAACCAATTTGTTTGTTACGTCTGTCATCATGTGCTTAACAAGCTGCTTAATCTATTAACTCTGTTGTAAGTTGTATCATTGAATTGAGCCAAAAGTGTATGATGGTTTCAACCAAACAAATATGGAAAATATACATATTCACTAATAATTTTTACCGGAACCAATTTATTATCCTACTAGCTGGTGCGCACGACTTCACCCGCGTGGACTTTGATTTCCCGAGATAAGTAAGTAAGTATGTCACTCTCCAGGTACTAAACTATACCCATACAATTACAATCCGGGTATCTTTAAATCAAGAGTGAATAGGCATCTTCTAGGCAAGCGCGTTCCATCTTAGGCCGCATCATCACTTCCCATCAGGTGTGATTGTGGTCAAACGTAAGTCTATAATGATTTTAAAAAATCAAAGAGTGATTGAAGCACAAATAAACACACTTTCGCATTCATGAATCTAGTCGATATTGGTTCATAGTGACCAGAATGGATCACTGAGTTCAACGTTTTCGATTCGTTTTACTGTATCAGCCGTCAATTTGAGACAAGCAGACGAACAGACATACAACTTTTTACTAAAGTGTGTGCTCGAACTAAGTGTGACAACGGGTGTGGGGTTTGAACGATCGAAACTTCGGTCAGTTCGATCCGCTCCCCGACCGTTGACTTGACCTATTGGCTATCCAATAGGTTACCTACCGCCAGTCTACTTATTCAGCTCGACATCTAGGTGTCTCGCAAGAAAGAGGACTTCCACACGATCTCTGAGAGTCGTTTGATGTCATCTGTGAACCTGTCAACGTGTGTGACGTGTGTATTTATCTAGTGTCTCCAGATATGTGCAATGCTTTGGTATTAGGAACATATTTCAGTCTACTTCAAAATAAACCGAAAGCGACACAACGACCCCCGGATAACAAATCATTAATTTTTATTATTTTTTTAACAAATGCCATGAAAGTTTGAATTCGGTCACGCCGTGATCGATCTTATTGATTTTTGCTACCATATTGTTTTTTTTTTACTCTATTGTTCGAAACGCTAGGGTTGTAGAAGGGTGGAATATAAAGGGAAACTAATTTTGGGCACAAATAAGCGAATTTTTAGTTATTTAGAAAAAAAGCTCGCGCCATCTGCTCTTCCATGGAACTGTTTTTTAGAATTGATACGTGTATTAAACAAGCCAAGCAAAAAATATCAATTTCATGTTTTCACACTCGAAAAAATAATGATTATGATGAAGTTCTGTTATTGCTTAATATAAGCGTATACGTATGTAGTTTAAAAAGTCCACCGATGAGCTCGAAGTGTAACGAAGTTTACCATGAGATGAATGTGATAGATAGCTGATCTTTGCCTACTGAGACTAGGTACTATGCTCCAGCATCCACGAGAGGCGACAGCAGAAAACTCATGTCACGTAAAGTCAGCGGCATAAAGAAAATTATCTGATCATCATCTGGGGGGGAGTGGTACATTTGTCGAGTTTTGCAAATTGGGTGAATTTTTTGCAGATCTCTGTCCACCCGTTGAACCGTTGAGCTTTTGAGCTTTTAGCAGAAGTTAAATATTCGTCTATCACTTTGTTGACCGTACCCTTTTTACTAAGTGTGAATACGTGTTAGAATAGAATGAACGAAAATTCCATTGTCGCAGCAAGAATACAATAAATTCAGCCAGTCACAACCATTGAAGTGGTGACGATTATTACTTATTATATTAAAGCCAATTTTTCGAAAAAAGTCCTATGGATTGACAGATTGAAAATCGTGTTCTTAGGAGTCGGATCCAGCAGTTGAGAGCAGTATGAATGACTTAGGGCTGATAGCACTAGGACACAATATTATAACCTGATTTAGTTAAATTTTGTAATGCTAGATCTTTTTGTCAAGAACATATCGCGGGTATCGTCTAGTACTTATCACAGAATACACGCCGAAGTGCACGTAAGAAATTAAGAATCCATACTAATATTATAAATGCGAAAGTTTGGATGGATGTATGGATGTATGGATGATTGTTACTCAATCACGCCCCAACGGCTGAACGGATCTGGCTGAAATTTGGCACAGAGATAGATTAAAGGAAGGCTGTAAGAGATTTCTTTTTAGAGATAAGCTTAACCTTTGTCCACTTTTTTAAAATTAGTTTTAAGACAATATTTTGTACAAAAAAAACGTAGTCTGGAATAGGTCATAGGCTACTTTTTATCCCGGAAAATTAAGGAGTTTCCGCGGGAACCAAAAAACCTCGATCCACGCAGACGAAGTCGCGGGCATTAGCTAATATTTCATAAACGGGAAGAGGCCAAGACCCTCCGCGATGGGCGCAGGCCGCAAGCATGTAGAGAGACATGGAGGGCGACTCCGCAGTGGACGCGAGCCCCCCCCCCCCCCCCCCCCCCAGGGTCGAGGCCAAGAGGTCGTGAACTATACACTATGCACAATACCTACATTGAAACGAATGCTAGACTTCCATCACTTTAACTATTTATTTGTTCAGTGGCTTAGGCTATGCGCGCAAATTAACTACAATGTTATAGGCGAATTCGCTTAGTCTATATATTGAAAACTAGTTTTTCGCTCTGTGCGTGAGCTGCTAAAGCAGCTCACGGGTTGTGATTAAAAAAAAAACAAAATGGCGCTGATTTTTTAAAACTTTGGTATCAGTTTCCTGTTTTGTAATCCCAGGGATCCTCAGATATCGATTTTGAACAAAATCGGTCAATTAACAAAGAATTACAAAATGGCGCAGATTTTTTTAAAATTTCATATCAGTTTCCTGTATTGTATTCCCAGGGAGTCCTTAGTATCAATTTTGAACTAAACTGGTCAATTAACAAAGAATTTCAAAATGGCGCTGATTTTTTAAAACTTTGGTATTGCTTTCCTGTTTTGTAATCCCAGGGATCCTCAGATATCGATTTTGAACTAAATCTGTAAATTAACAAAGATTTTCAAAATTGCGCTGATTTGTTAAACGTTTGGTATCAGTTTCCTGTTTTTTAATCCCAGGGATCCTCAGATATCGATTTTAAACGAAATCCGTCAATTAACAAAGAATTTCAAAATGGCGCTGATTTTGCAAAATTTTGGTACCAGTTTCCTGTCTTGTAATCCCATGGAGTACTAAATATCGATTTTGAACGAAATCGATCAATTAACAAAGAATTTCAAAATGGCGCTGATTTTTTAAAACTTTGGTATCAGTTTCCTGTTTTGTAATCCCAGGGATCCCCAGATATCGATTTTGAACAAAATCGGTCAATTAACAAAGAATTTCAAAATGGCGCTGATTTTCTAAAACTTTGGTATCGGTTTCCTGTTTTGAAATTCGAGGAAGTCCTAAATATCGATTTTGAACGAAATCGGTCAATTAACAAAGAATTTCAAAATGGCGCTGATTTTTTAAAACTTTGGTATCGGTTTCCTGTTTTGTAATCCCAGGGATCCTCAGATATCGATTTTGAACTAAATCTGTAAATTAACAAAGATTTTCAAAATGGCGCTGATTTTTTAAAACTTTGGTATCAGTTTCCTGTTTTTTAATCCCAGGGATCCTCAGATATCGATTTTGAACTAAATCTGTCAATTAACAAAGAATTTCAAAATTGAGCTGATTTTGTAAAATTTTGGTACCAGTTTCCTGTCTTGTAATCCCATGGAGTACAAAATATCGATTTTGAACGAAATCGATCAATTAACAAAGAATTTCAAAATGGCGCTGATTTTTTAAAACTTTGGTATCGGTTTCCTGTTTTGTAATCCCAGGGAGCCTCTTCGTGGGTAAAACAGAACCGTATCACTCGTAACGTCTCTCCAATATTCGCCATATAATTTGGTATGAAAAAAATGTTCCGCCATCTTGAATTTTTTTTCATGTCGCTAAATACACCTCCTCGTCCTGATCATCTCTTGCCGAGAAACCACACTTCCATCTCTTATACTCTCCGAGATAGACACTGACGAAATTTGTATAGCAGCCATTTTGAATCCACCATTTTTTAGTTTTTTTAAATTTACCGCCAATTGGATGAGGTTTCGAGTGACATTTGTTCGAGCACCCCCTACCGCTCTTCAATACCTTGGCCGTGCTCTTGACCCGTTGCCGAAATCCTCAATCATCAGCTGTCCCATATTTTTCTTGGATACTGCTGGTCGAGTTACACAATCGATCCATACATGTCAACTTTCCCAAATGTTGCCCACTGCCTCAAAAACGTGATTGAAATTTTCAAAAACACAAAAAGAATACAAAATGTCCGCCATCTCGTTTCACAGAAAAATTTTACATAGCTTTATAATTTTTTATATGAACTACAGGATACACCGCTCCTGATGACGTTTCAATTTTTCATCTCGCTCGCACCCAGCCTGAAAAAATACCATGTCGAAAATCACTTTCACTTTGATAAATTCCAGTGCTGCCAGACATCGGCGACGAAAATACCCAAATGTCATTCGTAAAAGTGAAACACGTGGTTGCTCGTACTTGAATTTTCCAAAAACTACGTATTTCGATTTTTTAATTTTTGAAGTAAATCTTGAAATTTTCCCGAGAAATGGGGTAATTTTTTTCCTCAATCCATACCTCGAGTCTGTGCACACAATCTCCCCGTTAAAGTCGATACGTTCCGACGTTGCCAACTGCGAGAAAGTTGAATTTTAAAATTGCAGTTTTTCGTAATTCAGACCGAGCGGCCGCCGTGACAGCCGCCATCTTGTTTTTCCGAAATTTCATAATTTTTCCCTACTCCCATCCCGCACCCGAACACATCTCCCTAACATAATTGTATCGTTTTCTGTTTCTTTCTGGGAGAACAATTTGGTCAATTACTAAACACTATTGTACAACTACAGACTACAACACTTGTAGTTTCTTCAATATTCGCCATATAATTTGGTATGAAAAAAAAAATTCCGCCAGATTGAATTTTTTTTTATTTCGCTAAATAGACCTCCTCGTCCTAATCATCTCTTGCCAAGAAACCACACTTCCATCTCTCATACTCTCCGAGATAGACACTCACGAAATTTGTATGGCAGCCATCTTGAATCCACCATTTTGAATTTTTTTTTTACTTATTGCCAATTGGATGAGGTTTCGAGTGACATTTGTTCGAGCACTCCCCACCTATCTTCAATACCCTGGCCGTGCCTTTCACCCGTCTCCGAAATCCTCAATCATCAGGTGTCTCCATATTTTGCTTCAAGTTATATTTTCTGACTTCCATACGAAGCCATAAGTGGAAAAAAAAAATTTCATACAAAATTTTACAGGAGGAAGTTTTTAGGGAAAATCTCGAAAACTACCCCGAATGTGGCAACACTGTTTTTATTTCTCGATACTGCCCGTCGAGTTACACAATCGATCCATACATGTCAACTTTCCCAAATGTTGCCAACCGCCTCTAAGACGTGATTGAAATTTTCAAAAACACAAAAAGAATACAAAATGGCCGCCACCTCGTTTCACAAAAACTTTTTGCATAGTTTCATAATTTTCCTGTGAACTACAGGAAACACCGCTCCTGACGACGTTTCAATTGTTCATCTCGCTCGCACCCAGCCGACATGATAGCCCTTGAAAAAAGACCATGTCGAAAATCACTTTTTCTTTGATAAATTCTAGTGTTGCCAGACCTCCGCGACGAAAATACCCAAATGTCATTCGCACAAGTGTGACACGTGGTTGCTCATACTCGAATTTTGCAAAAAATGCGTATTTCGATTTTTTAATTTTTGGGGTAAATCTTGAAATTTTCCCGAGAAATGGGGTAATTTTTTTTCCCCAATCCATACCTCGAGTCTGTACACACAATCGCCCCATAGACGTCGAAACGCTCCGACGTTGCTAACTGCGAGAAATTTGAATTTTAAAATTGCTTCTTTTCGTAACTCGAACCGAACGGCCGCCGTGACGGCCGCCATCTTGAATTTTTAAAAACCACCCCCATTCTGTCAAAATACAGGATAATTGTAGGCGGACATAGAAAAAAAAATTATGCTCGACCGCGTCGTTTCGGATCTGTGGCGCCGCGGTTCGAGGTCGAAAAATCAAAAATTTTAAAACACTACAGCTCGGCCGCCATCTTGTTTTTCCAATTTTTTCCACTTTTTCTCTAGATAGTTTCCTAATTTCTTCCATAACTGCGAGTTGTAACGAAATCGGTCGGAAAACAAAAGAGTTACAAGAATCACGTCAGCCGCCATCTTGTTTTTTCGAAATGTCATAATTTTTCCCTACTCGAATCCCCCACCAGAACACATCTACCTAACATCATTATATCGTTTTCTGTCTCTTTCTAGGAGAACAATTATGTCAATGAGTGAGTCAGTGAGTGAGTGGTAATCGAGCTATATATAGTATAACTAGTTTTTCGCTCTGTGCGCGAGCTGCTAAAGCAGCTCACGGGATGTGGTTAGACTTACAAGTAGCACAGTCTTTACTGTATCGATTTTGAACGAAATCGGTCAGTTAACAAAGAATTTCAAAATGGCGCTGGTTTTTTTTTTATTTTGGTATCAGTTTCCTGTTTTGTAATCCCAGGGAGCCTCGTCGTGGGTAAAACGGAACCGTATCAAAATCTTGCATAGTTCTATACTTGCAGTCTCTTCAATACTCGCCATATAATTTGGTATGAAAAAAAAAATCCGCCATCTTGATTTTTTTTCATTTCGCTAAATAGACCTCCTCGTCCTGATCTTTTCTTGCCAAGAAACCACACTTCCATCTCTCATACTCTCCGAAATAGACACTCACGAATTTTGTATGGCAGCCATCTTGAATTCACCATTTTTGAGTTTTTTTTAAACTTATTGCCAATTGGATGAGGTTTCGAGTGACATTTGTTCGAGCACCCCCCACCTATCTTCAATACCCTGGCCGTGCCCTTTACCCGTCTCCGAAATCCTCAATCATCAGCTGTCTCCATATTTTTCTTCAAGTTATATTTTCTGACTTCCATACGAAGCCAGCAGTGAAAAAAAATTTTTTCATACAAAATTTTACAGGAGGAAGTTTTTAGGGAAAATCTCGAAAACTACCCCGAATGTGGCAACACTGTTTTGATTTCTCGATACTGCCCGTCGAGTTACACAATCGATCCATACATGTCAACTTTCCCAAATGTTGCCAACCGCCTCCAAGACGTGATCGAAATTTTCAAAAACACAAAAGGAATACAAAATGGCCGCCACCTCGTTTCACAGAATCATTTGACATAGTTTTATAATTTTCCCGTGAACTACAGGATACACCGCTCCTGATGACTTTTCAATCTTTCATCTCGCTCGCACCCAGCCGACATGATAGCCCCTGAAAAAAGACCATGTCGAAAATCACTTTTTCTTTGATAAATTCCAGTGTTGCCAGACCTCGGCGACGAAAATACCCAAATGTCATTCGTACAAGTGGGACACGTGGTTGCCCGTACTCGAATTTTGCAAAAAATACGTATTTCGATTTTTTTATTTTTGGGGTAAATCTTGAAATTTTCCCGAGAAATGGGGTAATCTTTTTCCCCCAATCCATACCTCGAGTCTGTACACACACTCTCTCCGTAGAAGTCGAACCGCTCCGACGTTGCCAACTGCGAGAAATTTGAATTTTAAAATGGCGTTTTTTCGTAACTCGAACCGAATGATGCTGATTTTTAAAAACTTTGTTATCAGCTTCCTATTTAGTAATCCCAGGGAACCCCGTCGTGGGTAAAACGCAACCGTATCAAAATCTTGCATAGTTCTACACTAATTGTAGTCAATTCAATATTCGCCATATAATTTGGTATGAAAAAAAAAATTCCGCCATCTTGAATTTTTTTTAACAAAAAATTTCAAAATGGCGTTGATTTTTTAAAATTCTGGTACCAATTTCCTGTATTGTGATCCCAGGGAGTCCTCAATATCGATTTTGAATGAAATCGGTCAATTAACAGAGAATTTCAAAATGGCGCTGGTTTTTTAAAATTTTGGTACCAGTTTCCGGTTTTGTAATCCCAGGGAGCCCTAAATATTGATTTTGAACGAAATCGCAACAATAACAAAGAATTTCAAAATGGCGCTGATTTTTTAAAATTCTGGTACCAGTTTCCTGTATTGTGATCCCAGGGAGTCCTCAATATCGATTTTGAATGAAATCGGTCAATTAACAAAGAATTTCAAAATGGCGCAGAATTTTTAAAATTTTGGTATCAGTTTCCTGTTTTGTAA
Source organism: Erebia palarica (assembly GCA_964035005.1). Taxonomy (NCBI): domain Eukaryota; kingdom Metazoa; phylum Arthropoda; class Insecta; order Lepidoptera; family Nymphalidae; genus Erebia; species Erebia palarica. The sequence goes on from OZ035987.1 coordinate 38,273,734, forward strand.
TCCCAGGGAGCCCCAAATATCGATTTTGAACAAAATCGGTCAATTAACACAGAATTTCAAAATGGCGCTGATTTTTTAAAATTTTGGTAACAGTTTCCTGTTTTGTGATCCTAGGGATCGTCAGATATCGATTTTGAACGAAATCGTTTCTGTAACAAAGAATTTCAAAATGGCGCTCATTTTTTAAAATTTTGATACCAGTTTCCTGTTTTGTAATCGTAGGAAGTCCTAAATATCGATTTTGAACGAAATCGGTCAATTAACAAAGAATTTCAAAATGGCGCTGATTTTAACATCTTCGGTACCAGTTTCCGGTTTTGTAATCCCAGGGAGCCCTAAATATTGATTTTGAACGAAATCGCAACAATAACAAAGAATTTCAAAATGGCGCTGATTTTTTAAAATTTTGGTACCAGTTTCCTATTTGTTAATCCCAGGGAGCCCTAAATATCGATTTTGAACGAAATCGGTCAATTATTAAAGAATTTCAAAATGGCGCTGATTTTTAAAAACTTTGTTATCAGCTTCCTGTTTTGTAATCCCAGGGAGCCCCGTCGTGGGTAAAACGGAACCGTATCAAAATCTTGCATAGTTCTACACTCATTGTAGTCAATTCAATATTCGCCATATAATTTGGTATGAAAAAAAATATTCCGCCATCTTGATTTTTTTTTCATTTTGCTAAATAGACATCCTCGTCCTGATCATCTCTTGCCAAGAAACCACAATTCCATGTCTTATAAATAAATAAATTCCAGTGCTGCCAGAACTCGGCTACTAAAATACCCAAATGTCATTCGTACAAGTGAGACACGTGGTTGCTCGTACTCGAATTTTGCAAAAAATACGTATTTCGATTTTTTAATTTTTGGGGTAAATCATGAAATTTTCCCGAGAAATGGGGTAAGTTTTTTCCCCAATCCATACCTCGAGTCTGTACACACAATCTCCCCGTAGAAGTCGAAACGCTCCGACGTTTCCAACTGCGAGAAATTTGAATTTTAAAATTGCGTTGTTTCGTAACTCAAACCGAACGGCCGCCGTGGCAGCCGCCATCTTGAATTTTTAAAAACCACCCCCATTCTGTCAAAATACAGGATAATTGTAGGCGGGAATAGAAAAACAAAAAATGCTCGACCACCCCGTTTCGGATCTGTGGCGCCGCGGTTCGAGGTCGAAAAATCAAAAATTTTAAAACACTACAGCTCGGCCGCCATCTTGTTTTCCCAATTTTTTCCACTTTTTCTATAGATCGTTTCCTAACTTCTTCAATCACTGCGAGTTGCAACGAAATCGGTTGGAAAACAAAAGAGTTACAAAAAGCACGTCGGCCGCCATCTTGTTTTTTCGAAATGTCATAATTTTTCCCTACTCGACTCCCGCACTCGAACACTTCTCCCGTACATCATTGTATCATTTTCTGTCTCTTTCTAGGAGAACAATTATGTCAATGAGTCAGTGAGTGAGTGAGTGAGTGAGTGGTAATTTAGCTATATATAGTATAACTAGTTTTTCGCTCTGTGCGCGAGCTGCTAAAGCAGCTCACGGGTTGTGATTAAAAAAAAACATAATGGCGCAAATTTTTTAAAATTTTGGTATCAGTTTCCTGTTTTGTAATCCCAGGGATCCTCAGATATCGATTTTGAACGAATTCGGTCAATTAATAAAGAATTTCAATAAAGTGCTGGTTTTTTTTTATTTTGGTAACAGTTTACTGTTTAGTAACCCCATGGAGTCCTAAATATCGATTTTGAACGAAATCGGTCAATTAACAAAGAATTCCAAAATGGCGCTGATTTTTTAAAACTTTGGCATCAGTTTCCTGTTTTGAAATTCGAGGAAGTCCTAAATATCGATTTTGACCGAAATCGCTACAATAACAAAGAATTTCAAAATGGCGCTGAATTTTTTAAATTTTGGTACCAGTTTCCTGTTTTGCAATCCCATGGAGTCCTAAATATCGATTTTGAACGAAATCGGTCAATTAACAATAAATTCCAAAATGGCGCTGATTTTTTAAAACTTTGGCATCAGTTTCCTGTTTTGAAATTCGAGGAAGTCCTAAATATCGATTTGGAACGAAATCGCTACAATAACAAAGAATTTCAAAATGGCGCTGATTTTTTAAAACTTTGGTATCGGTTTCCTGTTTTGTAATCCCAGGGATCCTCAGATATCGATTTTGAACGAAATCTGTCAATTACCAAAGAATTTCAAAATGGCGCTGATTTTGTAAAATTTTGGTACCAGTTTCCTGTCTTGTAATCCCATGGAGTATTAAATATCGACTTTGAACGAAATCGATCAATTAACAAAGAATTTCAAAATGGCGCTGATTTTTTAAAACTTTGGTATCGGTTTCCTGTTTTGTAATCCCAGTAAGCCCCTTCGTGGGTAAAACAGAACCGTATCACTTGTAACGTCTCTCCAATATTCGCCATATAATTTGGTATGAAAAAAATGTTCCGCCATCTTGAATTTTTTTTCATTTCGCTAAATACACCTCCTCGTCCTGATCATCTCTTGCCGAGAAACCACACTTCCATCTTTTATCCTCTCCGAGATAGACACTGACGAAATTTGTATGGCAACCATTTTGAATCCACCATTTTTAAGTTTTTTTAAATTCACCGCCAATTGGATGAGGTTTCAAGTGACATTTGTTCGAGCACCCCCTACCTCTCTTCAAAACCTTGGCCGTGCTCTTGACCCGTTGCCGAAATCCTCAATCATCAGCTGTCTCCATATTTTTCTTGGATACTGCTGGTCGAGTTACACAATCGATCCATACATGTCAACTTTCCCAAATGTTCCCCACTGCCTTAAAAACGTGATCGAAATTTTCAAAAACACAAAAAGAATACAAAATGGCCGCCATCTCGTTTCACAGAAACATTTTACATAGTTTTATAATTTTCATATGAACTCCAGGATACACCGCTCCTGATGACGTTTCAATTTTTCATCTCGCTCGCACCCAGCCTAAACGATCTCCCCTGAAAAAATACCATGTCGAAAACACTTTTACTTTGATAAATTCCAGTGCCGCCAGACCTCGGCGACGAAATTACCCAAATGTCATTCGTACAAGTGAAACACGTGGTTGCTCGTACTCGAATTTTGCAAAAACTACGTATTTCGATTTTTTAATTTTCGGGGTAAATCTTGAAATTTTCCCGAGAAATGGGGTAATTTTTTTCCTCGAGTCTGTACGCACAATCTCCCCGTTAAAGTCGAAACGTTCCGACGTTGCCAACTACGAGAAAGTTGAATTTTAAAATTGCATTTATTCGTAATTCAGACCGAACGGCCGCCGTGACAGCCGCCATCTTGTTTTTCCGAAATTTCATAATTTTTCCCTACTCCCATCCCGCACCCGAACACATCTCCCTAACATAATTGTATCGTTTTCTGTTTCTTTCTAGGAGAACAATTTGGTTAATTACTAAACACTACTACAACACTTGTAGTCTCTTCAATAATCGCCATATAATTTGGTATGAAAAAAAATATTCCGCCATCTTGAATTTTTTTTCATTTCGCTAAATAGACATCCTCGTCCTGATCATCTCTTGCCAAGAAACCACACTTCCATCTCTCATACTCTCCGAGATAGACACTGACGAAATTTGTATGGCAGCCATCTTGAATCCACCATTTTTGAGTTTTTTTTAAACTCACTGCCAATTGGACGAGGTTTCCAATAACATTTGTTCGAGCACCCCCCGCCTATCTTCAATACCTTGGCCGTGCTCTTCACCCGTCTCCGAAATCCTCAATCATCAGGTGTCTCCACATTTTTCTTCAAGTTATATTTTCTGACTTCCATACGAAGCCATAAGTGAAAAAAAATTTTTTCATACAAAATTTTACAGGAGGAAGTTTTTAGGGAAAATCTCAAAAACTACCCTGAATGTGGCAACACTGTTTTGATTTTTCGGTACTGCCCGTCGAGTTACACAATCGATCCATACATCAAAACTTTCCCAAATGTTGCCAACCACCTCTAAGACGTGATTGAAATTTTCAAAAACACAAACAGAATACAAAATGGCCGCCACCTCGTTTCACAAAAACTTTTTGTATAGTTTCATAATTTTCCTGTGAACTACAGGATACACCGCTCCTGACGACGTTTCAATTGTTCATCTCGCTCGCACCCAGCCGACATGATAGCCCCTGAAAAAAGACCATGTCGAAAATCACTTTTTCTTTGATAAATTCCAGTGTTGCCAGACCACGGCGACGAAAATACCCAAATGTCATTCGTACAAGTGGGACACGTGGTTGCTCGTACTCGAAATTTTAAAAAAGTTCGTATTTCGATTTTTTAATTTTTGGGGTAAATCTTGAAATTTTCCGGAGAAATGGGGTAATTTTTTTTCCCCAATCCATACCTCGAGTCTGTACACACAATCGCCCCATAGACGTCGAAATGCTCCGACGTTGCCAACTGCGAGAAATTTGAATTTTAAAATTGCGTTTTTTCGTTACTCGAACCGAACGGCCGCCGCGACAACCGCCATCTTGAATTTTTAAAAACCACCCCCATTCTGTCAAAATACAGGGTAATTGTAGGCGGAAATAGAAAAAAAAATTACGCTCGACCACGCCGTTTCGGATCTGTGGCGCCGCGGTTCGAGGTCGAAAAATCAAAAATTTTAAAACACTACAGCTCGGCCGCCATCTTGTTTTTCCAATTTTTTCTACTTTTTCTATAGATCGTTTCCTAATTTCTTCAATCACTGCGAGTTGTAACGGAATCGGTTGGAAAACAAAAGAGTTACAAGAATCACGTCGGCCGCCATCTTGTTTTTCCGAAATGTCATAATTTTTCCCTACTCGACTCCCGCACTCGAACACATCTCTCATACATCATTATATCGTTTTCTGTCTCTTTCTAGGAGAACAATTATGTCAATGAGTCAGTCAGTGAGTGGTAATTGAGCTATATATATTATAATATAATAATATAATTCCTGTTTTGTAATCCCAGGGAGCCCCGTCGTGGGTAAAACGGAACCCTATCAAATTCTTGCATAGTTCAACACTAATTGTAGTCAATTCAATATTCGCCATATAATTTGGTATGAAAAAAAATATTCCGCCATTTTGAATTTTTTTTCATTTTGCTAAATAGACATCCTCGTCCTGATCATCTCTTGCCAAGAAACCACACTTCCGTCTCTTGTAAATAAATAAATTCCAGTGTTGCCAGACCTCGGCGACGAAAATACCCAAATGTCATTCGTGCAAGTGAGACACGTGGTTGCTCGTACTCGAATTTTGCAAAAAATACGTATTTCGATTTTTTAATTTTTGGGATATATCATGAAATTTTCCCGAGAAATGGGGTAATTTTTTTTGCCCAATCTATACCTCGAGTCTGTACATACAATCTCCCCGTAGAAGTCGAAACGCTCCGACGTTTCCAACTGCGAGAAATTTGAATTTTAAAATTGCGTTTTTTCGTAACTCTAACCGAACGGCTGCCGCGACAGCCGCCATTTTGAATTTTTAAAAACCACTCCCATCCTGTCAAAACACAGGATAATTGTACGGGAAAAATAAAAAAAAACATTATGCTCGACCACGCCGTTTCGGATCTGTGGCGCAGCGGTTCGAGGTCGAAAAATCAAAAATTTTAAAACACTCCAGGTCGGCCGCCATCTTGTTTTTCCAATTTTTTCCACTTTTTCTATTGATCGTTTCCTAATTTCTTCATTCACTGGGAGTTGTAACGGAATCGGTTGGAAAACAAAAGAGTTGCAAGAATCACGTCGGCCGCCATTTTGTTTTTCTGAAATGTCATAATTTTTCCCTACCCCCATCCCGCTCCCGAACACATCTCCAATACACCATTATATCTTTTTCTGTTTCTTTCTAGGAGAACAGTTACGTCAATTACTACACACTAATACTTCACTTGTAGTCTCTTCAATATTCGCCATATAATTTGGTATGAAAAAAAATATTCGGCCATCTTGATTTTTTTTCATTTCGCTAAATAGGCCTCCTCGTCCTGATCATCTGTTGCCAAGAAACCACACTTCCAGCTCTCATACTCTCCGAGATAGACACTAACGAAATTTGTATGGCAGCCATCTTGAATCCACCATTTTTGACTTTTTTTTAAACTCACCGCCAATTGGTCGAGGTTTCGAGTGACATTTGTTCGAGCAACCCCCGCCTATCTTCAATACCTTGGCCGAGCTCTTCACCCGTCTCCGAATCCTCAATCATCAGGTGTCTCCATATTTTTCTTCAAGTTATATTTTCTGACTTCTATACGAAGCCATCAGTGCAAAAAAAATTTTTCATACAAAATTTTACAGGAGGAAGTTTTTAGGGAAAATCTCGAAAACTTCCCCGAATGTGGCAACACTGTTGTGATATCTCAATACTGCCCGTCGAGTTACACAATCGATCCATACATGTCAACTTTCCCAAATGTTGCCGATCGATTATTAAAGAATTTCAAAATGGCGCTGGTTTTTTAAAATTTTGGTATCAATTTCCTGTTTTGTAATCCCAGGGAGCCCTAAATATCGATTTTGAACGAAATCGGTCAATTAACAAAGAATTTCAAAAAAGGCGTTGATTTTTTAAATTCTGGTACCAGTTTCCTCTTTTGTGATTCCAGGGAGTCCTAAATATCAATTTTGATCGAAATCGGTCAATTAACAGAGAATTTCAAAATGGCGCTGCTTTTTTAAAATTTTGGTACCAGTTTCCTGTTACGTGATCCCAGGCAGTCCTAAATATCGATCTTGAACGAAATCGGTCAATTAACAAAGAATTTCAAAATGGCGCTCATTTTTTAAAACTTTGGTATCAGTTTCCAGTTAAGATAACCCAGGGAGCCCTATATATCGATTTTGAACCAAATTGATCAATAAACAAAGAATTTCAAAATGGCGCTGATTTTCTTAAATTTTGGGACCAATTCCCGTATTGTAACCCCAGGGAGTCCTGAATATCGATTTTGAACGAAATCGGGCAATTAACACAGAATTTCAAAATGGCGCTTATTTTTAAAATTTTTTGTACCAGAATCCTGTTTTGTAATCCCAGGGAGCCCTATCGTGGGTTAAACGGAACCGTATCAAAATCTTGCATAGTTCTACACTTGTAGTCTCTTCAATGTTCTCCATATAATTTAGTATGAAAAAAAATATTCCGCCATCTTGATTTTGTTTTCATTTCGCTAAATAGACCTCCTCGTCCTGATCATCTCTTGCCAAGAAACCACACTTCCATCTCTCATACTCTCCGAGATAGACACAAACGAAATTTGTATGGCAGCCATCTTGAATCCACCATTTTGAATTTTTTTTTTACTTATTGCCAATTGGATGCGGTTTCGAGTGACATTTGTTCGAGCACCCCCCACCTATCTTCAATACCCTGGCCGTGCTCTTTACCGTCTCCGAAATCCTCAATCATCAGGTGTCTCCATATTTTTCTTCAAGTTATATTTTCTGACTTCCATACGAAGCCGGCAGTGAAAAAAAATTTTTCATACAAAATTTTACAGGAGGAAGTTTTTAGGGAAAATCTCGAAAACTACCCCGAATGTGGCAACACTGTTTTGATTTCTCGATGCTGCCCGTCGAGTTACACAATCGATCCATACATGTCAACTTTCCAAAATGTTGCCAACCGCCTCTAAGACGTGATCGAAATTTTCAAAAACACAAAAGGAATACAAAATGGCCGCCACCTCGTTTCACAGAATCATTTGACATAGTTTTATAATTTTCCCGTGAACTACAGGATACACCGCTCCTGATGACGTTTCAATCTTTCATCTCGCTCGCACCCAGCCGACATGATAGCCCCTGAAAAAAGACCATGTCGAAAATCACTTTTTCTTTGATAAATTCCAGTGTTGCCAGACCTCGGCGACGAAATTACCCAAATGTCATTCGTACAAGTGGGACACGTGGTTGCTCGTACTCGAATTTTTAAAAAAGTTCGTATTTCGATTTTTTTGTTTTTGGGGTAAATCTTGAAATTTTCCCTAGAAATGGGGTAATTTTTTTTCCCCAATCCATACCTCGAGTCGGTACACACGACCTCCCCGTAGAAGTCGAAACGCTCCGACGTTGCCAACTGCGAGAAATTTGCATTATAAAATTGCGTTTTTTCGTAACTCATACCGAACGGCCGCCGTGACAGCCGCCATCTTGAATTTTTAAAAACGACCCCCATTCTGTCAAAATACAGGATAGGTGTAGGCGGAAATAGAAAAAAATATTATGCTCGACCTCGCCGTTTCGGATCTGTGGCGCCGCGGTTCGAGGTCGAAAAATCAAAAATTTTAAAACACTACAGCTCGGCCGCCATCTTGTTTTTCCAATTTTTTCCACTTTTTCTCTAGATCGTTTCCTAATTTCTTCCATCACTGCGAGTTGTAACGAAATCGGTCGGAAAACAAAAGAGTTACAAGAATCACGTCGGCCGCCATCTTGTTTTTCCGAAATGTCATAATTTTTCCCCACTCGACTCCCGCACTCGAACACATCTCCTATACATCATTGTATCATTTTCTGTCTCTTTCTAGGAGAACAATTATGTCAATGAGTGAGTCAGTGAGTGAGTGGTAATCGAGCTATATATAGTATAATAACTAGTATTTCGCTCTGTGCGTGAGCTGCTAAAGCAGCTCCCGGGTTGTGATTAAAAAAAAAACAAAATGGCGCTGATTTTTTAAAACTTTGGTATCAGTTTCCTGTTTTGTAATCCCAGGGATGATCAGATATCGATTCGGAAAAAAATCGGTAATTTAACAAAGAATTTCAAAATGGCGCTGATTTTTTAAAATTTTGATACCAGTTTCCTGTTTTGTAATCCCAGGGAGCCCTAAATATCGATTTTAAACGAAATCGGTCAATTTACAAAGAATTTCAAAATGGCGCTGATTTTTTAAAATTTTGATACCAGTTTCCTGTTTTGTAATCCTAAGGAGCCCCGAATATCGATTTTGAACGGAATCGGTGAATTAACAAAGAATTTCAAAATGGCACTGATTTTTTAAAATTTGGTTCCAGTTTCCTGTTTTGCAATCCCAGGAAGCACTAAACATCGATTTTGAACCAAATCGGTCAATTAACAAAGAATTACAAAATGGCGCAGATTTTTTTAAAATTTCATTTCAGTTTCCTGTATTGTATTCCCAGGGAGTCCTAAATATCAATTTAGAACTAAATTGGTCAATCCCCAAATAATTTCAAAATGGCGCTGATTTTTTACAACTTTGGTACCACTTTCCTGTTTTGTAACCCCAGGGAGCCCTAAATATCGATTTTGAACGAAATCGGTCACTTAACAAAGAATTTCAAAATAACGCTGATTTTTAAAACTTTGGTATCAGTTTCCTGTTTTGTAATCCCAGGAAGCCCTAAATATTGATTTTGAGCGAAATCGCTACAATAACAAAGAATTTAAAAATGGCGCTGATTTTTCTCAAGTTTGGTATCCTGTAGTTTCCTGTTTTATAATCGCAGGAAGCCTTAGGGCTTCTAATAAGGATTTTGAGCGAAATCGCTACAATAACAAAGAATTTAAAAATGGCGCTGATTTTTTACAATTTTGGTATCAGTTTCCTGTTTTGCAATCCCATGGAGTCCTAAATATCGATTTTGAACGAAATCGGTCAATTAACAAAGAATTTCAAAATGGCGCTGATTTTTTAAAACTTTGGTATCGGTTTCCTGTTTTGTAATCCCAGGGATCCTCAGATATCGATTTTGAACTAAATCTGTAAATTAACAAAGATTTTCAAAATGGCGCTGATGTTTTAAAACTTTGGTATCAGTTTCCTGTTTTTTAATCCCAGGGATCCTCAGATATCGATTTTGAACGAAATCTGTAAATTAACAAAGATTTTCAAAATGGCGCTGATGTTTTAAAACTTTGGTATCGGTTTCCTGTTTTGTAATCCCAGCGAGGCCTAAATATCGATTTTGAACAAAATTGGTCAATAAAGAAATAATTTCAAAATGCTGATTTGTAAAAACTTTGGTACCAGTTTTCTGTTTGTAATCCCAGGGATCCTCAGATATTGATTTTGAACTAAATCTTTAAATTAACAAAGATTTTCAAAATGGCGCTTTTTTAAAACTTTGGCATAAGTTTCCTGTTTTGAAATTCGAGGAAGTCCTAAATATCGATTTTGAACGAAATCGCTACAATAACAAAGAATTTCAAAATGGCGCTGAATTTTTTAAATTTTGGTACCAGTTTCCTGTTTTGCAATCCCATGGAGTCCTAAATATCGATTTGGAACGAAATCGCTACAATAACAAAGAATTTCAAAATGGCGCTGATTTTTTAAAACTTTGGTATCGGTTTCCTGTTTTGTAATCCCAGGGATCCTCAGATATCGATTTTGAACGAAATCTGTCAATTACCAAAGAATTTCAAAATGGCGCTGATTTTTTAAAACTTTGGCATAAGTTTCCTGTTTTGAAATTCGAGGAAGTCCTAAATATCGATTTTGAACGAAATCGCTATAATAACAAAGAATTTCAAAATGGCACTGAATTTTTTAAATTTTGGTACCAGTTTCCTGTTTTGCAATCCCATGGAGTCCTAAATATCGATTTGGAACGAAATCGCTACAATAACAAAGAATTTCAAAATGGCGCTGATTTTTTAAAACTTTGGTATCGGTTTCCTGTTTTGTAATCCCAGGGATCCTCAGATATCGATTTTGAACGAAATCTGTCAATTACCAAAGAATTTCAAAATGGCGCTGATTTTGTAAAATTTTGGTACCAGTTTCCTGTCTTGTAATCCCATGGAGTATTAAATATCGATTTTGAACGAAATCGATCAATTAACAAAGAATTTCAAAATGGCGCTGATTTTTTAAAACTTTGGTATCGGTTTCCTGTTTTGTAACCCCAGTAAGCCCCTTCGTGGGTAAAACAGAACCGTATCACTTGTAACGTCTCTCCAATATTCGCCATATAATTTGGTATGAAAAAAATGTTCCGCCATCTTGAATTTTTTTTCATTTCGCTAAATACACCTCCTCGTCCTGATCATCTCTTGCTGAGAAACGACACTTCCATCTCTTATCCTCTCCGAGATAGACACTGACGAAATTTGTATGGCAACCATTTTGAATCCACCATTTTTAAGTTTTTTCAAATTCACCGCCAATTGGATGAGGTTTCAAGTGACATTTGTTCGAGCACCCCCTACCTCTCTTCAAAACCTTGGCCGTGCTCTTGACCCGTTGCCGAACTCCTCAATCATCAGCTGTCTCCATATTTTTCTTGGATACTGCTGGTCGAGTTACACAATCGATCCATACATGTCAACTTTCCCAAATGTTCCACACTGCCTTAAAAACGTGATCGAAATTTTCAAAAACACAAAAAGAATACAAAATGGCCGCCATCTCGTTTCACAGAAACATTTTACATAGTTTTATAATTTTCATATGAACTCCAGGATACACCGCTCCTGACGACGTTTCAATTTTTCATCTCGCTCGCACCCAGCCTAAACGATCTCCCCTGAAAAAATACCATGTCGAAAATCACTTTTACTTTGATAAATTCCAGTGCCGCCAGACCTCGGCGACGAAATTACCCAAATGTCATTCGTACAAGTGAAACACGTGGTTGCTCGTACTCGAATTTTGCAAAAACTACGTATTTCGATTTTTTAATTTTCGGAGTAAATCTTGAAATTTTCCCGAGAAATGGGGTAATTTTTTTCCTCGAGTCTGTACACACAATCTCCCCGTTAAAGTCGAAACGTTCCGACGTTGCCAACTGCGAGAAAGTTGAATTTTAAAATTGCATTTATTCGTAATTCAGACCGAACGGCCGCCGTGACAGCCGCCATCTTGTTTTTCCGAAATTTCATAATTTTTCCCTACTCCCATCCCGCACCCGAACACATCTCCCTAACATAATTGTATCGTTTTCTGTCTCTTTCTAGGAGAACAATTTGGTTAATTACTAAACACTACTACAACACTTGTAGTCTCTTCAATAATCGCCATATAATTTGGTATGAAAAAAAATATTCCGCCATCTTGAATTTTTTTTCATTTCGCTAAATAGACATCCTCGTCCTGATCATCTCTTGCCAAGAAACCACACTTCCATCTCTCATACTCTCCGAGACAGACACTCATGAAATTTGTATGGCAGCCATCTTGAATCCACAATTTTGAGTTTTTTTTTTACTAATTGCCAATTGGATGAGGTTTCGAGTGACATTTGTTCGAGCACCCCCCACCTATCTTCAATACCCTGGCCGTGCCCTTTACCCGTCTCCGAAATCCTCAATCATCAGCTGTCTCCATATTTTTCATCAAGTTATATTTTCTGACTTCCATACGAAGCCAGCAGTGAAAAAAAAATTTTTCATACAAAATTTTACAGGAGGAAGTTTTTAGGGAAAATCTCGAAAACTACCCCGAATATGGCAACACTGTTTTGATTTCGCGATACTGCCCGTCGAGTTACACAATCGATCCATACATGTCAACTTTCCCAAATGTTGCCAACCGCCTCTAAGACGTGATCGAAATTTTCAAAAACACAAAAAGAATACAAAATGGCCGCCACCTCGTTTCACAGAATCATTTGACATAGTTTCATAATTTTCCCGTGAACTACAGGATACACCGCTCCTGATGACGTTTCAATTTTTCATCTCGCTCGCACCCAGCCGACATGATAGCCCCTGAAAAAAGACCATGTCGAAAATCACTTTTTCTTTGATAAATTCCAGTGTTGCCAGACCTGGGCGACGAAATTACCCAAATGTCATTTGTACAAGTGGGACACGTGGTTGCTCGTACTCGATTTTTCCAAAAAATGCGTATTTCGATTTTTTTATTTTTGGGGTAAATCTTGAAATTTTCCCGAGAAATGGGGTAATTTTTTTTCCCCAATCCATACCTCGAGTTTGTACACACAATCTCCCCGTAGAAGTCGAAACGCTCCGACGTTGCCAACTGAGAGAAATTTGCATTTTAAAATTGCGTTTTTTCGTAACTCAAACCGAACGGCCGCCCCGACAGCCGCCATCTTGAATTTTCAAAAACCACCCCCATTCTGTCAAAATACAGGATAATTGTAGGCGGAAATAGGGAAAAAAATTATGCTCGACCACGCCGTTTCGTATCTGTGGCGCCGCGGTTCGAGGTCGAAAAATCAAAAATTTTAAAACACTACAGCTCGGCCGCCATCTTGTTTTTCCGATTTTTTCCACCTTTTCTATAGATCGTTTCCTAATTTCTTCCATCACTGCGAGTCGTAACGAAATCGGTCGGAAAACAAAAGAGTTACAATAATCACGTCAGCCGCCATCTTGTTTTTCTGAAATGTCATAATTTTTCCCTACTCGACTCCCGCACTCGAACACTTCTCCTATACATCATTGTATCATTTTCTGTCTCTTTCTAGGAGAACAATTATGTCAATGAGTGAGTCAGTGAGTGAGTGGTAATCGAGCTATATATATTATAAACTAGTTTTTCGCTCTGTGCGCGAGCTGCTAAAGCAGCTCACGGGATGTGGTTAGACTTACAAGTAGCACTGTATCGATTTTGAACGAAATCGGTCAATTAACAAAGAATTTCAAAATGGCGCTATTTTGTTTTTATTGTGGTAACAGTTTCCTGTTTTGTAAACCCAGGGAGTCTTAAATATCGATTTTGAACGAAATCGGTCAATTAACTAAGAATTCCAAAATGGCGCTGATTTTTTAAAACTTTGGCATCAGTTTCCTGTTTTGAAATTCGAGGAAGTCCTAAATATCGATTTTGAACGAAATCGCTACAATAACAAAGAATTTCAAAATGGTGCTGAATTTTTTAAATTTTGGTAACAGTTTCCTGTTTTGCAATCCCATGGAGTCCTTAATATCGATTTTGAACGAAATCGGTCAATTAACAAAGAATTTCAAAATGGCGTTGATTTTTTTTAATTCTGGTACCAGTTTCCTGTATTGTGATCCCAGGGAGGCCTCAATATCGATTTAGAACGAAATCGGTCAATTAACAAAGAATTTCAAAATGGCGCTGATTTTTTAAAACTGTGATATAAGTTTCCTGTTTTGTGATCCCAGGGAACCCTAAATCTCGATTTTGAATACAATTGGTCAATTAACAAAGAATTTCAAAATGGCGCTGATTTTTTAAAACTCTGATATAAGTTTCCTGTTTTGTAATCCCAGGGAGCCTCGTCGTGGGTAAAACGGAACCGTATCAATTCAAAATCTTATATAGTTCTATACTTGCAGTCTCTTCAATATTCGCCATATAATTTGGTATGAAAAAAAAGATTCCGCCATCTTGATTTTTTTTTCATTTCGCTTAATAGACCTCCTCGTCCTGATCATCTCTTGCCAAGAAACCACACTTCCATCTCTCATACTTTCCGAGATAGACACTAACGAAATTTGTATGGCAGCCATCTTGAATCCACCATTTTGGAGTTTTTTTTAAACTCATCGCCAATTGGATGAGGTTTCGAGTGACATTTGTTCGAGCACCCCCCACCTATCTTCAATACCCTGGCCGTGCCCTTTACCCGTCTCCGAAATCCTCAATCATCAGCTGTCTCCATATTTTTTTTCAAGTTATATTTTCTAACTTCTATACGAAGCCATCGGTGAAAAAAAATTTTTTCATACAAAATTTTACAGGAGGAAGTTTTTAGGGAAAATCTCGAAAACTACCGCGAATGTGGCAACACTGTTTTGATTTCTCGATACTGCCCGTCGAGTTACACAATCGATCCATACATGTCAACTTTCCCAAATGTTGCCAACCGCCTCAAAGACGTGATTGAAATTTTCAAAAACACAAAAAGAATACAAAATGGCCGCCACCTCGTTTCACAGAATCATTTGACATAGTTTCATAATTTTCCTGTGAACTACAGGATACACCGCTCCTGATGACGTTTCAATCTTTCATCTCGCTCGCACCCAGCCGACATGATAGCCCCTGAAAAAAGACCATGTCGAAAATCACTTTTTCTTTGATAAATTCCAGTGTTGCCAGACCTCGGCGACGAATATACCCAAATGTCATTCGTACAAGTGGGACACGTGGTTGCTCGTACTCGAATTTTGCAAAAAATGCGTATTTCGATTTTTTAATTTTTGGGGTAAATCTTGAAATTTTCCCGAGAAATGGGGTAATTTTTTTTCCCCAATCCATACCTCGAGTCTGTACACACAATCTCCCCGTAGAAGTCGAAACGCTCCGACGTTGCCAACTGAGAGAAATTTGCATTTTAAAATTGCGTTTTTTCGTAACTCAAACCGAACGGCCGCCCCGACAGCCGCCATCTTGAATTTTCAAAAACCACCCCCATTCTGTCAAAATACAGGATAATTGTAGGCGGAAATAGGGAAAAAAATTATGCTCGACCACGCCGTTTCGTATCTGTGGCGCCGCGGTTCGAGGTCGAAAAATCAAAAATTTTAAAACACTACAGCTCGGCCGCCATCTTGTTTTTCCGATTTTTTCCACCTTTTCTATAGATCGTTTCCTAATTTCTTCCATCACTGCGAGTCGTAACGAAATCGGTCGGAAAACAAAAGAGTTACAATAATCACGTCAGCCGCCATCTTGTTTTTCTGAAATGTCATAATTTTTCCCTACTCGACTCCCGCACTCGAACACTTCTCCTATACATCATTGTATCATTTTCTGTCTCTTTCTAGGAGAACAATTATGTCAATGAGTGAGTCAGTGAGTGAGTGGTAATCGAGCTATATATAGTATAATAATTGAAAATTTAGTATACGTGCATAAACACATTGATGAATTCAAGAAGAAAAGTGATTGTCATAATGTCAATACACATAAAAATAAACTTGTAATGCCTGCTTCTAGGCTTAGTGAAACTAGCAGTTCATTTGCTGGAAACAGTGTCCGCTTCTACAATAAGCTCCCAGAAGACATGTTGAAGATGTCTCTGAATGAGTGCAAAGTTAATGTAAAACGTAAACTCATTGAAAAATCTTATTACCATGTAAAGGACTACTTAAACGACAAGGAAGCTTGGCAATAATTTGCTCTATGGCTCTCATAGTTCCTTAGTTAAGATGATTTGTGATAATAAAAAAAACCCCGGCTGAGTTTGCTCTGGGCCCTTCTCAGACCAGGACGCGTTTGGAACCCTCGTAGCTTTAGTTTTAAGATACCGTTACCGATTATCACCATCATGTTTTATAAGTTAGTAATTTTTAACGTCAATAAGTGTGCCTACAGTGTACTTATATTGAATAAATGATATTAATGTCGTCTGCCTATTGGCTTCTCGTAGAAATTTATAATGTCTATATTGGTTCAAGTTGAGTTGATGATGATGTTGGTGACTGATGAAAAATCTAGTGGAACCTCTTCAATATTTTCCAGGGGGAACAGTAGCCTTTACCTACTTTACTTTTTTATTTTTATCAACTACAAGTTAGCCCTTGACTGCGATCTCATCTGATGGTAAGTGATGATGCAGTCTAAGATGGTAGCGGCTAACCTGTTAGGGGCATGGCAGTCATATTAAACTCATACCCCTATCCGGTTTCTACACGGCATCGTACCGGAACGCGTAATCGCTTGGCGGCACGTCTTTGCCGGTAGGGCGATAACTAGCCACGGCCGAAGCCTCCCACCAGGCCAGACCAGGGAAAATTCAGAAATTATAAATTCCCAAATTTACCCTGCCGGGGATCGAACCCGGGACCTCCGTAAATTTAGACAACAGCGCTACACACTGCGCCACGGAGGTCGTCAAACTACTCCTTTACCGGGATGCAACCTTTCGTCAAAATCGATTGAACAGCTACGATAGGCCATGAAAGCGTAAAAAACAGACAGACACCTTTTCACATTTATAATATTAAGTAGGTATAGTATGGATACTTGAAGAATACGTGGGTCTGTCTATCTGATATCTGGCTTCCATTTAACAAATTTGGATCGAATATTATACAAAGATAGGTCCCATCGTTTGAACATGTAGAACTATTATTGGGGCTTACCTAGAATGTTTCTGTATTGAGGGAACCATTTATATAATGACCAAGAATAATTGCGTCTGCTCTTTTAAACTATCGTGGGTTGTCTAAACTGGGATGGAAAACGGGAATTTATGTAACAAAGCTACGAATAGAATACTTTGCAATTCCCCAATTACTTCGTTCACATATATGACATTTTATTTTGTAAAGGTTTTCCTATTAGGTTCCTAAGAAGCTATATTAATCATGTAGATTCACTTGACGGTTCAAAAGTACTCGTAAAAGTTTATTTTAATATGAATTTAATTTTCTCAGAAATTGATGAAGCCCTGACACATACCTATGAGTAATAACGTTATTACACATTACAGGCATACGTTTTCCAAATTTTCCTTAATAGGAATCAAACTCACGCCAAGAAAGGTGTTCTTGAGTTAATACCCTATTTAATACACTATTTTTAGGGTTCCATACCTCAAAAGGAAAAAAAGGAACCCTTATAAGATCACTTTGTTGTCCGTCCGTCTGTCTGTCAAGGCCCTTTTTCTCAGGAACGCATGGAGGTATCAAGCTGAAATTCATATCAAATATTCAGGTCTACTGTCCCTTGGAGCTGTGAAAAAATCTAACTTCTAAGCCAACGCAATCAAAAGATACAGCCGCTTATGCTGCAAATTTTCGACACTCGCAAGGAAATCAAAACCTACAGGGTACTTCCCGTGAACTCAGAATCTTCAAATTTGGCACGAAGCAATGTCTTATAGCACAGATAAAGGAAAAATTGCGAAAAGCATAAATTTTCAGTTAGATCATATAATAAAAATGTTTTTAATAATTTTAAACTTACTACAGGTTTGTACGAAACCCTCTCACTTGGCCGGTTTTTATTGGCGGATGGCGGAGGCTTAACAGATTTTAGGATTTCAGCCCTGTTAAAGTTTAATATTATTCTAAAATTAAGCGTAAAAATCTCTATAAAGATATCATCGAGTAAACTCAACAGGTTGCTAATTACTAATAAATTTGTTATTTTTTTTTTAATTCAGCGAAAAGCTGAGTTCATATTTTGTACAAGAATGGACATCCTTAGTTACTCAGCAGAATAGTGGATTACATTTGGAAGGCCACAGTTCAAATCCCCAGTCTCAGGATGTAGTTTGAAATGAAACAGTTTGCTTCGCACACAACTGCTTTGTTATACGGGCTTTATTGCCTGAGATATCATATTCAAAAAAACTTTTACAAGTGCTTTCAAATGAATCTACCACTAGTTAGTCATCGTGAATAAATAAAAATCGTGTAAAATGAAGTGTAAAAAGAAATTCTAAGTACTTAAACTGACTGTAGATATTTAAATTAAAATTATAAAGAAACTCACATTATTTTTTTCTTTTCGTCTACAGTTGGACATAGGATGTACGTATCTAATGGATACTAAACACGCATTAACAATAATGTTACACTTTGATATTAATTTGAAACATTCACAAAGATTCCTCTCACTAGAACACCGACCAAAAATGCTTTTTCCTTTCGTAAATAAACACGCGATATCTAGTCTCCCGGCGACACAACATCCCCACACGACAGCTGGGGGCAGACTGACTGATGAAGTTTGAGAAAAGCTCTTGTGCTTTATTTTTCCCAGTGCTACCAACTAAATCTAATAAGATTGCTTTGAGATTTTTAACTTTATTACGAGTGCGATAAGTTACTTAATCAGATTGTCTTTACAGTTCGTCTGGAAGCTTTTGTTTATAATTTTTTCATTTATTTTCTTTTAGCAACTTGCGTGTGACTTTTAAGTTGTTACTTGTTACTATGGACGCCGGATTGAACTTAAGTGCGTTTTAAGGTGTTACCATTATGATTAAAACTAGTAGATTATAATTATTTTTTATTTATTGTATTATTTTTAGAACAAAGTCTACAATTCTAAAAATAATACAATTGAGTACCGACAGTAGTATTTTTTCAACTATTTGCATGAATAATTAAGGTTCTTTCGTTAGTAATTTTACAACTGGTAACAATTTACAACTGGTTCACTGAAAAAAAAACAACAATACTTAGGTGAATGTTTTTGGGTAAAAACTAAAAAATATAAATGTTTAATGATTATGATCCTTGGCGTATGGTCAAGTGGCGTATAGTCATAATGTTGGCTACGGCTGTGACATCGGCCAGATATCGAACCTGTAACCTTTCGGACGCTAGCCTGCAAGCCTGTAAGGCTGCAGCCGGTCAACGACCTCCAGGCGCACTGCCCACAACAAAACATTCAGTATTTTGGTAACTAAACCTTTAAGGTTCTTACGAAGGGATATTTCAGTTTAGTTCTTTTAATAACTTGTGTCACTTGGAAAGAAATTCTACTGAGAGAACCGACACGAAACCCGAGTATGTGGTGCCATTTTGTTCCATTTATCGGCTTCTTAGCGTGACATTTTTAACACAAGTGAGAATTAGTTCTAATCAAAGTTCAAATTATTTTGCAATGTTTAGTAAAAACTGGAACAACCGCAATGTGTTTAATGAAAATAAGATGGCCGAAGTTTAAATAAAGATGATCTTATACGGAATAAAGAGCATAAATAAGCAGATTCCTAGTTCCATTAAACAAACAACATTCATGCAAAATTTTTTGGAGGACGAAAACATTTTGAATATTTTTTTGGTATCGCTCCTCGGCCAGACTAACCCCGCCCGGGCGTCGAACCCGCGTCCCTCGCAGACTGCGAATCGTAGGCGAGACAGACGCTCGCGGGCCTCAGGTTATGTCTCTTATCGGCAGGTACGTAGTAGGCACTAGATAGCGTAGCTTCTATACAGTGGAATACTTTGGCAAACAAGTCATAATTAAAAAAATTAAGAAACACGACTGCCCTGCCAAAAAACTAACTATAAAGTTAAAAATCAAAATTAATCTATTTAAATTAGAATCTTATTCACATTTTTATTAAATGCAGGACAGCCCTTTCAAAGCGCATGTGGATGTCGGCTTTAGTTTGTAAGTATATTAATTATATTAACTAACATAGAATAAGTCTTACTAACACATTTTATTGTCTATTATTATTATTGTAGATTTTTTTTTTTAGAATTTCTAACATAGGTTAAGTCTAACTAACTACTATGGGCCTTTGTAGTCTGTTAATAAACGTTTCATTCATTCATTCATTAAATGATATTTTTTGTGAATCACTGTATATTGAACTATAGTGTTATATATTTTTGGAATCTACTCATCATTTTCTAGATGATGATTATATAGTTAATCTTATTTTTTTCAAATTTAGTTTTTAATGCGGGACGATGGTCACCGCATCAATTTTTTTTTTTAATATACTAGCTTAAGTCACCCGGAATAAGCTAGATCAAATCGGTTCAGGCGTATAGAAGTTATCGTGAATATACAAACTCACATACATACATACATACATACATGAACCCTGAAAACAATATACTCCTTTTCTCAGACAGTCGTATAAAACAGCGAATGTTACGAGTCTAGTATTCGTAGCGACGAAGGGCATTTTGCTCTTCGATACGCTACATCAAATGGTGTAAAATTATTTATTTTCTGATATTATGATACGTATTATGTTTGTGTTTGCGGCCTTCTGTTGGTTAGGTTTTCTCATAAACCTATAAACAAATTGTATTTAATACATTTTTTTACGATGAACTGCGAGGCCATGATCTAATAAGAATTACAAACTCTTATGTATATTTATATCGATCGGTCTCAGTGCATAGTATTCTCAATGGGTGAGGGTGTCGACCCCTTACCGTGTCATTATAATATTATAATGGTAGGCGTTTTCTCGATAACTTCCGTTGACTCCCCTTTTCTTTAAACCACTCGACTAAGAGTGGCATACTTATGAGTTGACTTGTAATTACAAGCTTGATTATTTTACAGCTCCAAGGGATCGTATACTTAAGTATTTTATATTGATTTCAACGTGACAACTCTAAGCGTTCCCGAGATCAAGGTGTTCAACAGACAGACAGACGGATAACGAAGTGATTTTGATTCTATAAGGACCCCAGAACGGAACCCAATTCAAATTATCTGGTATTATAAATGACATAATGGTAACTTCACTGGACTACCTAGACTGTAGTGTGTAGAGTGTGGAGGTAGAGTGTAGAGTGCAGAGTGCAGAGTGCAGAGTGTAGAGTGTAGAGTGTAGAGTGTAGAGTGTAGAGTGTAGAGGCTAGCATCGACGGTCGCAGGCGAGGCGTGGCGGACAGTGGGGCAGGTCGGGGCTCCGTTATACATACGCCATACGTCATAGTACGTCATACGTCATACTACGTTCAAGGCAAGGTTAAATTAATTCTTACTTGCAGATCGTAAGGCAAGTCAATAAGTCCGTGACTTTTGAATGCCACATAGGTTTTTAGATTGAATAACGTTTTGTTTCTCAAGGTCCTTTGAGCTCTATATATATATCTCTATATCTATTATTTTAATCCTTTCCAAATGGTGAGATTGGTCAAGGTCCTCAAAAATCTGCAGGGCGACCGCGTATCTTCTGCATCAATCATTGTTACAGTATCAATTGTTGTGATTGGCTGAATTTATGGTATTGTTGCTGCGTCAATGGATTTTGTCCAATAGTGGGAGAGTGTTATCCAATCAAAGGTGATTGCGATCGTTACCCTGTAGCTGTCAGAGATACGCGATCGCCCAGCTGTTTTCACCGAGAAATAGTCTCTAAGTTGGGAAACAGGAAATAGTCACTGGAAGTTATATCTGGAGAATATGGTGGACGGGGGAGTAATTCGTACTTTAAATTATTCAATTTCCCCATAGCGGCTGAACACTGGTGCACTGATGCATTGTCCTGGTCGAAGAGCAGTTTTTTCTTCGCTAAATGTGGCATTTTTTCAAAAATCATTATCATGATCCGACTTCAAGGAATACGTTTAACAAATAATATTAAGCATTGAGTATTCTTCCCTTTTTTAAAGATATTCGTTGTGAATTATACCGCGTGAGTACCAAATAACCGTTGGCATGACTTTGCTGGCTGATAAAGAGACTGGCCTTCTTCAATTTTGATTCACATTTAGAAACTCACTGTTTTTACTGCTACCTACTTAGCCTCCAGTGTGGCGTGATGAATTCATGTTTCATCTAAGGCTTCGAAAGTGGGAAAAACTCATTGGTATTGACTATTGTAGTTGATCGACGCCTTTGAACTGTGCTGTCTCAACAAGATATTGTTACTATAGAAGTAGACAGTCATGGGCATCGCGTGACCCGCGACCACACACAATAATGCTGAGATCTAAAGAGCGTACTTTGACTTGGCTCAGACTTTACTCAGAGTTAAAACGAGATGGACTTATGTGAGTAACTTAAAACTGTCTCGTCTTAACCATGACTTAAGTCTAAGCAAAGACCAAGTTCGCTCTATATATCTCACTCACCGCGACGCCACGTGTTGATACACCGCACCCGGGCCGGACCCGGGCCGCACCCGGACCGCACACGGACCGCACCCGTGACCCATGTGGAGTCTTTCACGGAGGAACTCGTTCGCTAGCTTATAAAGGATATAAAAGTGCGAGTGTACGTAGGAACTTTTTTATATTCTGTGACCACGATCTACCACACGTTTTCTATATGAGGTTAGGCAAGTTTTGACACAAAGAACAATCTGCGAAGTACAGCAGAAACTTGAAAAATAATGTAATAAAGTTTAACTTTGCTCTAAGATCAGTTATCACACGAGAGAGAGAGACGAGATATATTATGTCTGTAACAATAACCAAACAATTTTATGATTGTGATGAGTAACGAGGCAATTTTTGTCTAAAACATGTTTGTTCTCAACAACTCAAAAAACACCGCACAGTTTAATAACATTCAAAATTTGACCGAAATCAGTTGACAAAATCTCGTGAACTCAATCAAATCAGCAACTCTTTATCAAACATAAAAACGCGCTTCTAGTATGGAAGTTGTATGAAATTCACAATAGGGACGTCATCAAATTTCAACGCTCTTTTTTTCTTTAATCTAATATTTAAAATGGTTATCAAATTTAAAACTAGCCGAGAATGTGAATTTTAGGTCTTTTGGAAGACCCTCTATTTAATAATCAGTTAGAAATAATTTATTTTTGATATAGTCATCATCCCTATTCAAAACATTTTACAAACAGTTGGTAATAAAGAATAAATGGAATGGCCGCAGAAGCATGCACGCTTTAAATAGCTGAGCGATTCCCTCCGACCTTGAGCGGCCGACTGCCGATAGCGTCCCCGACCTGCCCCACGCGCTGCCGTGACGCGTATCGTCTGCGTCAATCACTGTTACTGTATCAACTGTTGTGATTGGCTGAATGTATGGTAGTCTCGCTGCGTCAATGGATTGTGTCCAATAGGGGAAGAGTGTTGTCCAATCAGAGGTGATTGCGATCGTTACACTGTAGCTGTCAGAGATACGCGGTCGTCCGGCAGATTACAGCGAACCGAGTGTGATGTAAGTGTAATGAACTGCCTCGTTGGTCTAATGGTTGGCATGTTCGACTGTGGCCGATGGGGTCGCGGGTTATAACAAGTATCGGGGTTTTCTGGCTAAAAATTCTCAGTACTAGCCCGGAGTTGGAAGTTGGCGGTGTTTCAACCCCGTGAGAGCACGTTAAGCCGTCGGTCCCGGTTACACTAACATGATAATAGTCGTTAAACCCGCAATGGAGCAGCGTGGTGGGTCTAATCTCTAACTCCCTCTCTCTCATGAGAGTGGAGTCTGCCCAGCAGTGGGACGTTAATGGGCTGTAGTGGAGTGTAATGTGTTTTACCATTCATACTAGTATTATAAAGGCATATGCGTGTCGTGTTACATTTTCAAAACCAGTTCGCTCAGCCGATTTTGACTTGGATTTGACTGAGATTGCCCTCACGTGGATGGTGACGATGCAGTCCAAGATGACAGTTATGTATATGTCACCGTAAAATTGCAATCTAACGCTTTTTATCTCGACAGATTGTTAACTGTCGACAGATTGTAAACCGTTCAATTTCAATTCCGTGAGTGTCAATTCTTTATATACTCATTGTACCATTGTACATTCACCGTTTCGTTTTCTTGTCTCTTTCTTATGGGTTAGGTTAGGGTTCGACATAGATAATCAGGTAAAAGAAATCGAAAAATAATGCGTTAAGTTGTAATCTTTCGACAGTTGACAATCTCGCTAGACAGATTACAATCTAACGGTTTTCACGTAACCCATATCTCTACTCGGTTTCTGCTTGGCATCGTACCAGAAGCCCAAATTGCTCGGTGGATGTCTGTGCTGGTGGGGTGGTAACTACATACATCTGAAACCTTTCACCATACCACCAGACCAGTGACAATTTGGAAATAATTATAAAATTGGCCCTACCATGGATCGTACCCGGGACTTCCCATTTATAAGACCACAGCGCTATCCATTGCGCTAGGGAGGTCATAAATTGGTTAATGTTAGACTGAAGCACTGAAGATAGATTTTTCGTCAATATATAAAAGATAATACATCAATAGAATAGCGAAAGTAACTGTGTACCACACGGCTTGTTACAGGAAAAAATCGCTTACAGACACTTAAATAAACACTGGATTTGTTAAATTAGCTATCATGGGCTTGTTCCTATGGTCTTCCTTTGTAAAGTGGAGTTGAAGCGGAGGAGAACCTTTCCTCTGTATTTTGTTTTCATTCAATATAATTTCAACCATATTTTAAAGTTGATAAATCAGCATTTCGTTTGTTATTATAAGCTAACTCCATTACGCAGTGGTATTTGACAGCAAACGTTTCACGTTTCATCGACATCATGACAAATACAATATGGCGGATATGACGGTCAAAAATGCATTCGCTTTATCGATAGTAGTCTGCCTGGTGGGAGGCTTCGGCCGTGGCTAGTTACCACCCTACCGGCAAAGACGTGCCGCCAAGCGATTTAGCGTTCCGGTACGATGCCGTGTAGAAACCGAATAGGGGTATGGGTATAATATAACTGCCATGCCCCTAACAGGTTAGCCCGCTACCATCTTAGACTGCATCATCACTTGCAATCCGGTGAGATCGCAGTCAAGGGCTAACTTGTAGTGGATTAAAAAAAAAAAAAAGTAGTGATGTTATCTGCCACGGGTCGCACTGCTGTTTAATAATAATAATATCGCAATAATAATGATATAATAGGATTATTATTGTTAGCGTTGGTGCTCCCAGGTCCCAACCCTGGCACAGCCGCAAAGATACGCGCACACACGCACACACAGGCGTCGCGTGTCGCCAAGCACCGCACACACACAGCTGGCGTAGTCTTTATACAGCATGCTTGAGTTTATCTAGTAAAAAAATAAATGAGAGTTGAAGCACCGTTTTTGCCTTTTTGCCTTTACACCTATACATGGATTCGATTTTGAAAGAAAGAAAGAAATCTTTATTCAGGGATACAAGTATATAAAAAAAACAAAACAGACTTTAAACCCCAGAAATGGTGTTCACTCAGCATGTGCTATATATATATAAATAATAATAATAAAATATAAATCTGATGGTATAACCTATGACACAATATATTATACATATTAGAATATTTAAATAATTAATTTAAGGTACCTATAATATTCTTTTGTAAATCTAAGCGTGCTATAACGGCGGCAGATAGAGTGCAAAGTGTATACTTATAAAAAAACCCTTTTACAAGAGAGCCTTTTAAGTTTTTTGGTTTTTTCAATAAATATTCTTTTAACTTTATTTTAAAAGTTATTTTTGACTTCCAAATGTTCCGGTACGGTGGTGGCGAATCATTCCAACATTTGGTAGCCGCAAAAGAGAAGGTTCATTTTTGGTGGACTCTTTGTACACTCTACCATGAACAGAGGAAAATACATAGATCGTATTAAAAATATATTAATTTAGAATAGTAAAGTTAATAACGTGAAAACAAATAAAAATGTATTTCATGTATTCGATACGTTTCCAAGATGGCAACCTTAAGCCATAGACAAGGCAGTAGGCGCGAAATGCATCTAATGTGTTTTTCTTTTGAAAAGTTCAAAAAATATGAATTCACCATTGTTACCCACTCATGTTTAGTGTTACTTATCGTAGAAAGATTAAATAATTTCACCACTGAAATTATGACGAATTCGTAGATTTTAATGACCAAAACTGATCTAGTATTTTTTTTTAATTTTTCAAGTAGTGTAAAGGAACCTGGCCCACGCCCCATACAAATCTGAACCGTTTCCTTTAAAACTGCCCCGGAAGGCAGCCTTAGAGTGTCATTTTTATTAAATTAAGTTCAGAAAAAACTTGACATTGGACATGATATTTAGGGATAGGGCTTTTTATTTTCGTATTCATACAAATAAATCATTTCTTTCGTTCTATTCTGAAAGAAAGTCAACTCTTAATCACAAGATTTAAAAAAAATAACTAATCCACGAGGAATTATTTAATTCCAGGGCTGAAAATTACTAATAGAATACTAAAAACGGAAAATATATCCAATCCTACGCTTAATTGAACAAGTATTACTCAATCACTCAATTGATCGGTTGCTCTTGTATCATTAATGTTCATAAGAATAACATGGTCCCAGATGGAAGAGACATCTTTTAACAAGCCATAATTTAAAAAATTAAAAAACACCACTGCCCTGCCAAAAACGACCTAAAAAGTTAAAAATCTAAATTAATCTAGTTAAATTATAATCTTATTCACATTTTTATTAAATGATATATTTTTATGAATATATGTGTATATGTGTATATTGAACTATAGTGTTATATATTTTTGGAATCTACTCATCATTTTCTAGATGATAATTATATAGTTAATCTTATTGTCAAATTTTTTTTTTCAACTTTAGTCTTTAATACGGGACCATGGTCACCCCATCAATTTTTTTTTAATTTTACTAGTCTATCACCCGGAATAAGCTATAGGGATTCTAACGATACCTCATTTATCAAAATCGGTTCAGGCGTATAGAAGTTATGGTGGAATATACAAACTCACATACATACATGAACCCTGAAAACAATATACTCCTTTTTTCAGGCAGTCGTATAAAAATTTAATCAAGGATCGCCATTCTAATCATGCTGTATCGGGCATCAGTGTAAGCACACTAACACCGCCCTACGCGTCTGTCGCACGCACACTCGCAACGAGCACCGTCTGCACGTCGTCAGCACACACACACACACGCGCCGGGGCGATGTACAGTCAACTCACACATCCACACAAGTTCGTCGACCGAACGCGTGTCGGTTTTTGCGATGTACTGAGATTCAAAACTCGGATCAGATTTTACTTTAAAAATATAAACACAAATTTGAGAAATCCAATAAAAGTATGCTCCTGAAAAAAGCTTATTATACTGTTGAAGATCATGTATATGGTAAAAGAGCATGCAATTCACTCGCTCCAGCAATGCTAAGGACAGCGGTTGCATAAGTCTTTACACATTGATGTAATTGGGATGATGACAACTCAATCAAATCAGCAACTCTTAATCAAACTTAAAAACGCTCTTCTAGTATGGAAGTTGTATGAAATTTGCAATTATGACGTCATCAAATTACGACCCACTTTTTTTCTTTAATCTATATTATAAAATGGTTATCAAACTTAAGAGTAACGGAGGGTGTGAATTTTAGGTCTTTTTGAAGACCCTCTATATAATAATCAGTTTGAAATAATTTATTTTTGATATAGGCATCGTCCCTATTGTAAATGTTCTTTTTTTAAAAAGACCAACCACTGATTATCTTGCTGATTCTTCTAGGAGGAATGTCATTCCGAACTAGTGGTAGATTCAAAAGCACTTATAATAAGTTTATTTGAATAAAAAAATATGAGTTTGAGTTTGAAGAATTGAATCTTATCTAATTAGAATTGGATCTAAAGTATTCGGCCCACTGCTCTATCAAAATTAATAGATAGTTCTCTTATTTTCATGGAATAAGGTTGGAAATAAATTGGAGCAACAGAGATGATCAGTATTGTATCTTGATTTTCAACTGTATGTAATAATGGTCATGGAATATGGTATGTCTCGATTTGCATCGGTAACACGTGCAAACAGTGCTGGATTTACGCCTAGGCCCGTGAGGCCCGGGTCTAGGGCGGCAAATTTTTCAGAACGATGAAAGTACCAGCTCATAGAAGAAAAACTAGCCCGTAGAGAAGAACTTGCCCTTAGTAGGAGAACTAGCCGTAGATGAGAACTTGTCCGTAGTAGGAGAACTAGCCGTAGAGAAGAACTTGTCCGTAGTAGGAGAACGAGCCGTAGAGGAGAAAAACCCGTGAATCAAAAGTGGAGTGCGAACAGATACCGTCACCATCACTTACCATCAGGTGTCAGGTGTCATCGCAGTCAAGGGCTAATAGGCCTATTACACTGCACATTTTACAGGGCCCTGTGGTAAGGGTGGGCATGGCAGCTTGCTAGAGCGTCGCTTATTACACAGCAATAAGGACCAATTTAGGGACCCTTTCTCCCTATATCTTATTATACTACACTAATTCAAGTGTAAGGGTCTCTGTGAAAAGTACAGTGTAATAGGCCTATAGCTTGTAGTGGACAAAAAAAAGATAAAAGTTTTGTTTATGATTGAGTGTTTAGTTAGGTTGTCCGAGACCAAGCATTAAATTTTCATTATTTCTGAGTATTTCAGCAACAAATAATTGTTCTGGAGAAAGATCTTTTTCCACCATGAAGAGGGTCAAAAATTATTTACGTGCAAGTATGGGCCAAGACTTAATGCCCTCGAATTATTGTCTACGTTGTATTTAAATTAATCAAATTTGTAATAAAATATTTAAAAACTAGCGGATGCTCGCGACTTCGTTCGCGAGTCAGAAGTTTTGTAATTCCCACAGGCACTACTTAATTTTCCGGGATAAGAAGTAACATAAGTCACTCTCCAGGTCCTCAACTATACCCATGCAAAAAAACACGTTGATCCGTTGCTCTGTTGCGGTGTGACAAACTCTATTTAACGTCATTGGGGATGGCATTTTCAAAAACTGTGAAACACGTATTTCTTCATTTTAAACCAAAAGCCCAAATGCCAAGTTTTGTTTATATAACTTTTTAAAAATGGTGATATACGTACTTCTTCATATTTAACTGAAAGCCCAAATGATAAGTTTCAAATGAAGGAATTTTATACATATTTTCAACCCCTATTTTAACACTTGGGGGGTGGAATTCTGGAAAACTGTGACACACGTAATTCTTTATTTTACAACGAATGTAAAAATACCAAGTTTCGTTCCTATAACTTGAGATATGAAGGGCTTTCATACAAACTTTCAGCCCCTATCCACAACGACTAAGAATTTTCAACAACAGCTGTCAATCATGCATTTCTTCACTAGTTGATAAAAAGCCTATGTCCTTCCCCGAGATACAATCTACTCCTGTACTAAATTTCATTAAAATCGGTTGAGCAGATGGGCCGTGAAAGCGTAGCAGACAGACAGACAGACAAACACACTTTCGAATTTATAGTTTTACGTATTGATTTTTAACCGGTAGCTCGTATAGTTTCATGGATGTAACTGGAGAAATGACGGACTTTCATACAAACTTTCACCTCCTATTTCACCCCCTGGGGGTGGAATTTTGAGGAATCCTTCCTTAGTGAGCGCCTAAGAACTCACAAAAGGAAAATTTCAAGTTTATATACAAATTCATTACTATGCCTATTTAATTTTGATAATAATCACCTCCTCATAGAGCAAAAGAAGTGACAGTGTAAAGTGTAGTGCTAAAAGAACACGTGAACAAAATGTCTAAGTTTATCGAGAAAGACTAAGATGCGTTGACGACATTGACTTAGTACATAAGATAAATTATAAGTTTAGGTTAAAGCAAAACTGCTCATTAGCCAATTAGTTAGGCTAGATCGTAGTTAAATGAGTACCTCGCTGGTACTCAATAATAGGAAAAAAAAAATAGAGCAAAAAGGGCGGCATATCTCATGGGGCCTAGGGCGACATCAATTATAAATCCGCCACTGCGTGCAAATGTCAATTACTGACTCGAGGAAGCTTCTGAGAGTCATTCCTCAGTTTAAAGAAGTTTGAAAGAGCAATTTCTGGAAAGCAGAAAATCTATAGCGTACTGATAAAAGCAAATGTAATACGTTAATAGCAAAAGCTGACCATCCATACATTGCAAAAGTCGTCGACGAAGTAGATGAGTGGTGATTGATGACTGATTTTAATTAGTAATTTTTTTTTACTAAAGACGATAGCCAGTTTTTGCAATCTTACGGTGACATATACACGTTTTTCCGGTGGCGCCACTTGTACCGAATACCGGTTTCATCGAATTTTCAAATCACAACGAATCTTAAGACGTTTCACTTCAAAAAGAAACGAGACCTGCTAACTTTATTAAAACTAAACGCAAACGGACGCACTTGTGCAACAAACTATACTTTTTAATGTTACAATAAATTATGTTACTGGCTGAGATACTTGCTATTTACATTTTATTGTATCTTCTGCATTTTCTTGTGCAAGCTTCTGCGCAGTAGGGTTTCATTTTTATTTATGTAATAATAATATCCTTTTCGTACCACTTGCTCAAAAAAGTGACATTCTATGCCACAAAAAGCGAACATAACAATAGTCATTTTTAATCTGTTAAAAACAGGGAAAGAAAATTGTACTGAATTTCATTCATCCTCTAGGGGGGGATGTGATTTAAATTTGGAATACTTACTGAAATTTATACTGAACTACATCTGTGTTTACACCATTGAGTTTGTATATAAAGCAACATCTTTTTGAAAAAGGAATACGCATTTATTATGCAGTTAAGATTATTCAATAAAATTACGAAAACCGACGAGGCCGTATGAGCTTGATGCCTTTGCTTTTCCGACAAAAAAATATTAGTCTAGGAATTTGCCGCGTTTTTGTTTTCTTCAAATACATAAACGTTAAGTTTATTTTAATTGTCATTATTTTTAATAAATGCTTATCTCATATTATTATTGTGTTAATTTTTTCGCAAATGGTACGAAAAGTAGAGTACTTTCCACGGTGATAAAGCTGTTTTAGTCTTGGGTGAACTTAAATCGTCACCCGCGACAGAAGACACTGCTTTATCCCCTTGGTTAATAATCTACTATTTCCGTATTTTGATACTCTTTCATTCTACGTAGGCCAACTTGTCACGTAAACACTGCCTTAACAGAATAATTCAGAAACTCCTGTTATGGATAAGCTGACACTGGATCAATAAGAACACTTCATTTCAATAAGAAACCGATAAAAATATTTAGTAATAAACACAAAGTTTTCTAATTAGAAAAATCTTTGACTATGAAAATGCAACATTGCCAGCCAAGTAGCATTATCAGGTAAGTATAAGCAAACATTTTATTAATTTTAAATTAAAATTAATTACAATAATATATTATATTAAAATAATATATTTTGTGTAAATTATTTGAGATGAACAGTAGCTAGTGGTATCCTCTTAAGTACATACGTATCCCTAAATTAAAATCAGAAAATAATTTTTCAGCGATCCTAAGTTATTCCTTAATGTGAGATAATTGTCTTCCATTTAGTAAGTCTTTTTAAATAGATTTTCATTGAATAACCTTTTTTAAATTTGAATTTTGAACAAAATTCTGCATAATGTACAGCTACGAGTACTTTAGGAAATGTACCTACCACGGTAAGTTCCTTACCACATATTTTATTAACAAATTGCTACACCTATTTAAAAATATTTAGATTAATGGTTTTTAAATATTTAATATACGTATTTCCTCCATTAAAATATAGGTAGGAATGGACTATGGACCTTTAAAATAGTAAATAGAAGCGATCGGGACTCCTTGTAGGTGAAGGGCGGGTAAAGTCATTGCACGCAATGATTGCAATAATTCGACTCCCTCCCCCGCGACGCTGGGACCCGCACCCCTCGGACCCACCCCCAGGGCTCACCCCGGGGCCCGGCCAATGGGGTGCTGCTTTCACCCCAGTATCAAGGCTCCAGGTATCGATTCGATGCCCCTTTGTTGTTAAGAAACATTGCATTCGTGCACTCTTAAACCGGATCGACTTCCTGCAGACCTTTGAGAGCACACTCACTCGTGTCGCCCTACAAACTTACATAATAATAGTTACACAAGGAATTAATTTCTAGCTGTAATTAAACAGTTTACATAAAACTATACAGTTTAAGGGAGCTCTATAGCTTACCGAGCGAAATATTTAAAATAAGAAAAAAAAACACTTTCAAACAGAACTTTAATATAATGATTATAGTTATTTTTATATAAGGTCACCATACTGTGATATGTTTATTGTTTAACCATAAAATGTAAGTTAAGTTTCTCATGTAAGTGAACTTTTTTGGGAACATAAATCTCTTTTAACCTAAAACTAAGCAGAGACTGGTAGAAACATAATAAAAATCTAAGAATTTCGGTTAAAAGGGGTTAAAATTTTAATTATCCTTATGAAACTTATAGCTATAACTGGCATAAACGTAAGATTTCTCGTGAAAATTCGTATAATTGGGCTGTTTGTTAAAATAAAGAAATATTTGAAAGTTTGTTAAAATAAAGAAGATGAGAATATTTAAGTAAATTGTTAAAATAAATTCGTCCCCTGAGGGATGCTTAAAATATCTATCCGGCAGCGGTCAGCTAGTCTAACTATAAAAAGAAAAGCTAATAAACTGAATTTATGTAATCCACCACTACAGCTCATCCCACTCACTGCTGGGCATATGCCTCCACTCTCATAGGTGAGAGCGAATTAGAGCTTAGATCCACCACGCTGCTCCAATGCGGGTTGGCGAGCTTTAACGACTGTTATCATGTTAGTGATAATAACCGGGACCAACGGCTTAACGTGCTCTCCGAGGCACGGGGGTGAAAACACCGTAAAACCCCACACTTAATGATGGCCCGACCCGGGATTCGAATCCGGGACCTCGTCGGCCGCAGTCGAGTATGCGAACCACTAGACCAACGAAGCAGTTTATATAATAGCGAATGCCCGCGACTTTGTCCGCGTGGATGAAGGTTTTTCGATTCCCGCGGGAACTCTTTAATTTTCCGGGATAAAAAGTAGCCTATATATTATTCCAGACTATAATCTATCTCTGTGCCAGTTGGGGCGTGATTGAGTAACAAACATCCATCCATACATCCATCCAAACTTTAGCATTTATAATATTAGTAAGTATACATTGATTTTACGTTCATCTCAAAAATTTAAGATTTGATTCCACAGCGAGTACAGAAGCAGTAAGGTTGCCGCGAGGGATATGAAAGTTCAAGTACAATAGACATCAACGGGCGCAGGGCTGGGCGCAGAGAGCTTTCACTCGAACACTAAACACTTACATTACTTTACTATTCAAATCCTACCAATTTGTTTTGGTAGGATTTCAATTTTTGTTTGTTGCTTTTTCCTTCAACGAAGCAACGTATCAACATGATTTTTTTGCATCTATATAGGTAAAGATCTGCAAACAAGTCATTAATTAAAAAAAATAAAAAACACGACTGCCCTGCCAAAAAACGAACTACATAAGTAGTTAAAAACAATAAATGATATTTTTTTTTTGTGAATCACTGGATATTGAACTATAGTGTTACATATTTTTGGAATCTACTCATCATTTTCTAGATGATGACTTTATAGTTAATTTTATTTTCGATTTTTTTTTTTCAAATTTAGTCTTTAATGCGGGACCATGGTCACCCCATCAATTTTTTTTTTTAATTTAGCTAGCCTATGTCATAATATAAACCGCAATAAGCTAGGGATTCTAAGGATACCTCATTTATCAAAATCGGTTCAGGCGTATAGAAGTTATGGTGGAATATACAAACTCACATACATACATACATACATATATACATACATACATACATATATACATACATACATACATATATACATGAACATACATACATACATGAACCCTGAAAACAATATACTCCTTTTTTTCAGGCAGTCGTATAAAAAGTACTCGCAACACAGGCACAGGCTTATTATTCCGGAAAACAAGGATTTTTCAGAAGCTTTCAAACAAATTCCACGACATCATACATAATATATTGACCACAATGAAATCAAGAACATTAACATACTAATTTTATCATTGAAAGTTTGAAGTTCAGTTGAAGTTTAAAACAAACCCTATTAACCCACGAATGCTGAGAGGTCTTAGTCAAAGGTCAAATCATTGGCTTCTGGCTAATGTTAAGGTTACGACTTACGAAGTCTCTTACTGTTTTGCTATGCAGTATAATGCCTTTATTATAGGGTCGTATTATTAACCTTGTTGCTGAACGATATAGACGATATTATGAAAAAAATTCGCCGTTACGAGGAACGTCTTACTCTTAAAACATGACTAAATGAACAGTTTAAGCTCGAAGTACCTAGCAACTTAGTACGGAATTCTACTATTACGAGGCCGCCATCACACCAGATACTATGATTATCTCTAATAGCTAACAAAATAGTACAAAAAACCACTTCATCATAATAACACAAAAACTGTTTGACCTAGAAATGTAATAGGATTCAGTACTATGTACGGTCCAATGTATATCGGTTTATATCTATGAATAAATTCGCTTTTGAATAAAAGTTAACACTGCCACCGTTAGCATGATACGTTGTGACCTCGTGGCTGTGAAGCATCCTTTACTGTGTGCGGGTCAACTTACACCGGTTCATGTCACACAAATTCGCAAGCATAATTTTGGTGTCGATGTTTGCAACGATATAATATATATACGCACAGGATGTCTCTCGTCGGTATCCATGGCTAATCCAATCCACTAAACCCGAACTATTAAAAATAACCACAACTTATAAAATTACTATGATTATTATTAAAATTAAATAAAGAATTAAGAATAGGCATGATGACAGTAACCAAGAATCAATGAAAATATGAATTAATCTACTGAAATAGGATTCATGGATTATAAAAAACGGGTTTATTTTTCTATTTCGAGTGAGATTGCTATTTATTTTGATAAAATAAAACTATAAAATACAGCAATCCGCCATAATGGATTAAACACCAAGAAGCGAATGACGTCACAAATGTTTGTTTTCGAGCTTTGACAATCACACTATTGCTTACTGCACACTGCACAGAGTACATCGGTAATAACAATAGTGACGTCACAAACGGCGCCATGACACCGGCGAGCGTTTTGGCGTGAATTTTTAAATTTAAATTTCAAATGCCAATTTTATCTACCAAACCTTTTTTTTCTGCTGAAATAATATATTTTTTTGAAATAGTACATACTTCCGAAGATAATATGACCATTTTTCAAAATCAGTCATCATGCCCATTGCGCCAAAAGTTGTTTTTTCCCGCCACGCTGCCACCAATGCGACGCTCCGTCAGAGTCAACTTTTAAAAAAAACATCACTCTTGTCCGACGCCTGTTGATTGGGTATTTGACAACTAGTCAAATCAGCCACTTTTTTCAAACGTCAAAACGTAGTATGGATTTTGTATCAAATTTTAAATTGTGACGTCACCAAAGTTGGACGCACTTTTTTTACTTTAATACATAGTTTAAAATGGTTATTAAAAATAAAACTAGCAGGGGACGTGGATGTTACGACTTTTGGAAGATCCTTTATGTAATAATCACTAAAAAAATATTGATTTCACTAGTAGTCAAATGAATGGTGAATGATTGTTTAAGTGAGTGAAAAGAATGTATGAGAGTGACTGAAGGAATGAAGTATGAACTACGTCCATAGACAACTATTATATTGTGTCATTACAGAAAAATAAGGTTTGGTAGATAAAATTGGCATTTAATATTCAAATTTTAAAATTCACGTTAAAACGCTCGCGAGTGTCATGGCGTCGTTTGTGACGTCACTATTGTTATTACCAATGTACTCTGTGCAGTGTGCAGTAAGCAATAGTGCGATTGTCAAAGCTCGAAAGCGAACAATTGTGACGTCATTCACTTCTTGGTGTTTATTCCAATAGACGCACTTTTTTTACTTTAAAACATAGTTTAAAATGGTTATTAAAAATAAAACTAGCAGGGGACGTGGATATTACGACTTTACAATGCACGAATCCTATTTCATTAGATAAATTCATAATTTCATTGATTATTGGTTACTGTCATCATGCCCAATTGTCTATGATGTCAGCGAATGTCATGTCTCACTCCGTTTGCGCCGCCATGTATGATACCTGTACGGTTCGCACACACGAGCGCGTTTCACGCACACACGCGCGTGTCGTGGCCTGTGCGTACGCGGGCGGCGCGCGCGTGTGTGCGTGAGGCGCGCGCGTGTGTGCGTGCATGATTCAGCGCAGACGGGCCGGGCCGGCTGCCGCGTTACGCGGCTCGGCTCCATTGCTGCACACGACACGGTCTCTACGGCATAGTTACAAATTACCGAGCTAGAAAAACAGAGTTTCTTGCTGGTTCTTCTCGGTAGGAATGGCAGTCATGTCAGGAATTTCACTTGACGATTCAAAATAATAATAATAAAAACAATATTTAATTAGTTTATAATATAGTTAAGGCTTATTTTAGCTACACTAGTGTATTAGGGAAACCTGTAATGCTAGTTGTAAGTGGAGAAATAAATAAATAAAAGTACTTGTAAAAGTTTATTTGAATAAACAACATTTGAATTTGAATTACGAAACAAACTAGCATTAATTGCATTAATCTATACTTATTATTATAAATGCGAAAGTTTGGATGTATGGATGTTTGTTACTCAATCTTACTTTTATTACTTTTCACTCAATAAGCTCCCAGAAGACATGTTAAAGATGTCTCTGAATATGTTCAAAGTTAATGTAAAATGTGAATTCATTGAAAAATCTTATTACCATGTAAAGGACTACTTAAACGACAAGGAGGCTTGGCAATAATTTGCTCTATGGATCTGATAGTTAAGATGATTTGTGAGATGGTGATAATAATAAAAAAAACCGGCTGAGTTTGTTGTGGGCTCTTCTCAGACCAGGGCGCGTTTGGAACCCTCGTAGCTTTAGTTTTAAGTTTAACATACCGTAACCAATTATCACCATCATGTTTTATAAGTAAGTAATTTTTAACGTCAATAAGTATACCTACAGTGTACCTATATTGAATAAATGATATTGAGTATTGAGTATAAATCACGCCCCAACGGCTGAACGGATCTGGCTCAAATTTGGCTCAGAGATAGATTATAGTCTGGAATAGCACATAAGGTACTTTTTATCCCGGAAAGTTAAAGAGTTCCCGCGGGAACTAAAAAGCCTTAAACCACACAGACGAAGTGGCGGGCATTCGCTAGTGCAAACTAAATAATGTATGTATTTACTTTGCAACATACCTTAAGAAAAATAATGTAACCAGATCAACTTGCTGTTTTTTAGGTTTATCTAAATCTAGGGGGAACTATTTACTTCCATGGTAAAAAGTATACTACTTCCGTCCCTAACATGCGAGCTAAATGATTCAAATTGATTTAATGAATGGGCAGTAAAGAAATAGAAAGACATACATTTGCATTTATAATATTGATTAAATTAAATTAACATATTCGTAAACTGTCTAGCCCTGATTGTATCTATTAATAATTGTTATTTATCTTCAAAAAAATCCTCACAATTATTATTTATTAGTAGTATTAATGTTCAATATTAATGTTCAATGTTAGTTGTAATAAAGTGTTATTAGTTTAAAATTTGCAATGCCCTGACAGGGCCTCATGCCAATGAACGCAAATATGATATAAATGAAATAAATAAGTGTTTTAGCAATGATCTGCATTTTGACCTAGTTAATTTTGGCAATTTGCTGCATTTACACACAACCCATACGACTTACTCCAGTTGCTCACAGTATTGAGTTCGGAATTTAGTCGTGCTATAGCACCAGAGAGATCTTCGACATTTGTTGATGTGTAAATTTGCAAATCGTGAATGAAAGGATAGTGAGAGAAAGTCAGTGATAGAGTTGATGAAAATAGAGAAAAGGAGGGGAGGCAAAACACCTCCTTGAGGTACACCCGCACTAAGACAGCAGAATGACGAGTATTTCTAATTTAACTAAGTAAACGATTGCCGTGACTTCGTGGATTAAGGTTTTTTATTTATTACCCTCTCAGGATCTCGTTGATTATCTGGAGTAAATATTAGTATATGCCACTCTGAAAGTATTTAAGTATATCGGTAAAAATCACGTTGATTGAATATCCGGAACGGATAATAATCAATCAACATGATATTTGGGCGTTATTGAAGGACTAACATAACACTTTCGCTGTTATAATATTTAGTAGTGATAAAACTAATAGAGGTGTAGATATACACTTCAAAGAAAATTTAAAAAGTAGGTTTATCAAAATTGTCGATTTGAAACAATTTAATTATGTCAGTGATTTGTTCTACCGGCATTAAAGGTATATTGGCACCAAATCCAATGCAGGCTACCGCCATCCCTCAAGTCAGCTTTGCAAGGAGATACGGAAAGGACCTTTACTCTTATTAATATTAAAAATGCAAAAGTTTGTACGGATGTATTGATTTATTGATTTTTATTGATTTATTTGTTGTGAACACAATATTAACATGCATTCTGCCATTTCTAGCGTACAACATTTAGAATTATTAATATCAATGATTATTAAGTTATACTAATTAAATTATTTAACAAAATTAAATTGGTCAATTAAATTCAAAATTATTATTACGTATGGATGTTTGTTACTCATTCACGCCCTAACGGCTGAACGGATCTGGCTGTAATTTGGCACAGAGATAGTTTATAGTCTGGAATAACACATAAGCTACTTTTTATCCCAGAAAATTAGAGCTCCCGCGGGAGCCAAAAAACCTCAAACCACGCAGACGAAGTCGCGGGCATTCGCTAATTTATAATATATTATTGTAGATCATCGATGAATGATCTATTCATCGCCGAGAAAAATGTCGTTTCGGAAAGATTGAATGCGGCAATGGGAACAGCGCACAGTTCACGAGGCAATGACACGGTCCCGAGTTCGAGTCCCGGCGGACGGCTCGCATCTAGATCTCGCTGTTGCTGCAATAACACGTACGCTCTTATATCTCTTGCGGAGATATACATTTTCAACCGACTACAGACTTATTTTGTGAACTGTTTGAATATGAGATATTTGCGGCTTCTGAATATGTAGCCGTGCGTCGAGCGCGGGACCGATTAGGGCTTCCAATACCGGGATACCGGTATTGGTGACACTATAAACGAAACAGTGACTATTGCGTATATTTATTGGTACATGCCACTGTTTTACTTCGACTAAGTTTAAAACTTGTATCATATTATGCACATTAGCTCAATAAGAACACTTTTATTTCTTAAAACCAGTGTAGAAAAGTCATTTTTGATCACTGAGAGTCAAAAATTAGTGTTTGTAACTTGTATTTAGAACCCTGTGGCTTGGCATTTCTATTTCATTGACTCACGAAACGTTCAGAAATATGTTTTTTATCGAATGCAATATTTTGTTATGATTTATTTTCTTTTAAAAAATAACTATTGAATTTTTAATTAATTTGTGTTTAGACTAAACAATGTATTTATACGAGTTAAAAAATGCCATTTCTTCATTGAATTTAAGCAGAAAAGGGCTCTTTTGGAGTTAATGTGGTTAAAAAAATATTTTTATGGAAAACCTGTTTTTTATGGCGCAGTTTCCTTCAGAAAATACTAATTATAAGTTAAAAACAATCTATCTAATTTTAAATTTTAACCGGAATTCCGGTATTGGGATGAAAATAATCTTTCCGGTATTAATACCGGTATTCGAAAGCCCTAATTGCGATATCGTCTGGATGGTGAGTGACGATGCAGTGTAAGATGGCCGCGGGATAACCTGGCAGGGTTATGACAGACATGTTTGAAACCACTACACGGCATTGTGCCGGAACGCCAATTCACTCGGCGAAGCCTCTCACCAGGCAACACCAGTGCTATGTGCTCAAACTGCCTCGCTGATCTAGTGGTTGGCACATTTGCCTGCGGCTGACGAGGTCCCGGGTTCGAGTCCCGGGTCGGGCCATGATTGAGTATAGGGTTTTTTTGACTAGAAATTCTCAGTACTAGCCCTTAGTTAGAAAGTTGGCGGTGTTTCACCCCCGTGCCTCGGAGAGCACGTTAAGACTTTTATCTGACTAAAACAATCATCCCTAATTGTCCGAATTTATATATTTTCTTTATTTTAAGAAATAAAGTAAATGTTGGACTTTATTAATGTGTTTCAATCAATATTTTAAATGTTTTTAAAATAATACAACCACTGCTTTTTTTTGTAATTTATCGATATGACTGTCAGTAACAAGGTCACAGCACTAGCACATTCCTAGTCTCTGCATTCAACTCAGGTGCGAACAATATATTAGGTGATTATAAATTCAAATTATTTTTATTCAAGTAGACAAGTGCTTTTGAGTAGTCGAGTGAATCTACCACTGGTTCAGAATGCCTGAACCAATGAAGTTTACATACTTACGGCACAAATAATTATTCGAATTTGATAATATTATTTAGTACAGAGATAGGTTAAACTTAATATCTCGGGGATTACTAGTTAAAAATCAAAAAGTTCTTGCGGCATTTTTTAAAACCTAAATCCAATTCGACTACGACGTGGACACTAGGGCTTCCAATACCGGGATCCCGGTATTGAAAATAATCTTTCCGGTATTAATACCGGTATTGAAAAAAACCGGTATTCGAAAGCCCTAGTGGGCACCATCTATCAAGTTAATAATATTATCATCACATTACTGTTAACATCATCACATATAAAAAGCTGCACGAATCGTTTATTCTTCATATTGTTTTGGGTCTCCACATTGGCACTTCATCGGCACCTACTCCAAAAAATATTAGTTAAGACCTACATTAACTTTTCTAAATATAATATATTCGGTAATAAATTAAAATATTTTTTAGTGTTTGTGGTTATTGAAGTCGGTTTTTAATTATTTTGTTTTTTTTTATTTCACATTTTTGAATGGTCACGTATTAAAATAATATGCTGTCTGGTTAGAAACCTACTGTTTACTAAGCTATTAGGTACACTGATCGTTCTCCACGTCTGAAGATATTCATCAGATCTTCACCAAATTTATATGGGACCACCTCTGAAGTATATCTATCAAACAAAAAAAATCATCAAAATTGATCCATAATTGGCGGAGCAATCGCGTAACAAACATACAAAAAAACACAGTCGAATTGAGAACCTCCTCCTTTTTTAAGTTGGTTAAAAAGTTTCAAAAAGGGCCATAATGAAAATAATGTTGGTGGTTAGATTTCAGATTCAGATACTTTTCGAGATTTGCATAATATGTGTACTACATATTATTGGATGGTTATTGGTGATTTGAAGGCTATTAGTGTGTGACAAGTATCCTCTATATTCTAATGAACCGTGGTAATTCAGATTCAAATGTTATTTATTAGAATAAAGTTGTTGAATTGTCAAATGAATCTACCATTGGTGCGGAAGGCCATTCCTACCGGGAAGAATCAGCAAGCGACTTGGCGGTTGTTCTGACATTTCACATTAACGTCTAGATAGAGAAGGAAGTCGTGTCTATAGTCTAGGCCGGTCTAGGTCAGTGTCTAGGTTACATTAGCTAGGTTTTTGGTGTGCTATCGCTACTGGTCAACAGATGGCGCCAGTTGTATGAACTCTAACAACTCTTACAACCTCAGAGTCTACTTTAAATAAACTCTATGCTTACAACTCTACATCCGCTTCTTACTTGAATCTTCATTTGTACATGCTTTGTATGAAATCTTGTTTTTTGTGTCTTTTCAATAAAATAAAACCGACTAGTGTCGGTAGATACACTAAAATTCTGATGACACTGAAATAGTCAGGTTGGTTGATCTGGAACAACAGCAACCAGGACAGTCTGCGGTTACCCAACTCCTCGTCATTGTGTATTGGTTTGGTGATCTCCGCCAGGGTATGAGGGTAGAACAGACAGGTGGTCATCAATTATTTTTTCAAAATAACAACCACCGAGTTTCCTGCTGGTTCTTCTTTGTAGGACTGGCATTTCAAGCCAGTGGTAGGTTCACTCAACGATTCCAAAGCACTTATAAAAAAATATTTCAGTAAAAATACTTTTTATTATCAAATTTGGACTTATTGTTTTGGCCTCGTCGATCGATCGAGGATATGATGAAGCAGATGACGTGATCGGGATGATTCAAACTTTTAATACTCCTAACATTTCTTAAGGATAGAGAAACTCCTCCAGATGGACCCTCAAAAACTATGGCTCTGACTCCTCAATCCTGATGCTGCAGGGTACTGACCACCTGAGCCGTGACGACTGAGGATCTGCTATCATAAATTCCTAATAGGGAATTCGTTGTAGCAAAGACCTACAGACCTAACTGTTGAATACTGGGAGAAGTTGTAACCTGGACCCCACAGTTACCATGGCCCCACTATGGTAGGTGGCTTAGCTTATAAGCAGTGGGGACAGAAGGTCGATGGAAGGTTAATGTATATTATATGTTAGGACCTACCTATAGGTATAGGGTTACTTGGTCCTAATTCTACAAAAGTCAATATACCAAGTAGATATAGATATATAAGATAGAGGATCAAAAAAGATACGGGTCAAAAAAGTCATCAAGAACGTGGGAGAACATTTTATTTAAACCCTCCTTGGTCGAAATTTTTTTTGACCCATTTTGAAACTCAAACTTCATATTTTTTCCAGTATTTTAGTTACAGTTTAACCAATATCACACCACATCATTAACAATAAAATTAAATTCATAATACCTACCTATCACTTGTTGTGGTGAGGCAAAAATGATATTCCTAAAGAGCAAAAAAGTCTACTTACTACTGCCACTAACTTATAGATAGATAGATATAGATACCTATTTATTATTATTGAACCAATTTTCCTAAGCATCAGTATTTAACAAGAAAATCACCATGCTCTTGAAGAGGAATCACAACCTAACGAGATTTTACAGGTTATATAGGTGTACGGTCCAAATGTGATTGAGAGTGTGGTATGCATGGATCAACGATCGGTTCACTCACCCATTAAAGGCCATCCAGAACACAACACAAAATCCAGAAAAGTCAGAAAACACAGAAAAAAAAGGAAAAACTGTCTAATCACTCGAAAGAAAGTACGCGC
Source organism: Erebia palarica (assembly GCA_964035005.1). Classification (NCBI taxonomy): domain Eukaryota; kingdom Metazoa; phylum Arthropoda; class Insecta; order Lepidoptera; family Nymphalidae; genus Erebia; species Erebia palarica. The sequence continues at coordinate 38,316,988 of OZ035987.1, forward strand.
TCCGAGACAAGGACAAACGATGTCGCTAAAACAAGTACTGAATCGCGGTTCAAAGCCCCGAACGAGACGGCTATCGGTTTCAACGCTCAGCCTCAAATTAAAGAGTTCATTGCACCTCCTTTACGTGGGCGCGGGCGGCGAGTGCTGTCCCCCTCGCACTCGCGGCGCAAGTCTACAGCCGAGCGAGAGCGGCGTGGTCTACTTTTTGCTCCGAACTTGAATTTCGATCAATATAGCGCGACGCACGCGGTCTTGGTACTTGATTTTTTCAAGCAATTTGCCGTATAAGATGTTTTTTATTTGGCACAATTTATTTTCCACTGCTTTCATTTGGTTACCTTTCCTATGCAATCAGATTTATTCTTATAACTTAGTTTAACACTGTTCTTAAAACATGTCGATATACATCTTTTTCTAGGCTTTTGTATTGAAGCAATATACCATAGTTACTGCAGTAGAGCGTATAGTGCACTAATAAGCTGATCAGATTGTTTGCATGATGTTTAATATTCCACTTTAAAACTAAACGCTATTTCCTAAACTTTGTAATTATATGTTAACTTAGTTCATTAATTTAATTTTGTTCCAGCACCTCACAATTATTTCATTTCAAAATATTTAAATGCTATTCATTAATAAGTATAATGAACACTTTAATCAAATATGCTTTAATCGTCATAAAACTTCTGAAGTATGCGGCGCGTCTGCATGCATTTACATTGGCATTACATGGAATGTTCTGCTTAGCAACAGCTCGTCTATTTATAGTTCTGAATCATTCAATTCAAGGTCTAGACTGTACGATCGGCTACATTGAAAAAAACTTGTTATAGTATTTGTTATCTTATGTCTAGTACTTTAGAACTATAATTGTATATACATTTGGGACGATTTAACGCAAAGAGTTGAACGTGAGTCTTAACTGGCTGCAACATGGTAATGTTTTAAGATAAGCATTTTACTTAAGTGCGTTTTCTTGGTAGAGACAACATTCTTCGGAGAATAAAGGATTCCTTGCTGCATCTTGCTAAGATGCACTTATTGGCACACTTATTACCTTTTCTATACAGTTTATACAACAATCTTTGTGATTGTTATAATATATTATTTTAATATTAATGCTCAGAATAAATAAAGTAAGTTATAGATTTCTAAAAGGCCTATATTCGACGTGGCAGCAATAAATAGAATGCAGATCGTATTTATAGCACGGTCGTTATAAGTCACCGTACAAAAGTCAGCTTCACCTAGCTGCCCTTGCATGCATACATTGAGTAGCTCTGAAATATGCTAATGAGCAAGTGTTCCACTGATGTCTGATACGCTTGCGTAGATATCGCCCGACAAAAACTCATCGTGCTTCATTTTGCTTTCGAGGCAGTGTGTTGGAATTTAAAGTACTTCTGTGTACAGAAACAGGTATGTTTAAACATGGTCAAGGTTAAGTATTCGCTAGATATTAATAGCTACATACTGGCACAAGAACATTAAATGCCAAGTAAAGTTACAGTACACATTTAAAACAAAAAAAAACGTTACTTTTAAAGGGATATTATGGAAATTATAATTGGGAATAATGATATTATAGTGTGGAATAGAGTGTTCACAGTAACTAAGGCTATTGTAGAGACTGAAACGTGAATACTTGAAGTGGATTTTTTCTTCACTTTCGTCGTTAAAATTTCTTTTTACAAAGCCTGGCAATTATATAAGCAAATATGTCATGAAGGTCAACATGACTAAAACAAAAAATGGCAATGGCATTATAATCAATGAAGTATTCATGATTGACCACATTGTGATGCGCGTTGGAATGTGGAAGAAGCTCTGGTACAAGTTAATTAATTTATAAAGTATATTGTAACATTTCAATGTAAAATTTTTCAATACGTCATGGAAAATTTTCTTTTTGTTACGAAGAATAAGAGAGAGAGACATGTTTCCCTACTAGTTTTATTTCTCCTGAATTTATTATCGTGGTATTTACTCTGACAAACATATTATGTTAACAGATACTGATCTATTTAATTTCACTCACTCACCTTGATTTTTATCGAATTCTGAATAACGATGGGCTTTCCTCGATTCTGCAGTGCGTCACTGATGTTTGCGCAAGCGCGTACCAATACGCCGGAAAATTGCAACACCATTTAGCAAAGGTGGTTGATTTCTAGTAATCTTGAGTGACTTTGTAAAATTACACGAATAACGTTTGTTTGAAGAAATACCTTACAGACTCCTTTGAAGGATTAAGACTGTCTGTACACAATGATAATTTACCGCCTATTCGGATAACTGCTATTACATATTATATATAACGTTATACTAGCATTTACAATTACTATATACTACTATTTTGCGTTACTATTGGTTAATAGAAAATTTTACTTAAAATTCCCATATTTTTTCGTTTCCATGCATGAATATGTACTTAGTTGCTAAATTTGACACCTGAATTTAGCCGTATTGTTTATACGGTCTGAATAATCCAAATATTTTTGTATATCCCTAAGATTTTGTTTTGGAAGATTTTATGCTTCGCTGGTAACACATATGATCCTGTCCATTCCTTTTGTTAATCCACTTATATTAGGAAACTGAGAAATAAATATTATAAAAGACTAGCTTTTGCACGCAGCTTCGCTCACGTTAAGCTCGATTTTCATACAAATTGCAAACTTCTATTTTAACCCCTTAAGGGTTTAATTTTCAAAACTCCTTTCTTAACGGATGCCTACGTCGTTGAAGCTATCTGTATGCTAAATTTCAGCCTGATCTGTCCGGTGGTTTGAGCAGAGCGTTGTTAGATCAGTGAGTTAGTCAGTCACCTTTTCCTTTAATATATTTAAAGAAGAAGAATAATTTTTTTAGGTGAAGTGAATTTTTCGTATCAACAAGACGAAACTTGTGTTAAAGCGAGCCGTCTCACCTTTTCATATTAAATCGTAGGTGTGATTTGATTATTGCTATCTGGCCACAGAATAGACTAAACTAGATAGCTAGGAAAATGTAAATAAGGCGTAACTAATGGAAATCTTAAATATCTGTATCTGACTGGACTGGACAGGATCAACGAAGCTTATAAAAACCTAAAGCAAGAAGAGGCGCACGATAATAGGTAGTGGAAAGTTCTGGTGCCAAAAGATGACATGGCGTATGATCTTTCAGGCATCGATTGACTCTATAGGTCGTATCAGCGAACGGTCTTTGGCTTTGGTTATATAGTTTATTTAATTAATTAAAACAGTAAGTATCAAGACGTGTGTTGCTACGTACGCCCGCACCTCCGAGTAGGCGGTGGGCGTCGCGAGCGAGGGAGATGGCCAGTGTTTTGGAGGTTCGTTTCGATTGTAACGGGTGCGCAAGCGCCGCGACCTCACTGTTTTAAAAATGACCGCTTCTTTCAAACTACTTGAAAAAGAGAGTTTCTGATTTTCGACCGTTATAATAATACCAGTCTCTCGGACTGGCGTTACGTTAGTGATTATTGAGACTTCTACGCGTTAAAAGAACTTCCTTTAAGACATCACTCAGTTCTTATAACTTATGAGACATTGAGAGAAATGGTTGCCTGGAACAGACAACAGATTGCGTGTAATGTAATTGTAGTCTGTGGCACTCCGCAGTGTAGTGATGTCTTGAAATGAAAACAGAGGTCAACTCATCACAAGCGAACACTATCACCGGTCAGAAAGCATAACAAATATACACCTTAATAATTACACTATTTCCATTTTATATATGTATGTAATCGTAAATTCGAAAGTTTTATTTTGTCCTTCAATCAAGCCGCAACCGAACAATGGATTATCGTGGTATTACGTGAACAAAATTGAGGACTTGGACATTACATAACAAAGGCTACTTTTCCCTGGAAGGCAGTACACCCGGGAACGTATGCCATTTTCAGCTTTTTCTTCAATCATGCTTCATTGAGCTACGGATTGACGCTATTTTTTTAATGTGTAGGTACAATTGAGGACTTGAAGAACGACATACCTAGATCTAAGTGGGAGGCCCTGGGCCCTGGGCCAAAACTTAATTGGCTCAGGCTCTACTGTGGCTTTAGTTTAGGAATATTAGTTTTAGATAAAAAAATATTAAGAGTATACTATCCTTAATGTACCAGGTTATATTTTTTCTCTCTCTCTCCCTCTCTCTCATCGGCTCACTACTGAGCATGAGTCTCCTCTCAAAAAGTGATTCTGAGAAGAGAGCCCGTTTACAGCAGCATTACAGCAGTGGCGTGCACAGGTAATAGAGCTAGGGTAGGCATTAGTTAGTCAGAATACCTATTTACTAGCTGTTTTGATGAAAAATGAGCAAACGTTTCCATTTGGGCAAGCAGTGCTTTTATGCAAGGCGTGCAGTTCATAGAGGCATAAAAGCACTGCTTACCCAAGTGGAAGGAAATACGTTAATGTTAATTTTCATTATAACTATATTAGTCAGACAATCTGACTAATGCCTACCCTAGCTTCAAGCCCTGTGCACGCCACTGCTTTTATGCCTCTATGAACTGCACGCCACTGACTACAAGGGGCCGAGACTTGTCTGACAGAGTAATACTAGGCAGGCATACGATGATGCCTGGTCTATTATGGGGTCATGAAACTCAATACCTATATAGTAATAGAGATAACCGAAAGCCCACACCAATTTTTTCATGAATATAATTTCACTCCCTATTCAAGGTGAAATTTCCTCTTGGGGTGAACAATTTAAATTAAAAAAAAATTGTCAGTCATAGGGACTGCCGATAGAAGTAAGAACGATTCTCTTTTCTATCTTTTTTAATTCTTATTTTTTTTTTAATTAAAATTATTAAAATATAAGCCTTAACAATACGGCAATTAAAGTTTAATTTCGAATGTAGTATATTTATATGTTCACGAGCGTGTCGGTCACGCGAATCTACATTTTTACCCCCTACCAAAAAGTGCTCACTTAAAGAAGTTTTCACTTCAAAAAGTTATTTATTTCAAACCCTCATTAAGTCCATATTAATGTTAGTACAATATTAACTTAAAAACTATTTAGTATAAAACCTAAACAAAAAATAACTAATATCTACTACAAACTTTCATCCCTTATTAAGGGATGAAAGTTTTCTCCTTCCTTTCCACCTCTTTGGGGTGAAATTTCAAAAAAATTTTAATCATTTCATTTTATTTATTCAAACTTTAAACCCAAATACCAATTCTCATGAATATCACTTTTAAAATGTCGGATTTTCATATAAACTTACATCCCCTATATAACATTCTTGGGGGTGGAATAACCAAAAATCTGAAATACCAATTTCAATTTTTTTTATCTATAAGCCCAATTTCCAATTTTAGCCCATAACTTGAAAAATGACGGGCTTTCATTTAAACTTTCTTCCCTTATAGTTCATCCCTTTGGGGGTAGAATTAAAAGAAAATTATTTCTCAGAACACCTCTAGGGTGCTCAAGGAATATTCTCTCAAACGTTCAGCCGTTTGGGCTGTAACTTGTATGTTAGTCACTCACACACAGTAATGATGATGATGAATGATGATGATGATGAATGATGATGATGATTGATACGTAAGTATTTTATGTGTGGCGTACCTAAGTGTGTCTGTCTGCTACGCTTTGACGGCGTATCTGTTCAACCGATTTTGACGACTTTCCGGACGAAGATCCGGCTTTGCTCCAGGACGACAGGCTATATGAATTTTTATTTTTAAGATTTTTTTAAGTTTTACATCTGATAGCATTTATCAATTTTACAATAAAAAAGAGTACAATAAAAAATAATATACCTTACAGATTACAATCTACCGAAAAAAACATGCGTTAAATTATAATCTTTTATTTACGGTTTTTAATTACGGTTTTTACAGTTTTTGAAAGTGTCAATTTTTGAAATATTCGTTGTATTTACGTTTTCTTGTCAACAGACACAACGCAAGAAACATCTTGCAGGCTAGGTTAGGGTTCGACATAAATAATCAAGTAGTGCACTTTGGTTCTATCGGGTTAATATTACTAACAGATTACAATCTACCAAAAAATAATGCGTTAAATTCATTTAGAGGCATTCATGAGACATATACACTAACTTCTACTTACTAATATTATCGACTATTAGCGAGTATCTGGGGTCGCTGTCAAATAAAGAGCATAAATAAAGCAAAAAAACGCTTTCACCGTGAGTCCGCCATAGCAACGGCCTGTTACCGGCACAAGCGTACGGATTCCGGTTTGTTCCGGAGCCAGGTTCCGGGCCCCGGAACCGGACGTCCACTTCCCGGAAAAGTGAAACTGCTTATTGGAAATCATAACGACTAACTATCAATATCAGCTGTCGTTCTATAATTCGGTACTTACCTACACCAATTAATTTAATTGCTTTTACCAATAGGCATGATGACAATAACGAAGAATCCATGAAATTATGAATTTATCTAATGAAATAGGATTCATGGATTATAAAAAACGTATTTATTTTTCTGTTTCGAGTGAGGTTGCTATTTATTTTGATAAAATAAAACTATAAAATACAGCAATCCGCCATGTTGAATTAAACACCAAGAAGCGAATGACGTCACAATTGTTTTAACAATCACACTATTGCTTACTGCACACTGCACTGAGTACATTGGTAAAAACAATAGTGACGTCACAAACGACGCCATGACACCGGCTAGCGTTTTGGCGTGAATTTTAAAATTTAAATTTCAAATGCCAATTTTATCTACCAAACCCTATTTTTCTGCTGAAATAATATATTTTTTTGAAATACTAGATACTTCCGAATATAATCTGGCCATTTTTCAAAATCAGTCATCATGCCCATTAGGTTACACAGTCTTTTAAATTATGACATTAACACTAGGTTTCGATTGGTACGATAACTATACCTACTGGCTCACCCTCCCCGGTGGTGCTTTTATTTTGTTAGAAAATTTTCTTTAAGGGGGTAGGATTTTTCAAAATCCCTGAATGAATTCGGACGAAGATGCATCACGTACCTAATTCTTCCGCCATTACCATTCTCATGAATGTAACTCGATACTTGAGAAATTTCCAATAAACTCCTCCTTGGAACCTACAAAAAATCTTTAATATTTATAATATTTAAAAAAATAGACACCGTCCAAATGATCTTTGGATTGCCTCCCTGAATGCCCAGGCTAAGCCGTTGGGCTAGATAAGCGCTAGCTATTGGGTCACCAGTGGTGTGGACTGTGGACTAACTTTCCTGATTCATTAAAAAACATTATTTGTGAGTCTCTTAGTCATGAGTAACATCTAGTTAATTGACCGAGCGAAGCGAAGGTCCCTGAGTCTACTTGAGTGAATTTGCACTTGTCCGTCCGTCCGTCCGTCCGTCTGTCAAAGCCTTATAACTCCTGAATTACTGAACGTAATTACTTTAAATTTAAATATAATACGTAAACAGATGGCCTCCAGCCGGATATGGCTTAAAAAATTATAAAAATCTTTATTTCAGGGGGGCTCTCATAGAAGCGAATTCGAAGTAAAATATTTTTATAGCGTTACATAAGGTTGCGGTATATCATTTTATAGATAATTAGGAATAGAGTAAGTACAATTTTTTTTTTTTAATTTTTCCCCTAAAATTACGAAATGGGGGGCTTTCAAAGTGGAGATTTTCTAACGTCCAAAGACGACCTCAGAACTCTCAATTTTCTGAAAGGCTGAGCCTGAAACTTGATCAATTATTTGAATTATATCCTGTACTTGAACAACAAATACTAAAAGAAGATAAATGTTATAAGGAAACGAAATTATTTAATATTTAATGAGCTTCAGTATTTTTAACAGAACTTCACAATAATGTCAATAAATGGCGCTCTGTAAAAGTTTATCCGTTTCTCCAATAACTCTTTAGCTCTTTTGCGTCTAATGTTAAAAGTTAACTATAATTAATACAATATATAGTTAAAACTATCTGATGGATACCGTGAGGTCTCAGTTCGGGGCGTACCACTAGTAGTATTATGCAGTTGTTCAGTAAAATTAATAGAAACTATCAAAAGACCGGGCATGGATAATTACTTTTTGCAAATGACTAAGTAAATGCTGGGGGTCTTACTGGCTCTTCTCAGTAGAACTGTTTCCGAACCAGTGTAGAGTCTTACAGTAGTAGTCATCATAGAGTGGTAGACAAGTTTGCCGAAATGAAATAAGTAGGGCGAGGGTAGGTTGGAAATGGAAATCCAAAATCAGAAAGGGTATCCACCAGTCGAGGCATCCGTTCAGAGTTCAGAAGCGATTGGTTTCCGGGGCAATACCAACCAACAGTAGGTATTTTTGGAAGCAGTGGCGTGCAGTTCATACAGGCATAAAACCACTGCTTGTCCAAAACAGTTCATTTTTCATCAAAACAGCTAGTAAATAGGTATTCTGACAAGCTAATATCTATAACTGTTTGGAAGGAGGTTACAAGCGGGGAACCCCGTCTGCAATGTTTATGTCCGGAGCCTTGAATATAAATCCCCAACCAAAATAAGGTAAAAAAGCCACGTTGACGTTAACCAAAAAAGATAAGGTCGTTGACCCGTCTAACGCTGGCCGAGACGGGTACTTTAACTGGCCGATTTGGTCTTTTTGGGCATTTGATGAAACCTGTCTTTGGAGACCTTGTTTCTCATTAACCGACCACTTATTCTTTCAATAATATCTGACTGGCTGCCTGTAGGATGATCACAACCTTTTATTGAATAATTAACACTTATATCTGTCACCGTAAGATTGTAACAACCGTTAGATTATAATCTAACTCGCGAAATTGTAAACTGTCGAAAGATTGTGAACCGTTCAATGTTCTGAGTGTCAATGTTTGAAATATTCATTGTATTTACGTTTTCTTGTCTCTTTCTTGTAGGTTAGGTTAGGGTTCGACATAAATAACCAAGTAGTGCACTTAAGTTTTATCGGGTTTAAATACACATCAGATTACAATCTACCGAAAAATAATGCGTTAAATTCTAATCTTTCGACAGTTTAGAATTTCGCGAGTTGGATTATAATTTAACGGTTTTTACAATCTTACGGTGACATATCCACACCATTTTCACCCCTAGTGACGACCTCCGTGGCGCAGTGTGTAGCGCTGTTGTCTTAACGTGCGGAGGTCCCGGGTTCGATCCCCGGCAGGATCAATTTGGGAATTTATAATTTCTGAATTTTCCCTGGTCTGGCCTGGTGGGAGGCTCCAGCCGTGGCTAGTTACCACCCTACCGGCAAAGACGTGCCGCCAAGCGATTTAGCGTTCCGGTACGATGCCGTGTAGAAACCGAATAGGGGCATGGGTTTAATATAACTGCCATGTCCCTAACACGTTATCCCGCTTCCATCTTAGACTGTATTATCATCACTTACCATCAGGTGAGATCGCAGTCAAGGGCTAACTTGTGGTGGTTTAAAAAAAACCTAGTCTACAAGTAAGGCCTCGTCGTAATTCGTGTATCGGTTTGTGTAACAATCTATCAATATTTATTTCTTCAATTGAGGTACACTGTACTTACGTACACTAGCTGATGCCCGCGACTTCATCCGCGTGAATTGAGGTTATTTTTCCCGCAGAAGCTTTCCAATTTTCCGGGATAAAAAGTAGCCTATGTGCTATTCCACACTATAATCTTTCTTTGTGCCAAATTTCATCCAGATCCGTTAAGCCGTTGGTGCGTGATTAAGTAACAAACATCCATCCATCCATACATGCATCCATCCAAACTTTCGCATTAATAATATACAATAGGTATAGATTAGTATAGATACAGACATACATTGGGCTCAAACTTATTATAACACGTTCAGTGGCGTGCACAGGTTATAGATATTGGCTAGTCAGAATACCTATTTACTAGCTGTTTTGATGAAAAATGAACTGTTTTGGGCAAGCAGTGTTTTTATGCCTCTATGAACTGCACGCCACTGAACAAAAAAATGAACTGTTTCGGGCAAGCAGTGGTTTATATGTCTCTATGAACTGCACGCCACTGAACAAAAAAATGAACTGTTTTGGGCAAGATGTGCTTTTATGTCTCTATGAACTGCACGCCACTGAACAGAAAAATGAACTGTTTTGGGCAAGCAGTGCTTTTATGCCTCTATGAACTGCACGCCACTGAACAAAAAAATGAACTGTTTTGGGCAAGCAGTGCTTTTATGCCTCTATGAACTGCACGCCACTGAACAAAAAATGAACTGTTTCGGGCAAGCAGTGGTTTATATGTCTCTATGAACTGCACGCCACTGAACAAAAAAATGAACTGTTTTGGGCAAGCAGTGCTTTTATGTCTCTATGAACTGCACGCCACTGAACAGAAAAATGAACTGTTTTGGGCAAGCAGTGCTTTTATGCCTCTATGAACTGCACGCCACTGAACAGAAAAATGAACTGTTTTGGGCGAGCAGTGCTTTTATGCCTCTATGAACTGCACGCCACTGAACAAAAAAATGAACTGTTTTGGGCAAGCAGTGCTTTTATGTCTCTATGAACTGCACGCCACTGAACAGAAAAATGAACTGTTTTGGGCAAGCAGTGCTTTTATGCCTCTATGAACTGCACGCCACTGAACAGAAAAATGAACTGTTTTGGGCGAGCAGTGCTTTTATGCCTCTATGAACTGCACGCCACTGAACAGAAAAATGAACTGTTTTGGGCGAGCAGTGCTTTTATGCCTCTATGAACTGCACGCCACTGAACACGTTGTAGCTGGGGTGTACAAATAGCAAAAGTGGTGGAATGAAGCATACCCCGCAGGTCACAGCGACTGATAAGAGATAGCGTTATCTGTTATCATTACAATACCACTATCGTGAATGTCAACAGCTCTGCAGGTAATTGTGTAATCATTCCCTCCTCATAGAATCATCATCACTACAGCCCACTGCTGGGCACAGGCCTCCACTCTCATAGGAGAGAGGGAATTAGAGCTTACACCCACCATGTTGCTCCACTGCGGGTAGGGGGGCTTTAACGACTATTATCATGTTAGTGATAATAACCGGGACCGACGGCTTGACGTGCTCTCCGAGGCACGGGGGTGGAACAACCCCCACTTCCTAACTCCGGGGCTAGTACTGAGAATTTCTAATCCGAAAAACCCGATACTTAATCATGGCCCGACCCGGGATTCGAATTCGGGACCTCGTCGGCCGCAGTCAAACATGCTAACCACTAGACCAACGAGGCAGTTCCTCATAGTATGTCACTTGCAATCTACGGAGAGGGATATGGGAGCTTCCCTGAAGACGACACTTCCCAACTTCTTTAGCGTAGTCGACTGCGGATCTCGAGGTCCTGGGTTCGATTCTCGGTCGGGCATAAAAATTGTTAGGTATTGGGTTTTTCAATTAAGAAATTCTCAGTGGAGTTGGAAGTTGGCGGTGTTTCACCCCCGTACCTCGGAGAGCACGTTAAGCCGTCGGTCCCGGTTATTACCACTAACATGATAATAGTCGTTAGAGCCGCCAACCCGCACTGGAGCAGCGTGGTGGGTCTAAGCTCTAATTCCCTCTCTCCTATGAGAGTGGAGGCCTGTGCCCAGGAGTGGGACGTTAATAGCCTGTCGTGGAAGTGGTATCGATGGATGGAGGTCACTGATTGTGAGATTGTCGAATTAGCCAAAAATACCAAGGACCCTTGGGACACGCCAGTTCTTGGAACTAGGTCAGTATGTTCCCCGCCCATTGTCCATTCAGCTTCACAACTCGTCGAGCTGTGTCGGGGACCCCGGCTATCCGATGGGTCTACTAGTTTCCGATTTCAATACTCAATACTCAATATCATTTATTCAATATAGGTACACTGTAGGTACACTTATTGACGTTAAACATTACTTACTTATAAAACATGATGGTGATAATCGGTTACGGTGTCTTAAAACTAAAGCTACGAGCGTTCAAAACGAAACGAGGAGTTTTTTTTTTATTATCCCATCTCACAAATCATCTTAACTAAGGAACTACCAGAGCCATAGAGCAAATTATTGCCAAGCTTCCCTGTCGTTTAAGTAGTCCTTTACAAGCCAATAAGATTTTTCAATGAGTTTACGCTTTACATTAACTTTGCACTCATTCAGAGACATCTTCAACATGTCTTCTGGGAGCTTATTGTAGAAGCGGACACTGTTTCCAGCAAATGAACTGCTAGTTTCACTAAGCCTAGAAGCAGGCATTACAAGTTTATTTTTATTTCTAGTATTGACATTATGACAATCACTTTTCTTCTTAAATTTATCAATGTATTTATGCACGTATACTAAATTTTCAAATATATATTGATTTGATCATGTACAGGGATATTCGGAGCTGCTTTCCCCATGGCCTGCTGAGTGAACTTGAGCCTCCTTTATCATAGGCTCATAGTTAGTGACCATGTCTCGGATCCGTAAGTCATCACCGCATGCATTGTAACCTACTGAAAATAAATTTCGAACCCATTGGATGTACTGAGTACCTGCTTGTGACGTCATCAGAGGTCAGCGCTGACGTAACAGCGTCAGGCAAGTGTGCTTACGTGTTAAGATTCTTTTGGCGATGATATTTCGGTCTGATATCATTGTAGTGTTGAACTGTATCGCTTGGAGGTCGTTGTTGTTAATTTTATTTTTCATTCGTGTAATAAAGCGTAAGATTGGTCACATTTTGGCACAGTTGCAACACAAGCGATAAAAATAAGGATGCCTTTAAAGCTAAATTTGACCAACAATCGGACAGTTTAAAAGCCAGGTTTCCTTAATATTTAAATAAAATGAAGGTATTAGCCTTCATTTTTGAAGGTATAAAGATTGAAGATATAAAGGTGTTAAATAATATTTTAACAAGTAGCATACAATCTGCCATGGAGATGGCGTGTTTATTATGCTAAGCATAATACTTACAGAACAATACAATATCAACATTAGGTACAATAAAAAATACACCACGGTAACAATAAATAAACATTAAATAGTAACAAAATTTGATTCCTGTCTATTCCATTTCCACCACAGCATCATTTTCTAATTTTAACTTCTTCATTACAACTACGATAAAGTGTCTGATATATATCTAATGATATACTCTCTAATAGTGTAGTATCACTTTTTTAACAACAATTTCTTTATTTTCCATTCCTTCACTATATGGACCATCCCTTAATTTATGTATTTAAAAGATGACCCAACATGAACTACCTGACAAGCTACTGAGTAGATAGATATTAGTGTACAGAATTTCCAGGCTTACTGTAACTAAACTCACCATACCTTTTAGGAAACTATGTGTCTCTTTCCTTATTGGTAGTAGGTATATTTAAATTTCAATACGTCTTTCATCAATAGTTATAAATTCATATTTTTTCCTGACGTTTTTTTTAATTTGTCTAACTTCTGCATTCTCTTAATCATTATTTATGGAACTCCTTAGTATAGATTTCAGTACAATAATCTATACTAAGGAGTTCTTGAGGACTCTGAGAGCGGCGGTTATACTAAAAGCAGAATTTGGGAACTTACCACATTTCGAAATCATTTTCCAGCATTCTGCGACGTCATCAAATCTGAAACAAACAAAAAATGATGAATATCTAATTTACATTAAACTGCAGATAATGTTGGTCGGTTCAAAGAGAAACTGTTCGCTGCACTTTACATAATAATGTTCTTTTTTAGTTAGAAGAGTCATTATTAGGGTAGGGTAGGGTAATTATTATTATATATGAAGGGTATTAATATTTCATAGAAATATCAGCTGATAAAGATTTTTTTGTCGATGTAGAGATCTGACTTTGAGTATCAACTCCTCGATAATTTACAGCACTTGTAGCGGATTTAGGCTCATTGATTTGTTATCGATGTAATTTTTAGTAGTTTGGTTGGACAGTGACCTACAGGATGTAATGATGGGCTGTCCCAGGAGCTCCATTACTAGCCTAGTATTAAAAATAGGCTCATTGACTTGTTGTGCATGACCTTGTATTTTATGAACAGTCTCCAGGAGTCGATGATACAGTAGACACATTGGTTAGTGTGATATTGGAGCAGAAAGGAAGTGTTATACTCAGGCAGGAGACTCGTAGAAATAATACACACAGATGATGCTTCGTATGGTATAATTCCACTTCACTTTTTTGCGTTTAATGCGTTTAATACTTGTAACGCGATTTAGTTAACCAGGAATACCAATCATTTAATCATAACTACTGGCGACATTAACTATTGCACTTTCACTAACAGATGAAAACTGACTCAAATACCGCCAAACGATCTTATTTATAGAAGACACCTTTAGTATGATGACGATTTTGTCGTGACATATTTCTCTAATCCAATTTTTTTTTTAATTGAAAATATTACAATAGAATTTAATGCTAGCTAGCCTAACCTAATTACTATATAAATCATGCCCACGTGGAGTGGTGGCAGGAATGCTGGCTGCATTTCCGCGCTGGACAGCCAGGCTGATCCTTTGCGCAAAAAATGAGCCAGCCCTTCTGTCACCAGAGGAATTAACCGCGGTGAAATATCTCGCAAAAAAATTTTTTTTGTTCGCATTTTTTCTATTTTTTTTTTTCATCCAATTTAAAGTCATATGAGCTCGTATTCTTAATAAACGCTAACAGTACGGCCGTCCTGTTTAGACGAGTCCTCAACTGAATCTACCACAGGCTCGGAACCTAAACTCTACAGAGAAGAACCGGCAAGAAACTGCAGAATGCAAAAAAAAGTTATTTTATCGGTAAGCGATAATTGTTCCGGCCATCTGATCATTTAATTGGTCCTCCAATTGCTATTGACATGTAATCTTTATTATTTTATTAGAAAACCAAGAGCTTTTTTATTTATAGTATGCAGGCTGCCAAGAGAATTCTTCTAAGAAATTGCCACTACAAGGCGTATTTAGAAACATAATCTATCATATATTTTAAACTGGCTAGGGCACGGTTCATCAAACATTTACGTAGATAAGTACATGTCGAGGGTGGTTTTTAATTTACCTATCCTGGTTGAACGACTACAAGTATGTTGAAACGTTAGAATGTTTGTCCATCCATTCCCCTTGGTTACCTCCCAAAATACGTATAATGTAAATGGCTATGAAGGAGACATAGTGTAATAACTTGTAATGAATTGAGGCAGGTATTATTGGAGTTTTTTTTTTCGGATTGAGTATGCTTCATAGGCCCTACTGGCCGCTACAGCGTCACCGGGGGGATGGGCGAGCGCTAGGCCGAGCCGAGACTAGAGCCCTAGGTCTCCATGACATCTGGGGGGGGGGGGGGGGGCAATGTGTTCCTACTTCCTAAGGGCGCCTCCTGTGAGGCTCGGACCACGGGTTAGGATGACGTTGGGTTGAAAGGGAGGTCGGTTGGACTAGAAGGTCCATACGCCTCCGAGGCCATGGATTAAGACCACGTCCCGGTGACGTAAGAAGGAGATTTATCGAGAAAACCATCTGTTTCCAAAGGATTCCTGCATATTTTGGTCACATTCAGACGGGAACAACACAAAGTGGATGGCAAGAGACCTCGGGGATGTGTGATTCGTTGGTTGAATCCCGGAAGCCACATCGTCCACAAGTGACGCCTCTGAATGACGGGGCGCGGTGGAAGAAGGAACAGGGAAACTGGGAGTCCACCTGCAGCCACATGCAGGAACAGGGAAACTGGGAAGGCCTGCATCTGCCGCCTCCTGTGGAGCCTGCAGGGCGAAGGCTCGAAGCCCCTTGGCCTACCGCAACAAGCACAAATACATATGAGCAGACAAAAAACGCGGCCCGCCCTATGGCTATCTATCCTAACGTCAAAAAAACGCGTGTATGTGGGGGAGTGTCCGTCTCGCTCGCACGCGGCGCGCCGTCCCTCTCCGACTCATCTATGCAGCTCCGGGAACACCATTGGATACAATGAGTTTGTTTTTTTGCGAAGGGAGCCTGGGCTCGATGGGATATATACTTTTTCTTTTAAACATCTTCTAAAAACGTTGCATCTATCAATGTATTTACTGAGGATTTTTTAATCTTCTCATTTAGAAGGTGTTTGATTATTTTCTCTATCAATGGTGATTTTATATTGAACCAAATGTCAATTCCGTTGCACGAAACCAGTAAAACTAGACATAAGTATCTAAATATGAGCTGAAAGCACTGTTTAGTAACATTAGCAAATGGAATGGCTTCACTATTATACGTGACAATTATTTATTTAATTTTGGGATTTTCCCGACCAAATCGCCGTTCATAAAACACATTTGCATAAAACTGTCTGATGATGTGGTGTCTGATGATGCATGTTTGGAACAAAAATGTTGTAAATAATCTTTCAAAAAAACCGACTTCCAAAACCACTGTAAAGTAAAAAATAATTTTGAATTCTACACGTATGTAGAAATCAAAATTATTTTTTACTCTTTAAATTATTAATTTTTTTGAGGTCGGGAGAGTTTCACAAATATTGACAAAGTTGAGGTCAGGCCGGGGACCTCAACATCATTTTTAATTTTAATTTTTTAGTGTATTCTAAATCCCCACGGCTTAAGAGTGCAGTACCCTGCAGCATCAAAGTTGAGGACTTGGGACTTGGGTTTAAGTCTGAAGTCGTTGCTTGACAACTGCAATATGAATTTACCATAGAAAAAACTAAATCGCTATTTTTACGGAGTTCTGTACCTGCCTGCATCAGGGTTCAGGAGTTAGGGCTCAGAGTTGAATCGTATATACAAGTCAAATAAAAAATCAAATCGGTTTAGAAACCACGGATCTATGCACCTACATACTAACCTACATTTACAAAAAAATACGCGCCGAATTGAGAACCTCCTCGTTTTTGGAAGTCGGTTGAAAAATGTTGCTAAATTCAAAAATTCAATCACCGTGCATCCTTGGATCCACCCATACAATGCATGCAGGATTCAATTCAAATAAACTTTTACAAGTACTTTTGAATCGTCAAGTGAATCTACCACTGGTTCGGGATGCCATTCCTACCGAGAAGAACCAGCAAGAAACTCGGTGGTTGCTCTTTTTAAATAAATATTTCATTTACAATTATTATCATATTAATGTATACATAAGTAACCGCTGTCCTTAGCATTGCTGGAATGATCGAATTCATGCTCTTCTATCATTTACATAATCTTCAACAGTATAATAAGCTTTTTTCAAGAGCATACTTTTAATAGATTTCTTAAATTTGTGTATGGTCAAGTTTAAAATAGGTTGTGGAATTTTGTCAAAGAAAAGAATGCTCATTCCCACGAATGACCTTCTGACTATTTTGAGGCGGAGCGATGGAGTCACGAGCCTATTACGGCCTCTAGTTTGCCTGTCGTGAAGATCGCATTTTTTTTGTAAATATGGATGTACTGTTTAACAAAAATTATATTACTCTAAATATATTGCGACGCTACAGTTAGATACCAATTTCTTTAAATTTCTCTCTACCACAGATGCTTTGGCATTCAGGCAACGTAGGTAGAATTTGTCCAAGTTACCTTCCTACTTACCTCTAATGCCTACCTATTGCGTACTGTTTGGGTATTCCGGTAACGTCAACGTCAAGAAGACAGATTGACACTAGTCGATGCATCTAATCAGATTTACGAGCGATGGGTTTTAATTCAAACTTTTATAGTTAAACAAGACAGTTCGACAACTCCCTCATGTCTCACGTGTAGGTACTACGTGATAAAGGCTGTTTTATCGCACGCTGTTCAATGCTAACTTTACGCAGTTCACGTAAAGACGAAAATAGCTTATACAGCAAAGAATGTCAACGGTTTGTTCCGACGCCATGTTTCTAGGCGTGTGCGCAGACGCAGAATTATTAAAAATCATTTAAAACATTATTATTTAAATCATTAGGCTTTAGAATCGAAAAAAAATCATAGATGCTTAGTATTATCTCTTAGACACAAGTAGATACCTAGACCTACGCACAACTATTCATGACCCTAACAACGAAAATTTTGAAAATAATTAAAAATATTAATATTTAAAAATATTAATACTGCCAATTACTGATAATAGGCGTCCAGTGTCAGCTTATCCATTACCGGAGTTTCTGAATAATTATTCTGTTAAGGCAGTGTTTACGTGACAAGTTGGCCTACGTAAAATGAAAGTGTATACAAATACGGAAAAAGGATATTGTTATTACTGTTACTTAAATAACAATTAAATAACAAGTCACAATTAAAAAATTTAAAAACACGACTGCCCTGCCAAAAAACGAACTAAAAAGTTAAAAATCTAAATTAGTCTAGTAAAATTAGAATCTTACTCACACTTTTTTTTAAATGATATTTTTTTGTGAATCACTGGATATTGAACTATAGTGTATATATTTTTGGAATCTGCTCATCATTTTCTAGATGATGATTATATAGTTAATCTTATTTTCGTTTTTTTTTTCAAATTTAATCTTTAATGCGGGTCCATGGTCACTCCATCATTTTTTTTGAAATTTTACTAACCTATGTCACCCGGAATAAGCTAGGGATTTTATCGATACCTCATTTATCAAAATCGGTTCAGGCGTAAAGAAGTTATGGTGGAATAAACAATATACAGAAAACAATATACTCCTTTTTTCAGGCAGTCGTATAAAAATGGACTAAGTCGAAGCCTATCTAAAGTTTAGTTTAGAGAATTGTGTACACCTACATAGGCATCAACTTAAAAACTAAGAGGGTTCCCAACAAGCCTTATTATGTTTGTAAAGAGACTTCCAACAACTTAGATTGCTACTTATTACCTAGTATCTACCTACTACTTAGGTACTTATTATTTAATTAACCATAGCACAGTGCTAGAATTATAAATGAGTACAGTACAGTTCCACCCCTCAAGAAAAGCTCGTTCGAAATTCTACCCCAACAATATATTATAAACCACTAACACGTGAAACCCGTGTGGCACTCATAGTTGATACCTTACAGTTGTTCAACTTTCCCATCATGTATTTTAAAATAGATAGATTGGGTAGGTACATTTTATGAAATGAAATGAAATGAAATGAAATTTATTTGCTGAATATGAGTATGTACAGATGTTACAAATTTCAGGCGTTCTTCATATTCTACTATAAATTAGCATGCAAATATTTAATGTAAGTACTCATTAGAACACAACACATTCTGAACACATGATCATGATTACAGAAAAAGAAAGGAAAAGAATGTCCATATTAAAATAATATTCACATATACAGTCATATTATGTCAATTTAAATAAATAATTTGTCAATTAATTGTTAAAAAAATCTGATAAAGAATAAAAAGACTTGTCACACAACAAACGAAATAGATTTCTTTTAAAGCTACCTACTTGTATTTTGATTTTTTATGTTGTTATCTAGTTTGTTATAAATTTTAACATACATAGCATGCGGAGATTTACACGTTTGTTGTAAATTATAGCTTGTAGTGCATAGTCGATTTTTGTTTCTTGTCATATTATAATTATTTAGTTGTGAGAAGGTCTTGAAATACTCCATGTGCCGATGTACAAAAACAGCTATTTCATATATATATATAGACATGGCAGGGTTCAAGCTTGTGCGTTTTAAATAAAGGTCTACATGAATCAATTGGCCCTTTTAAATTATATGCTCCTTATGCACGTTTTTTGAATCACAAAAATATGTATAAAAATGAATTTTATAAATCGTATTAATGCACGCAGCCCAATATTATTTTCAATTGAAGAAAAATAGTCACTACGGTGTGTCAGAATATAATATAAGTATGTCACCGTAAAATTGCAAAACTGTTAGATTGTAATCTAACTAGCGAAATTGTAATTGTCGACAGATTACAATTTTAGATTGTAATCTGTTAGGTACAGTTATCTGATAAAACCTGGTTATTTATGTCGAACCCTAACCTAACCTACAAGAAAGAGACAAGAAAACGATACAATGAATATTTCAAAAATTTACACTCAGAACATTGAACGCTTCACAATCTGTCGACAGTTTACAACTTCGTTAGTTAGATTACAATCTAACGGTTTTTGCAATCTTACGGTGATATATACATTGTGTTACAATAAGTTGAACACAACACAATGCAGAATAGCACATAGTAGAGCGGCTGAACAGCTGAAGTAGACGTATCTTATTGCATACCGTCACAATATTTGATCTATTACGTTCAAATAGAGCTTTTCGGTATCATTCATCGATCAGAATCAACTTAATATTAACTTAATATTAACTTAATATTAACTTAATATTAACTTAATATTAACTTAATATTAACTTAATATTAACTTAATATTATTATTCACCGTTAATATCGATACACCGCCGAAGCTCTTTTAAGAAGCTTTCCGTCGGTTCTTATCAGAATGCCCTAAGAAAACGTTTAGTCGCGTGTTTTTATACGACTGCCTGAAACAAGGAGTATATTGTTTTCACGGTTCATGTATGTATGTGAGTTTGTATATTCCACCATAACTTCTATACGCCTGAACCGATTTTGATAAATGAAGTATCGTTAGAATCCCTAGCTTATTCCGGGTGACATAGGCTAGTAAATTTTTTTAAAAAATTGACGGGGTGACCATGGTCCCGCGTTAAGGACTAAAGTTGTTTTTTTTAAATAAGATTAACTATAAAGTCATCATCTAGAAAATGATGAGTAGATTCCAAAAATATATAACACTATAGTTCAATATCCAGTGATTCACAAAAAAATATCATTTAATAAGAACGTGAATAAGTAAACGTAATACTACCTAATATGTTTCTTCTTACCCCAACTTTTCTCTTTATACTTATTGTACGCACTGTGATTTCAACCCTGTCCCCACTACCAAAGGTTAACTGGAAGAGAATACCTCTAGGTATTAAGTTCGCTTTTGTGCATTGTAATTTTATTATGTGCAATAAAGAATTTAAAACAAACAAACAAACAAACAATAAGTTTCTAATTTGACTAGATTCATTTTAATTGAACTATAGAGTTAACTAAAACGTGTACAAACATACTTATAAGTACTAGTATACCTGCATAACTAAAACTAAAACTAAGAATTAAAATAATTATCAAAATTTTGTGCCCTAAATTCACAGATTAACCTAAATGCCAGATTCATTTAGATTTTTGACTTTTTAGTTAGTTTTTTGGCAGGGCGGTCGTGTTTTTTAATTATTTGAACGATGGCTTGTGCTCCAAGTATCCGCGGTGCTGCGCAGTGAGTCACGGCTGCGCACGCGCCGCCCTACGAAGGGCCGGAAGGGCAGCCGAGTGCGCGCCCCCCATTGGCCGCAGGACTCCTAGACCCTTCTCTATTGGTCTAGTCCTGGCTCGCGATTGGTCCGCTCTCCGGGCATACGTTTTGGAATACCGGTTGGATAGTTTTTATCTATTCCGTGGTTTTTTCACGTCCCTGTCCTAAATTTTGGGGTTTCGTCTACGATTGGTTGCTGCGATGGAACTCTATTTACTGCGGTGTTCTAGTGTACAGATATCTATGTGCTAACTGTCATATAGTCCTGTAGACGTTTTTATTACTTCGGTGAACTTTTAGTTGCCTTTTTTACGTTCAATTCAGCTTTTAAACTGTTGATGCAATAATTAGTTGTTAGATATTAGGTACTATGCATTTTAGTACCTATTCAACATTTATTTTTAATTTTATCTCTTTCTTGATGATGTGTAAACCTCTAAAAGGTACTTAAGAGTTGTATCAAAGTCGAGATAACATTTTAAGGTGATGACGGATTGCAAATTACCTATACCCTCGATGAGACAGTTAATTGTATGTCTAGCTCTAGGCACAGTGATAAGTGTGCTGTGCGCAGATTATAGATACCTAGATAACTAGTGATAGGCACTCGCTGCGACCTACATACATGACCTAGATGTGAATCAGCTCTAGATTACTCGGATCAGCTCAAACTATTATTTTAGAATCGAGAATCTATTATTTGGTACACACTAGACACCTGCCTATAGGTACCTATTACCTACCTAGGTCGGTAGATGCTACTTAAGTCCTTGCTACCTATAATGCCTACCTATTTAAACAAATTTACAGTATTAATTGAGGTAGGACTAAGTAAAGTTTCCGAGCTTAACATTTATATTATTTACCTACTTATATTAGACAAGTGGATGCCCGCGACTTGGTCTGCGATTCCCGTGGGACCTACTTAATTTTTAGGGATAAAAAGGAGTCTACGTTCTTCTCCAAAATATCCCCAATTTCCTTGTCGAAAGGCACGACTGGTCATCGGATTCGGTAGTCAGTTTAGAAGTTGTCGTTGTTTGCCGACCTCCGTGGCGCAGTGTGTAGCGCTGTTGTCTTAACGCGCGAAGGTCCCGGCTTCGATCCCCGGCAGGGTCAATTTGGAAATTTATAATTTCTGAATTTTCCCTGGTCTGGCCTGGTGGGAGGCTTCGGCCGTATCTAGTTACCACCCTACCGGTAATGATGTGCGATTTAACAGTACGATGCCGTGTAGAAACCGAATAGAGGTTTGGGTTTAATATAACTGCCATGCCCCCAACTGTTTAACCCGCTACCATTTTAGACTGCATCATCAAGTGAGATCGCAGTCAAGGGTTAACTTGTAGTGGATAAAAAAAAAGTTCCAGTCAACAAACTGCACACTGATAAGCGACTCAGTGTTGCACGAATAATATACCTATTACCTACCTATACTTATACCTAGATTGTATTTGTTTACTGTGCCTAGATTGACTGAATATGCCTTGAGAATATCACTGCGAGACAGTATCGGCCCACGCAACAGTAGTGATAAATCAATAGTCACAACAACAAGGATTATTTCCGAAGCTTGTTTACCGAGTAATATAGGCATGATGACTGATTTTGAAAAATGGTCAGATTATGTTCGGAAGTATCTACTATTTCGATAAAATATCTCATTTCAGCAGAAAAATAAGGTTTGGCAGAAAAAAATGTCATTTGAAATTTAGATTTTAAAATTCACGCCAAAACGCTCGCCGGTGTCATGGCGTCGTTTGTGACGTCACTATTGTTTTTACCGATGCACTCTGTGCAGTGTGCAGTAAACAATAGTGTGATTGTCAAAGCTCGAAACCAACAATTGTGACGTCATTCGCTTCTCGGTGTTTAATCCATTATGGCGGATTGGTGTATTTTATAGATTTATTTTATCAAAATAAACAGCAATCTCACTCGAAATAGAACAAGTGAACGAATTAAAAAATACGACTGCCCTGCCATATTATTTTTGGAGTTTACCTCCATAAGAAGCGATTTGCATATATAGCCTTTGGGATCTTAGTCACATTTTTATTAAATAATATTTTTTTGTGAATCACTGGATATTGAACTATGGTGTTATACATATATTTTTGGAATCTACTCATCATTTTCTAAATGATGACTATATAGATAATCTCATTTTCGACTTTAGTCTTTAAAGCGGGACCATGGTCACACCATCAATTTAAAAAAAAAACTTACTAGCCTATGTCACCCGGAATAAGCTAGTGATTCTAACGGTACCTCATTTATCAAAATCGGTTCAGGCGTATAGAAGTTATGGTGGAATATACAAACTCACATACATACATACATGAACCCTGAAAACAATATATACTCCTTTTTTCAGGCAGTCGTATAAGAATAAATACGTTTTTTATAACACATGAATCCCATTTCATTATATAAATTCATAATTTCATTGATTGTTGGTTGCTGTTATCATGCCTATTATAACGCAGTGTAGGTACAGAGTGTGTCAATCACCCACGGTGCCACAGTGCAGCCACAGTGCAGCCACAGTGCAGCCACAGTGCAGCCACAGTGCAGCCACAGTGCAGCCACAGTGCAGCCACAGTGCAGCCACAGTGCAGCCGCAGTGCAGCCACAGTGCAGCCACAGTGCAGCCACAGTGCAGCCGATACGCCGTACGTTGACCCGCCGCACGTGTTCCGACACCGCGATTTATTCATGACGTGCATTAATAATCACTAATGATGTTAATGCGAAAGTGTGTCTATTTGTCTGCCTGTTACCTACGTCTTCACGAGCCACGAGCCATCTATATTTGACGAAAAATGGTACCTGAGAGTTTGCGTCCACGAGACGGACGTAGGCTAGGCTTAGTACCTTTGTAATATTATTAATTTTTGGTTATTAAATCTCAAAATTAAACTAACTAAAAAAAACTAAAATAAATAAAAAATAGATTATTGTATACCTACTAACAAAAAACCCTATTCAAGGAGACCACCCCTGGTTGCCCCTGGGCCAAAGGTAGTCCCACCTGGTTACCCCCGGCCGCTATGTATGCATTACCTTTTCTCTAAGATATCAATAGCTAATCATACTTGTACTTTCGGAAAGAAGATTCGACTGAAATAATTCGGCATGGAACTCAGCAGTTAGGTACTATGTAATTTCATAACATGTATGTATATGTCACCGTAAAATTGTAAAAAACCGTTAGATTTTAACGGTTTCTATCTCACGAGATTACAATTTACCGAAAAATAATGCGTTACATTGTAAGCAGCATGTTATGGTTCACAATCTGTCGACAGTTTACAATCTATCGAGATATAGTGCATATAGCACCTACTAGAATGCATACTAGCTAATGGCCGTGACATATAGCTAGGAGAAAGTCGTTTTAAAGCTGTCTGTTTTCCCGTGGGATGGAGATATTTTCCGGGATTATTAGTTGGCCATATGATTATCAGTATTCAAACTTTATTTTAGTAACTTTATTAGGTACTAACAACTAATAACTACATTGTTAGTAACTAACAATGGACTGATGGTGTTCAACGAGTTTCAGACACAAACAAGAATATTCCTATGAGGACTCAAATGATTGCTTGCATTAAACGAGGTGCCTATTAGCTTCATCAATGCCATATTTGTATATGTAAGAAAGCTTTTTTATTACTATCTTAGTATTAATAAGTAGAAGTTTAAGCTAGAATAATATTACTTATTAGCCCATAGGCTAGAGATGGTAGTAGACAGTAAATTTGACGTTATATTGTAATGGAACTATAAGGTAAGAGGAAAAAAAGTTAAATTTAGATTTAGGTTCGATAATTTTCTTAAAAAAAAATGGTTTTTCTTTTTGGGTAAAATTGTTAAGATTATTTTAAAATCACTACTGACAGTAAAAAAACTTATAGTGTTGAACCTATTAAAATTCTACAAACGGCACAAAAAGCTTATACTGTTGAAATACACTCATACATATACTATTGAAAGTAATTTAATATGTTTAAAAAAAAGCAACTGCGGAATTTCTTGCTAGCAATTCTCGGTAGGAATATCATTCCGAATCAGCTGTAGATTTACCTGACGATTTATTATGCACTCGTATCATTTTATTTGAATTAAAACAATTGAATTTGTACCTACTAATTCTACTTCGCTGCTAGCCGTGCTAACTGCCTGGTGCCTCGATACCACCAGCCAGGCTACTACAGTGAAGTGAACATTGCGAAATGTATCTGTGTAAGTATTTGCGTATTACATACCAACTGAATGTATATAAAATATTATAATTTCCATGAAGAAGGTGCGGAGCGTTCAAAATGGCGCATCTTACGTGACGTAATCCCGTGCCTTTAAGAATTTTAATGTTTTCCATACATTTTCCCTTAAGCAACCGCGTTGCCATATTCAACGTCGAAAAATATTTACCCCCAATCCAGAACAAAAATAATAACATTAAAGGATTATGGGGGGAAGGGCTTGAGTGGCATGTGTGTCTCAGTACAGCATTGATCTAGGTATTTTATGATTAACCGATTATGAGTGTAATCCAATAATTATAAAATATAACCCCCGACCGCCGGGCAGATGGCAGCCCGAGACGTCGAACAAAGAGGATTTTCAAAATGGCGTGCGAGTGTTCCGAATTCAAAAAATTGGAAAGCGAACTCACCGTGCGATCCAACATGGCGGCGGACAAAGACGCCTCGATTATTCGATCCCTATCACGGTTTCCTTTTGAAAAAAGCGCATAATGCATTTTTTTGGGGCACCAGCGTCGCTTTTGCAGTGGTTTTTTGTGTGATTCCTGATGTTCGATCGGGTTCGCGACGCGAATGCACTCCCTCGGATGCACCGCTCAGTACTGACCTAGGGCTTGCTGCAGTCGCGCAGGGCGAGCACACAGACGCACTGCCGCACACGCCGCCGGCAACAGCCGACAAGCTATTCTAAACTGTATGCGGATCACGTTAAAGGCGGTTTCGGATCGCTCGGGGCGCGCCAAGAGTGAGACGTCGGTTCAATAGCCATGGTAACGAACTGAAAGTACGTTCGGAGTATGTACAGCAGCCTGCGATGTCTCTACCGCGGCCGTTGCAATGCTCTGTCGGTGCGGAGACCTGCGAGAACCCCGCTGTCCCACTAACTGGGCTTGGCTTGGACAACATTACTTAAATATTGAATTATTTCTTACTTATCACTGCGAAGAGTCTCTAACGCGGCCCTTGCAATGCTCAAAACCTGCGAGAGCCCCCTGTCCCACTAACTGGGCTTGGCTTGGACAACATTACTTAAATATTGAATTATTTCGTACTTATCACTGCGAAGACAGTCTCTACCGCGTCCCTTGCAATGCTCAAAACCTGCGAGAACCCCCTGTCCCACTAACTGGGCTTGGCTTGGACAACATTACTTAAATATTGAATTATTTCTTACTTATCTCTGCGAAGACAGTCTCTACCGCGGCCCTTGCAATGCTCAAAACCTGCGAGAGCCCCCTGTTCCACTAACTGTGCTTGGCTTGAACAACATTACTTAAATATTGAATTATTTCTTACTTATCACTGCGAAGACAGTCTCTACCGCGGCCCTTGCAATGCTCAAAACCTGCGAGAACCCCCTGTCCCACTAACTGTGTTTGACTTGGACAACATTATTTAAATATTGAATTACTAGCTAATGCCTGTGACTTCGTCAGCGTGGATCGAGGTTTTTTGGTTCCCGCGGGAAATCCTTAATTTTCCGGAATAAAAAGTAGCCTATGTGCTATTCCTGACTATATAATCTATCTCTGTGCCAAATTTCAGCCAGATCCGTTCAGCCGTTGGGGCGTAATTGAGTAACAAACATCCATACATCTATCCAAACTTTCGCATTTATAATATTAGTAAGATTTCTGTTTATCCGCCATTTGCATACCACTTTCCAGCACAGCGACAAGGAGGGATGAAAAACGAATATATTACTTTTTAGAACAGACTCTTGTTCATGTAGCGTTTGACTCTAATTGAGCCTGCTTTCCTTTTGCCCTCGTTTCGAGAACATGCATTCATAAATGCGACGTTCTTACATTAAACTACGAGGTAACAAACCTACCTACCTGTATTTTAGTCAGTAATTTATGCATACAGAGCCCGATAGAGCTTTGATTTTAATATACTGCTACACTCTTATCAAGTCAGCATACATCTTAGACTTGAGTAACTTGCGGATATTGGACACACTAGAACATTTAAGTTTTCCGGGAAAACCTTACAGGTAACTACGTTACAGGGAATTTTTTCTTCCCTGTATAACGTAGTAAATGATAAATGATTTATTTATTTCATGTAGGACAACTTGTGTCACTTATGAAACGTTAAGACTCTACCACCGGTTCGGAAAGTGATTCTACTGAGAAGAGCCGGCAAGAAACTCAGCAGTTGCTCTTTTCTTAGAAAAGAAAAGGTCACAATATGTAGACAACACAACACATACGTTACAAGTATTACACTGACTTGTGGGTCACTGGATGCGAGGCCGGTTGCTTCCATGCAACTTTGTCATCAATAAAATCATCGATAGTGTAATAACCTCGACTTAACAAATAATTAAATGCTATTTAACACAGTCTTTAAATCTATGTAATGGCAAATCCAGAAACTCTTTGGTACTATTATAGCCATAGGTCAGTCCTTTCAGCCCCAAGCGATGCCCTAAAATCAAATAGGTACATTTACAAGTTCTATGAGATTTGAATAATAACCGTATTTGTAATGATCGTATTTGTCTGTAGTAACGCGAAGCCGAAGCGAGTAATGGAGCTAGGTAGTGTGTAAAGTCTGCCCCCAGAAGTTAGGAGTGAGTGGGCACAATAGGGGCAGACTGCAGACGAAATCGATGCCACCTGCGCGGGGCATTTCCATCGATGCGTACGTCTAGGAGTCTAGGACACTCCGCTCCAGCCATTAAACTTTATTGTGGCTGAAATCACTGGAAGCCTGGTATATCGAAAAAAAAAACTGAAATTCATTGGTATAATATTTCTTCAGTTTTAACCTAAAACCAAAAAAAAACACTGAATGTAACTTCAAAAATAACTTCTGATTTATAAACTTTCATTTAAGATGGAATTTCCAAAAATCTTTTCTGAGTATATCGTCACCGTAAGATTGTAAACACCGTTAGATTATAATCTAACTCGCGAAATTGTAAACTGTCGAAAGATTGTGAACCGTTCAATGTTTTGAGTGTCAAGTTTTGAAATATTCATTGTATTTACGTTTTCTTGTCTGTTTCATGTAGGTTAGGTTAGGGTTCGACATAAATATGCAGGTAATACTCAGGTTCTATCGGTTAACAAACTTAACAGATTACAATCGATCGGAAAATAATGCGATACATTGTAATCTTTCGACACATTGCGATTTCGCGAGTTTGATTATAACCTAACAGTTTTTACAATCTTAAGGTGACATATCCAAGTCATTTATTAAACTAAGAGGAAACTAATTTGGAGTTTCCAACCTTTATCCTATTTTTTCCCGGTGTGACGGATCAGGCCGCCAGGGAAAGTAGTTTTATAATAATTATAGGTACAAGTACGTACGAGTATATTAAATGGGGCTTGTGACTCGTGACCCATTCATTAAACAATACTAAAATCTACCTAATACAGTGGCCGGAATCCACGTCCTTCCGCGTATAACACAACTAAAACTACTATTTTCAAATAAAATGCAATGGTAAATATTACCATAACTTAAGTTAAACTAATTCAAAGCTAAAAAAACGCTTACGAGGCCCAGACGTGACACGTATATCTCTACTTTTGACGACCTCCGTGGCGCAGTGTGTAGCGCTGTTGTGTTAACGTGTGGAGGTCCCGGGTTCGATCCCCGGCAGGGTCAATTTGGGAATTTATAATTTCTGAATTTTCCCTGGTCTTGCCTGGTGGGAGGTTTCGGCCGTGACTATTTCCACCCTACCGGCAAAGACGTGCCGCCAAGCGATTAAGCGTGAATGGGGTATGGGTTTAATATAACAGCCATACCCCAGCAGGTTTGCCCGCTACCATCTTAGACTGCATCATCACTTACCATCAGGTGAGATCGCAGTCAAGGGCTAACTTGTAGTGGATTAAATCAGATTAATACTGATCTGGATTAGAGCTTACAATCATCTGCCTCAGTGTCACTGATCGCACCACTTTTGAGCATAAATCTCTTTTCAGAATGAGAAGGGTTTAGGCCCTAGTTCATCACGCTGGCCGCGTGCGGATTGTTAAAATCAAAGCAAGCAAGAAAATCTCAAGCAAGCAAGTTTCCTCATGATATTAATACCTTATCTGCAAGCTAGTGCTAATAGGCCTATTACACTGCACTTTTCACAGGGACCCTTATACTTGAATCAGTGTAGTGTAATAAGATTTAGGAAGAAAGGATCCCTACTTTGATCCTTATTGCAATGTAATTGCGGCCACGCCCACCCTTGCCACAGGGCCCTGTGGAAAGGGCAGTTAAATAGGCCTATAAGTGATATTTAATTTCAAAACACACAACTTCGAAAAGTTAGAGGTGCGTCCCCGGAGATCGAACCCCAGTTTCGTCCCCAATAGGGATGATGACAACTCAATCAAATCAGCAACTCTTTATCAAACTTAAAAACGCTATTCTTGTATGGGAGTTGTATGAAACTATGATTCAGACTGCCAGTCATATCGACAAAAACCAACAAGAAAATCGCCGGTTTTTCTTAAAAAAATATTATAAAGTATAACTTGTTATACTATATATAAGAATATAAATATATATAAGAATATTGAATGACGATGAAATGAATTCCCAACCAACCTCCCCACCAACCCAAAACCCACCCTTGGTTGGGTTTGCTCCCAACCAAATTTCATCATGGCCCATGGCGACCAATCTCAATACAGAATCATAATTTGCAAGATACATTCTAGTGCAGTTTTGTTGCACTTATTTTGAATTTTTTATTCTTTACTTAATTATAATGTTTTTTTTTAAGGGAAAATAAAACCTTATTATTAACAGAGTCACAGCTGTGAGTTGTGACATTATGATAGTTTGTGTTGTGTGGTAGCATAAGTGCAAGCGTCATGTGAAGTGTATGTGTGTGTGTGCGTGTTTGTGTGTAGTATAGTGTGTGATCGCGAGTGTGTATGTCGACGTAAGATTGTAAAAACCGTTAGATTATAATCTAACTCGCGAAATTGTAAACTGTCGAAAGATTGTAAACTGTTCAATGTTCTGAGTGTCAATTTTTGAAATATCCATTGTATTAATGTTTTCTTGTCTGTTTCTTGTAGGTTAGGTTAGGGTTCGACATAAATAATCAGGGTTCTATCGGGTTAATACACCTAACAGATTACAATCTACCGAAAAATAATGCGTTAAATTAATCTTTCGACAGTTCGCGATTACGCGAGTTAGATTATAATCTAACGGTTTTTAAAATCTACACACAATCACACACACACATACACTTCACATGACGCTTGCACTTATGCTACCACACAAACAGTGGCGTCCAGTTCATAGAGGCATAAAAGCACTGTGTGTGTTAAATGAGTATTAACAAGCCATATTATAATGTTATATTATTCGTCATAATTTAATGATAATAAATACTGCTGCTGCTATAGGTCACAGTAGCCCTTACAGCAGCAGCTAGCAATGATAATAGTGTTTACGGCCGCGAGGGACATTGTAGTCGAGTTCTAGGAACCTCCAGCTCCCAAATTAAGATAACACTTTAGCCGAACTTGCACAAGGCACGTCTGTGTGACACCTACCCGATGTCCCGCACGGCTACATAGTAACAGACTGTGTGCTGATAACAATAGGCATGATGACAGTAACCAAGAATCAATGAAATTATGAATCTATCCAATGAAATAGGATTCATGGATTATAAAAAATGTATTTATTTTTCTATTTCGAGTGAGATTGCTATTTATTTTGATAAAATGAAACTATGAAATACATCAATCCGCCATATTGGATTAAACGCCAAGAAGCGAATGACGTCACAATTGTTTGTTTTCGAGCTTTGACAATCACACTTTTGCCTACTGCACACTGCACAGAGTACATCGGTAATAACAATAGTGACGTCACAAACGACGCCATGACACCGGCGAGCGTTTTGGCGTGAATTTTAAAATTTAAATTTCAAATGCCAATTTTATCTACCGAACCTTATTTTTCTGCTGAAATAAGATATTTTTTCGAAATAGTAGATAGGTACTTCCGAACATAATCTGACCATTTCTCAAAATCAGTCATCATGCCTATTATTGATACCTATATCTCGTTGTCCTCTGTGAGTTGATTGAATATTACAAATGGAAGTAAAACTTACAAATGCAAGGAAAACTTAAATCACTTTCGACATAGCAAACGTATATTTGCTCTATGGTTCTGATAGTTCCTTAGTGAAGATGATTTGTGAGATGGTGATAATAAAAAGAAAAAAAAACCCGGCTGAGTTTGTTGTGGGCTCTTCTCAGACCAGGGCGCGTTTGGAACCCTCGTAGCTTTAGTTTTAAGATACCGTAAACAATTATCACCATCATGTTTTATAAGTAAGTAATTTTTAATGTCAATAAGTGTACTTACAGTGTACCTATATTGAATAAATGATAATGAGTATTGAGTATATAAGCGTCTGTTTGATGGCTCATACTAATATTATAAATGCGAAAGTTTGGATGGATGTATGGATGGATGGATCAATGGATGTTTGTTACTCGATCACGCCAGAACGGCTGAACGGATTGTGATCTGAATGAAATAGATTATAGTCTGGAATAACACATAGCTACTTTTTATCACGGAGAATTAAAAAGTTCTCCCGGGAACCAAAAAAATCTTAATCCACGCGGACAATGTCGCGGGCACCAGCTATAATACGGATAAGTTTTGAAAAGAAAGATGATTAAAAATATACTAACCAATTTATTTTGTTAAAATAATAATAGTAATAATAACTCTTTATTTCGAGCAACCATCACTCATATTTTGTTATTTATACAAACTTATTTCCTACGTTAGTACTTAACTATTAGTTATGTATTAGGTACCTATAGTATCTGTCTATACCAATCAAACGAGTACCATCCTCAACAGTTCGACAAACTTAGTGGAGCTACGTTCAACGGGCTGCATCCTCAACAGTTCGACAAACTTAGTGGAGCTACGTTCAACGGGCTGCATCCTCAACAGCTCGACAAACTTAGTGGAGCTACGTTCAACGGGCTGCATCCTCAACAGCTCGACAAACTTAGTGGAGCTACGTTCAACGGGCTGCATCCTCAACAGCTCGACAAACTTAGTGGAGCTACGTTCAACGGGCTGCATCCTCAACAGTTCGACAAACTTAGTGGAGCTACGTTCAACGGGCTGCATCCTCAACAGCTCGACAAACTTAGTGGAGCTACGTTCAACGGGCTGCATCCTCAACAGCTCGACAAACTTAGTGGAGCTACGTTCAACGGGCTGGGTTTCTGTCAGTTGTCCTGAGCTCCTTCCTCCATCATTTGGCCGTGGTCAGTGGTCACTTATCACTATCAGTAAGCCCAGTAATGATCGACAGTCAACCAGTTAATAACTATTGTACAATCGTCATTTTCGACACTGTGACATTCCCTGTAAGTTTTCGGGAAGTTGAGTGGCGGCATCTGGTCAATGTTACCATGATAAGCAATGTCGTTGGGATTGTGACGTATTGTAGGCAGTATATTAGGTACGAGTGGAGGAGACACGTGTAAGTAACATTGCGATTGCATACATTTAAAGAATGTATTAAACAGCATCTTTTAGGTCGAGGTTATTTTTTTCCCAATGAAAAAGTTGCATGGAAGCAACCGGCTTCGCATCCAGCAACCCACAAGTCTGTGTAACACTTGTTACGTAACGTATGCATTGTATATTATTTACAAAGTGTAACATTTTACATGAAAAGAGCTACTGAGTTTCTTGCCGGCTCTTCCATATTTTCGAACCGGTGGCAGATTCTTGCGATTTATTATTAATTTTAAGTGACACAAGTTGTCCTACGTGAAATAAATCATTTTATTTTCATTTTCTTTTCCTTACTCTGCAAATCTTTGTTTGATAATTTTAAAGTTCCAAGGTCGTTAAATAACAAGGTGCACAGACGAGACTTAACATCAGTGTGGTGCCAACTGCCAACTGCCAACTGCCAACTGCCAGCCCGAGACAGTGTTTCCCAGAAGAGCCTTGTTACATCCACACGTACAGCGTGACAGTGTTGCTGCTGCTTCGAGAAATTAGGCGCGGGCAGACGTGTATGTCAGGCTTGAACCACTTTATTATTACATATATCTGTGGACGTAACTAATCAGATACTAAATAAATAAATAAAAGCTTTATTGTATCTTATTGTTAGAATTTACACTATTAAACACTTATCAACTTTGTTTTTGGCGTAGGACTAAGTCCACCTAGACTT
Organism: Erebia palarica; assembly: GCA_964035005.1. Classification (NCBI taxonomy): domain Eukaryota; kingdom Metazoa; phylum Arthropoda; class Insecta; order Lepidoptera; family Nymphalidae; genus Erebia; species Erebia palarica. Next base: position 38,350,693 of record OZ035987.1, read on the forward strand.
TAGCAAACTCAGCATTACTGAGCATTGATAACAATGCTCAGCGCTGGTTTTTGATTGTACAAAAAAAAATTGCGAAAATACTACTAGGGTTAATAGCGTGCTAGGGGTCATGCCTGAAAACCAGCGCTGTAGGGGACCGGCTGCAGCATAGCCAGCATAGCAAGCTGAGCCAGCGCCTCGTTTAGCCAATAAATAATAATATGTATCTGTTATATCTTTCAAATATATAAAATTCTTGTGTCACAGTTTTAGTGTTTATACTCCGAAACCGGCTTGACTGATTTTGATGAAATTTCATATGTATATTCAGTAGGTATGAGAATAGGTTTATAACAAATTTTTACACCCCTAAGTGTTAAGGGTAGTTCACCCCAAAAAAAAATTTTTCATTTTTTTTTTTTGTTTTTTTTTATGGTGTGGAATTGAAAAATACATTTGTACTACCACCGACCCCTATGTTTTGATAGCATTTTATATTTTCCAACCCTGGTCGATAGCTGATTAATGGGGTCCCGTTTTGCCAAATTCCTCCGCTTGGGAGCAGCATAATAGCAAGTTTAATAATTCATATGGCAAAACAACGTTTGCCGGCTCAGCTAGTCATTATGTAAGAAAGAAAGAAAGAAAATCTATTGATTCTCACCATTGTGCCACACATTACAATACCTTAAGGTAAATGCTACCATGGCGCCTCCAGCACTTGAGCATTAAACTCATGGCCGAATCCTGGAGGCACCCTGACAACACTTGTCGTGTGTGGGACAACCTGAAAGAAGGCATCAGCTCAGCATAATGCAGAAAGCCTTGCAATAAAATATAACAATAGCATTCTGCGCTGATTTTCACCTGGAGCCCTACTCCAGGTGACGCCACGGCTTCTTAACTTATTATGTATTATATAATATATCACATGTATGTTGGTATTTATTTATTTATGTATATTTTGTGTGTTTAGGTAAGTTTACGATGTAATATCTTGTTTCATTTGTAACTATTCTTCCTCCACAACCTTTCTCACTGCCAAGGGTCACTGGTAGAGATCTCTTATGTGCTTCCTTGTCCACTACGTATGTTTTTCTTCTTATTTTATAACTTTTTGGTACTAAATAAAGAAAAATATATATATATATATAGATTTTTAACCTTTTTTAAGTAGTGAGTGCTCGGATCTCGTGGAACCGAGGTTGGCTTAAATCTGGGTTGGCACCTTGGTTCTATGTGAGCTGTGGGAATCCATTATTAATAATTTTTATTTCGCCAAATTGTGGGTAACTACAGTTGTATTCTTATAATTAGTGCCGTTCACAATTTACTGCCAGTGGCAGTGGAAAAAATAATACATGTATGTTTCATTTAGCTGTACAGTGTACTAATTTTTTGGTTGAATAAAGGATTAGGTATTTATTTACGTATCGTGTGTCTGAATCGGTTTAAAAGTCATATAACTTATAGGTAATATAGTCATCAACCCTGATTATCACACTCGTTCCTTCCGTGATGATCACGGCAATGGCAATAGGGTATTATCAATACTAGCACTACATGTCTGGACAAGTTGTAATACAATACAAAACTTTTTGGCAAATACTTTTGAATAGTCGAGTACTATGGTTCGGAATGCTGCACCAGTGAAACTCGGTGATTGCTCTTTTCAAAATAATAATTTTAGTACAATTCCATCAATGTGTAGATTACATAAGTAACCGCTGTTCTTAGCATTACTGGAGCGAGTCAAATCCATGCTCTTTTATCATGGACATAATCTTCAACAGTTTAATACTTAAGTACAAATTCTGAGGAGGGCCTCCATCTATGAGTGGTAGTTCCTTCTTGTTCCTCCATCAGAGCCTGGTCTCTGTGTGGAAGCCTCCCTCCGACAGTAGCATAGTTGGTCATTCGTGATACAGTAAGGCGACCAATAATAAAGTGTTTTTTTTAAATATTCAAAAGTGAAAATTATTAAATATGAGTGAAATAATCAGGCAAAACATAGATAGAGCTAAAACCATATCGATTTAGAACCTGTGTTTGCCATGTACCTACCTAACTATGATTTAATGGTAAATATTTCAAAGTTTCCTTCTTATTTATTCTGCATCACTACTGGTCCAGTTCCACTACACACACACACACATACACACACACACACACACACACACACACACACACACACACACACACACACACACACACACACACACACATCCGTATAGCTACGTATTCTCAATCGACCCTGAAGCAGACTGGCTTTCCTTCAATTATAAAATCTGCTTCTGGATTTTGTGGAAATCAATTTTAGAGATAGTAGTCAATAAAATTTTATTTTAAACATTTTAAATGTCGGTTAAACTTGGAATAAATAAATAATACGAAGTTAAACTGATAAGTATAAGTTGAATATAACTGCCATACCCTAACAGGTTATCTGTTTATAATCCTATACTGCATCATCACTTACCACCAGCTGAGATCACAGTGGAGTCATATTATGGTGGTGATAATTTTTTTTTTTTTTTTAATTTTTTTATTTAAGGACATCCAACAGGTTACAATAGAATAACAGGAAAAAATAAAGCTAGTCTAAAGAATAATATGCATTATTGTAAATCCACTTAGAGGCTGCCACAGCTTGCAATATTATATTAAAAACACACTATGGGTCGGAGAAAAAAGAAATAAAAGAGGAAAAGATACAGAATAAAATAAAAAAATAAGCTAACTAATAATAATTAACTCAAATTAGCTGTGACAAGATCCAGCAAGCTATAGCAAACAGCTAACGATCTAGGTGCGTTACACAAAAAACAAAAACAAACAGAGTAAACAATTGAATGATAAGAATATTATAACAATACAAATTATAGCTTTAACTTAAAATAAAGGACTGATTATGATGAATAATCCTTATTTAGAAGTAATCTTCGGATAAAGTTCAGAGTTTCATCCACGGCGAGTGTGCGTCGAAAACAAACAAGCAAAACACAAGACTTGCCCGCTTATCAATTATTCGCCGTCCGGTTCCACGTCGCGGGCGAGGCGGCCGCAGCGGAAAGTGGGTCTTGTTGCGCTCGCAACAAGGGCGAGGGTCGCGGCCGCGGGCCTCGCAGCGAGACAGAGCTAGCGGCGTTGTATTGCTGTTGCTATGCTCCGCTCGGCCGCCGCGAGACCTTGAGCTCCCGAGACAGCGTTCCTCTTGATACGGCAATAGGGATGACAACTCAGTCAGATCAGCAGGTGAAGAGTTTTTTTTTATCCAATACAAGTTAGCCCTTGACTGCTATCAAGGGCTAACTTGTATTGACTTTTTTTTTATCCCATACAAGTTAGCTTTTTTAAGGAGTGAGTGCCCGAATCTCGTGGAACCGAGGTTGGCTTAATCTGGGCACCTTGGTTCCATGAGAGCTGTGGGAATCCATAAATCATAATTTTCATTTCGCCAAATTGTGGGTAACTACAGTTGTATTCTTATAATTAGTGCCGTTCACAATTTACTGCCAGTGGCAGTGGAAAAAATAATACATGTATGTTTCATTTAGCTGTACAGTGTACTAATTTTTTGGTTGAATAAAGGATTAGGTATTTATTTACGTATCGTGTGTCTGAATCGGTTTAAAAGTTTTTTTTTTATCCCATACAAGTTAGCCCTTCTCTTCTCCCTGTAGCCCGACGGACGCGGGACCGACCGTTTTCCTGTTCTCCGAGGCACGGGACAGCCCAAACTTCCAACTACGGGCTAGTTCTGACAATTTCCTGTCTGATTATCCCAGGAATCAAACCCCGGACCTCACCACCAGACGAATATGGTAACCACTAGACCAGAAATGGCGAACCAATGGCACGCGACATAATATTTTCACCGATCACAAAATTCATTATGCACTAAGAAAAAGAAACCCTAATATAAGTAATATTTGTCATCTAATCTGCAAAAACAGAAGTCACACTAATAAGATAAATGATTTATTTATTTCATGTAGGACAACTTGTGTCACTTGTGAAATGTTAAAACTCTACCACATAGGAATGATGCCTATATCAAAAATAAATTATTTCTAACTGATTATTAAATAGAGGGTCTTCCAAAAGACCTAAAATACACATCCTCGGTTAGTTTTAAGTTTGATAACTATTTTAATATAAATTAAAGAAAAAAAGTGCGTTGGAATTTGATGACGTCACAATTGTGAATTTCATACAACTTCCATACTAGAAGAGCGTTTTTAAGTTTGATAAAGAGTTGCTGATTTGATTGAGTCGTCATCGTCCCTATTCTAATTTAATTTAAATAACGCGTATAATTGAGACATTGCAAAATGTATTTTCTTTTTTGTAGTAAATTTAAAGAGGTTTGAGTTGGTAGTACTTATTATTATTTTCCCAATGATCACAAAGTCAAAATTATTTGATGGCACGTCTATGACCTCATTAAACATTTATTTTGAAAAAATGGCACGTTGATTCATAAAGGTTCGCCTACCCTCCACTAGACCAACCAGGCAGTAAAAAATATAATAATAACTAGATGATGACCGCGACTTCGTCCACGTGGTTTAAGATTTTTTTTTCCCAAGAGAACTCATTCTTCCGGGATAAAAAGTCTATGTCCTTCCCCAGGATACATCCTATCTCTGTACCAGATTTCGCCCGAATCAGTTGAACTGATGGGCCGTAAACGTGTAGCAGACAGACAGACACACTTTCGCATTTATATTATTCCCACCGAGACATTCGCAGCAATACGATGTTACTCGGAGAGCACGCAGACTAGACGGCTCCAGCCGTGTCGGATTGCCGTCCCATCGGGCTGTAGCTTGTGAGAGTGAGGGAACACGCAGTGTAATCTGTTGCATAAATGCGCATGTCTCAATCGAGACTGGTTTCTGTTTCAGGCCTACACGCTTCTCGATACTCAGTCAATAGGCATGATGACTGATTTTGAAAAATTGCTAGATTATGTTCGGAAGTATCTACTATTTCGAAAAAATATCTTATTTCAGCGGAAAAATAAGGTTTGGTAGATAAAATTGGCATTTGAAATTTAAATGTTAAAATTCACGCCAAAACGCTCGCCGGTGTCATGGCGTCGTTCGTGACGTCACTAAAGTAAACAGTAGGGATTCGTATTAGATATTTTGTGTGAATAATATTAATTAATTCTGAATTAAGCCTAAATTCTACTATTTATTTCTGCGAAGATCACTTTGACGTAAGTTTTGCTTTATTCTAGCTGTGTGCTTAATAATCTTGTTTGAGGTCTTAATCCTTAGGTACTAATATTATAAAGGCGAAAGTTTGTATGGATGTATGCATGTTTGTTACTCTTTACCGCCAGAACGGCTTAAAGGATCTGGATGAAATTTTACACAGAGATAGGTTAATAATAATACATAGGCTACTTCTTATCCCGCGAAAAAAGAGCTCCCGCGCGAACCAAAAAACCTCAATCCACGCGGACGAAGTCGCAGGCATCAGCCAGTTTAATATTAAATTCGATCCTTTTGAGGTTAGGTTTCATCTCATAAAAATTCATAACTGTGTGTCTAATGTTTGTTTGCAGATTTCACGGGTTCACCTTTAAATTATAATGTTATTATTGTACTCACATGGAAGTTTTGACATTACGAAATTCTGCCGAACAAAAGACTTTGTTTGATGCAAGAAACTCACCCAGCATCAACAAACCAATCCTGGGCAACTTACCCAGTACTCAATACTCAATATCATTTATTCAATATAGGTACACTGTAGGTACACTTATTGACGTTAAACATTACTTACATATAAAACATAATGGTGATAATGACGATTACAGCTAGTAGCTTTGGTGAATCCCCGGGTATAACGCTATCGCTAACGTTTTTTAATTTTTTGATTTTGGTTTCGGTATAACAAAACTAGAATATGGAAATGATCTTTAGGAAGCAGAAAAACACGAAAATACTTACTTGAAATACATCTAAAACACCTGTATAGAGATTGTCGATTGTCAAAGTTCGAAAATAAATGTGACGTCATTCGCTTGGTGTTTTATCTAATATGGCGGATTGCTGTAATTTATAGTTTTATTTTATCAAAATAAATAGCAATCTTATTATTATTATCGTTGTATATTTTTCTCTCACTTAACCTTATCTTAAAATTTCATACCAAATAAGCACGCGTTTTGACGTTTGTAAAAAAAGTTGCTGATTTGACTAGTTGTCAAAATTTAAAATTATTCGAAATTTAAAATGTCTAAACTGGTCGGGCTGGGAATCGAACCCGAGACGCCCCTTATCACTGAGCCAGGAGAGCTCCCAAATATCGATAGCAGCCACCAGCCTAAATGTTCGTAAGTGTGGAGCCAGGGCCCGCGGCGTGCAGACAGACAGACAATATTATAATACTTAGATGATACAGACAGATAGACAGCTATATACACAGACACTTATAGATAGACAGCCCTTCACACGGAAGCGCAGCCTTCGGGGGTCGACGACCGACCATCTGGCGGACGCGGCTTCACTTGCAGCGGAGAACTCCATACACTCGAATTTTTATTACTATTACAATAGGCATATTATCAGTAACCAAGAATCAATGAAATTATAAATTTATCTAATGAAATAGGATTCATGGATTATAAAAAACGTATTTATTTTTCTATTTCGAGTGAGATTGCTATTTATTTTGATAAAATAAATCTATAAAATACAGCAATCCGCCATAATGGATTAAACACCAAGAAGCGAATCACGTCACAATTGTTGGTTTTCGAGCTTTGACAATCACACTATTGTTTACTGCACACTGCACAGAGTACATTGGTAAAAGCAATAGTGACGTCACAAACGACGCCATGACACCGGCGAGCGTTTTGGCGTGAATTTTAAAATTTAAATTTCAAATGCCAATTTTATCTACCAAAAATTATTTTTCTGCTGAAATAATATATTTATTTGCAATAGTAGATACTTCCGAACATAATCTGACCATTTTTCAAAATCAGTCATCATGCCTATTGTGAGCGCCGCCCGGTGACTACAGATGGTGCTGGACCTGCAGTGCGCCGAAAGTCTTTACGCAGGGCTTCCGCCAATCAGAGAAGTTCCCGCTCATGAGTCTATCTTTAATGGCGTGACGTCACAATATTGTTATAGAGTATTACAATAAAACAACTTCAATGTATGTAATTTTGATAATCTGCGTTGCGTGTTCTAGAAAGTGGACCTATCTATAACTTGGTTGCGAGTGGTAATGGATTTGGCTGTTGTTATATTGTTATATTGCAATTTATATAATATAACATGTACTTATGATGACTTCATGAATGAATGGTCGAGTCTTTGTATTCCATATTGTTAGTTTGCATCTTAAAACCCCTATCAATCACTATACGCGAGGGGGTCTGCAACACAACATCGTAAACAATCATTCATAAGCTCTAGCTGAAAAACTTAGTTCTGCTGCTTACGCTGTCAGAAAGATTCGGCAGTTAACAGACGTTGAAACTGCAAAGATTGTATATTTTGCTTATTTTCATAGTATGTCTTAAGGAATCCTGCTTTGGGGTAAAACGGCAGATATTCAAAAAAAAATTGTATTACAAAAAAGGGCAATACGTGCAATTCATAATTTAAAACCATGTAAATCCCTTAGGGATAAATTGAAGGAATAGGTATTGTTACAGTAGTCTCGCAATATATTTACAGCTATTTAATCTTCGCAAAACAGCACATTCAGAATTACAAAAGATTATATGCGATCTGCACCATAGGCCAACTAGAAACCGCCATAGGCTCGTGACTCCATCGCTCCGCCTCAAGAAAGTCCGAAGGTCGTTCGTGGGAATGAGCGTACAATTCTTTAACAAAATTCCACAACCTATTACAATTTATAAACTTGCCTTTACACAAGTTTAAGGAATTCATTTAAAAAATGCTCCTGAAAAAAGCTTATTATACTGTCGAAGGTTATATAAATTATAAGAGCGCGTAACTTTAAATTAATGTAATTATAAATATATTTTATTTTTTTCAAAAGAGTAACCGCCGAGTTTCTTGCTGGTTTTTCTCGGTAGGAACGGCATTCCGAACCAGTGGTAGATTCATTCGACTATTCATAAGCACTTGTAAATAGTCTATTTGAATAAATACATTTGAATTTTGAATTTGAATAAGGAAAGCTATGATGAGGTCTGGGTTAGAGCGCGCACTATTGCCTTGAAGTCATACGTTGCTGAAAACACGGACGCTGGAAGGGCATTCCGAACCTCAGCGGCTCTTATCAAAAATGTAACGTAACGTATGAGTAGATTGGACATCGACAACAAAAGGTTCTACGACTTCATCATACGTAAGAGAAACAGATTCAGCAAGATATTTATAGACGTACCAGTCAGGTTAACTCGATAGCAATGACCGCACGGAGCTGAGCCGCCAACAAGACGTGATCGCGGTGACGCGGAAGCGCAGCCTTCGGGGGTCGGCGACCGGACATCTAGTTAGCCGCGTGCAGCCACACTCACAGCGCTAATGGAACGTTAAGTCGTGTCTGAATTCTAATAAGTATTTTGAGAGATTTAACCACTATAAGGGTGGAAAAAACTAACAGCCCAAAGAGAAAAAGTACTTTAGATATGAAATTTCACTCGATTTAAACATTCCCTTATTTTTTTAAGTAAAAATATCCGCATTCAAACATTTTTTAAAAAGCTTACCTGAGCCTAACCAAATAAAAATGCAAGAAATAATGAAGTCACTATTTTATTGAATCAATCGATAGGGTCCATAGTGAGGGTTATATCTCTTGAACAAACTTTGTATCTTAAAATTAAGAAAGACCATGAAATCGAACAATTCTTACAGTGTGCATTTCCACCAGAGATGTGTGAAGTACTTTTACTCCACCCTGTATAATATTGTATTGGAGGAATTTTATTTTATTGCAAGCTATAACACTTAAATCGAATATAATAAATGCAGATTTGTTTTGTTTGTCTATTTGTTCCTTTTCACCGCCGTTCAGATTTCAACGTTTGATACAGAAATAGTTTGCTTCGCGATGAGGGATTAAGACTACTTTTTACGTCAGAAAATCAAAGAGTTGATACAGGGATTTCAAAACTCTAAGCCGGGGATGATGTGGGTCACGGGCATCATTTATTAAAAATATGAAAATTAACCAAAATTACAAGCTTAATAAAATGTTGCATCCATTGATACGTACAGTGGGGTTCTAACTTATTGGCGGCTGAGAAGTTAGTCAGAACTCACAATTCGTATCACAAGGGCCTCTGATGTAATTTCCGTCAGTCTTTTCTTACTGTGACTGTGCCTAGCAGTTCACCACTTAGACACACTTAGCTTAATAAACAGGCTTTAACTGCACTCTCTACAGGGCCCTGTGGTAAGGGTGGGCGTGGCCGCTAATTTGAGCGTCGCTTATTACACAGCAATAAGGATCAAATTAGGGACCCTTTTTTCCTAAATCTTATTACACTACACTGATTCAAATGTAAGGGTCCCTCTAAAAAGTGGAGTGTAATAGGCCTATCAATGAAATCAGCAGATGAATTTTTTTTTTTACCCACTACAGGTTATAGGCTTATTACAATGTACTTTTCACAGGGACCCTTACACTTGAATAAGTGTAGTGTAATAATATTTAGGGATTAAGGGTCCCTAAATTGATCCTTATTGCTGTGTAATAAGCGACGCGCTAACTAGCGGCCACGCCCACCCTTACCACAGGGCCCTGTGGAAAGTGCAGTGTAATAGGCCTATTAGCCCTTAATTGAAGTCAAGGGCTAAGTTGTAGTGGACAAAAAAAAGAACTTCATCAAACTTAACGTAATAGGCCTATTAGCCACCAAAAATATTGTATCAAACTAGTTAAATTATTTGTACAGACAAAGATTAAAGTATTTAGAAATCAGATATTAGTTGAATTTAATGATTAATAGAAACAAATCACTCTGCTTATGAAATCGCTACTAGTGGTACCGCACACCAGGCCCAGACGGGTCTGGCTGTAGGCAGACGCTCTGTCCCTCTCCGACCCACGGCCACCAGTACACCTGTCCCCCTCTCTCACACAGAATATCAAAATTTGTGCAGAATTGAATTCGGTAGTCTGCGTCTGAGACCGCCGTATACGTATAATACTGTCTGCAAAACTAATAGGCCAAGAGACGGTCGCAACGTTCGTACGGGGCTCGTCCCATCCGTCTCCCAGGTTCTGCTGTATATCTGTCAACAAGAGTGTAACAACCGTTAGATTATAATCTAACTCGTCGAAAGATTACGATTTAACGCATTATTTCTCCGTAAATTGTAATCTGTTAGGTATATTAACCCGATAGAACCTAAGTGCCCGGCCTGCGGCCCGGCACTACCTGATTATTTATGTCGAACCCTAACCTAACCTACAAGAAACAGACAAGAAAATTTAAATACAATGAATATTTAAAAAATTGACATTCGTAACATTGAATAGAAATAGAAATAGAAATCTTTATTAAAGAAATTAACTTAAGTACAGATACAATGAATTCCTGGCCCCTAAACTAGGAAGACCCGTATCTTAGGGACCAGTTCCTTCCCAGCAATTAATAATATTTTTCAAAATGTGCTGTGATTTCTAAAAAGGTAACAATTTTTAGTTATTCTACATTTTCGTTTATCATTAGAGGTTGGAATGGTTCACAATCTTTCGACAGTTTACAATTTCGCGAGTTAGATTATAATGTAACGGTTTTTACAATTCGGTGACATATCCTTGCTATAACACGCATCGGTGTCGCAAGGATACAATACAAGTACACATACCATACAATAACAATACATACAATACAATACAAGGCAGATACTGTTTGATCTGTTCTAGTAGGAAGGTCATACCGATTCAGTGGTAGATTTACTGGACGATTTGAAAGCACTTGTCACAGTTTATTTGAATAAAGGCTCTATCTATTTCTTTAAAGTAATTTAAGTCACACAAGTTAGTGCGTATTGGATTTTTTTCACTATTGGGACAAAGCTTTCAAGTCTGTGAAAGCTTGAATAAAATTTAAAATAGTAAGAAGGACAAAGTAAGGTCTCACATTTTAGGAATCTTATATCAATAATTCTCTTTATAGAGAGGATCTGTTATAGTTATACGTGGTTATACTAACACTAACTGCACAGTTAAGTAAAAGTCGGAATGAATTGAAGCGAAGGATTTTATGAAACACTGATTAATTAAAATTTATTTTTAAAAATCTGGTAACATTGATATGTACAAGTATAAGTACGATATGAACATAAATGGTGAAATAGAATTATTGTAGGTGAGGTAGGTAAGTCTTATAAAATATAATGTCAACTCAAAGCTTAACGCTTTAAGTGGTGGTTATCATTTTAAAGATATAGTCAAGATTCTATATTAATCAAATTGTAATCCCTAGTATAATGGAACCACGGGGCATTTTATTTATCCGTGGGTGCAAGTTTTACAGAAACTTTGAACTTGTTGAGGACTCCAAAATGGCTTCAGGAAGTTAATTACAATAACGTACACAATTGCCAATAAATTAAAAGTTTATTCGGGAAAAAATTAACGAACCACTGCGGGAACAGTGATTGCTATATTGTATTCAACTCACGTTTAATCTTACCGCTGTCTCCGAAACCTAAAAATCCTCAAGCAACAAAGCGTAATGGTCCCTATGTCATGTGACATAAAGACCGTTTTGCGCTGCAGTTAATATCTGCAGCCGATTTGTTAAAGTAAAAGCAATTTAAAATTTGGTACGAATGTCTGGGAGTCTGTGCTCTACAAGTTGGTAACAAATGAGCGTGCGCGGGGACACATGCCATAAATCGTTATCATCCTGTCCCGGGTTCAAATCTCGATTAATAAATCTCGTTCCCGTTCCCCCCCCCCCAAACATCTAAGGGGACGTCATGCAGTACATCGCGGATACGTACGAAGAACGCTATTCCCCCCCCCCCCCCTCCCCCCCTAATTAGTTAATAATTAATAGTCTTATTAATTTGTATTTAAATTCGTATAGTATTTTATTTAAGTTTGTATTTTATTTTATATTGTTTTTATTATTTTTTAAGTATTTTGTATTCTATGTATTTTATAATATGGCCCCTTGTTGCCTGAAATAAATGAATAATAATAATAACAAAATTCCTTTATGTTTATTCGTTTCTATTTATTTACGTAAGTTTATTATAACTCTTTTGGCCATATATGTATTTATTTTGTATGCGGGTGTGAGAGCTATATTGTTTATTAATTTTACTAAGGATAATAAGAAGCCCTACGATACCTACATATATTCTTATATGAATTATAAGATTCGTTAACAGTTAACGTATTTCTATTTACCCCCTCTTTCGTTATAAGCTTTTATAATATAAATGGTTCCAAATGAACTTTTAGATTTTAAAAAAATCTTAAAAGAACACTTGTTGAGTCGAGGTTATTATACTTCTTAATGAAAAAGTTGTCTGGATACAATCGATTTTATGTCTAGCGCCCACAGAGTGGTATACCTCTATAGTACATGTACCTTTTGCTTTTTATACGACTGCCTGAAAAAAGGAGTACATTGTTTTCAGGGTTCATGTATGTATGTATGTGAGTTTGTATATTTCACCATAACTTCTATACGCCTGAACCGATTTTGATAAATGAGGTATCGTTAGAATCCCTAGCTTATTCCGGGTGACATAGACTAGGTAAATTTAAAAAAAAAATATGGGGTGGCCATGTTCCCGCGTTAAAGACTAAAGTTGAAAAAAAAATCGAAAATAAGATTGACTATATAATCATCATTTAGACAATGATGAGTAGATTCCAAAAATATATAACACTATAGTTCAATATCCAGTGATTCACAAAAAAATATCATTTAATAAAAATGTGAATAAGATTCTATTTAACTAGATTAATTTAGATTTTTTACTTTTTAGTTAGTTTTTTGGCAGGGCAGTCGTGTTTTTAATTTTTTTTAATTATGACTTGTTGAACAAAGCCACTGCTGAGTTTCTTGCACGCTTTGTTGGCCTGCCTTGTTGGTTTTTCAGCTGACGAGTCCACATATCTGACATTCGTCCCAGGTGACCTGCCTATCTGAGATAGGCATTGTAACTTGTAGACGCAATCCATACTAATATTATTAATGCATGCATGACTGTCTGTGTGTCTGTCAGTCACCGATCGTGAAAAAATTAGCTACTAAATATTGCACTCTGGAGACGGACATAGGATATTCGGACATTAAACGAGTTACTACGAGATTAACTACGCGGTATCATCAGAATATAAGTAGGTACACTAGCAACAAATTTGATAGCAACAGTGTGACGATCGCAATCATCTCCTGACTCTGACCGACTCAACTACTGGTGATAATTTTTTGGGCACAAAATGAGAATACTATATGGCTCGCAGGGGCTTTGGTTCCTGAGTGATACTTGTAGGAAACCTTATTCTGTATGGAAAAAAATGCGGGCCGAAGTTCATCCGTGTCCTACTAAAAGGTAGTAGTTGATTTGTTATCAAAAGAACTCTGGACGACAATGGGAAGGGTACAGCAATGCATGGATGGCTACTGTTCTTTCATACTGTGCCCAAAACGAAGCGTTGATTTAGCAAGAAAAGATTACAATTATATCGCTTTGAAGTGTTGATTGACTGACTGGCGGATCAACCGCAAAATGGATTGATAGAACACCAAGCGATTACGTTCTGGTACGACGCCGTGTAGAAATCGATTATAGGTGTGGGTTTATTATATGTTCCACAGTCTGCTCCTCACAGGTTATTTTTTACAGGTTAGCCGCTACCGACTGCATCATCACTGTTGGATATGGCCAATGAAACAACTTTGACTTCCTGAATTCCTTTATATTTCTGCACTAGGTATGTACATATATTAATTACAAATTACAAGAGAACGCTTGGGCTTGGATGGATGCAATAATGTACTCTGTGGATGGATGTTAATATGCTGGCGTACACGAACAAAAAGAGAAAGTGAATGACAGATGGTGACAGAGCTCCTTGGAGTATAGACAGTAGATATTACATATTATTTGTTACAAGCTGTCAAATTAAAATGGGCAACATCTATGGATAGATTCTATGGTATGAGGTTATTAAGAATCCGGAGCCGTGTCCCTAAATCCGATTAATTAAATATGCGTTTGATCGCATACAATCACTGAGAGTGTGAGATCGCAGTTTAGGCACTTAGGCACTTACGAGTAGGTTCTATCGGGTTGATATACCTAACAGATTACAATCTACCGAAAAATAATGCGTTAAATTGTAATCTTTCGACATTGCGTGCGTAAGATTATAATCTAGTTTTTACAATTTAACGGTGATATATATATAATTTGAATCTCGTAAACGGCTCGAACGATTTTCATGAAATTTAGTATGCAGGAGGTTTCGGGGGCGATAAATCGATCCAGCTAGGATTTAGTTTTAGAAAATGTCGTTTTATCCGTGTTTACAGGCAATGAAAAAAAAATATCAAGCTAAGGTGTGAGGGCAAAGCTCTTGTTTCGTGTCACCAGCTGTCAGTGGTCAGCTGAAGTGAGTAACACTTGGCCGAGTGTAACAATGGCACTTGTCATTGTATCAGAGTGCGGACACACGGACAGTCAGTATTTTTTTATCCACTACAAGTTAGCCCTTGACTGCGATCTCACTTGATGGTAAGTGATGAGTCTAAGATGGTAGCGGGCTAACCTGTTAGGGGCATGGCAGTTATATTAAACCCATACCCCTATTCGGTTTCTACACGGCATCGTACCGGAATGCTAAATCGCTTGGCGGCACGTCTTTGCCGGCAGGGTGGCAGCCACGGCCGAAGCCTCCCACCAGGCCGGACCAGGGAAAATCCAGAAATTATAAATTCCCAAATCGACCCTGCCGGGGATCGAACCCGGGACCTCCGCACGTTGAGACAACAGCGCTGCACACTGCGGCACGGAGGTCGTCAGTATTTTAATGGAAGCTACATTCACGTTCCGGTGTCCGCTGTAGTCTGCATATCAATGGCGATATAATTATAATTATAATTACTGACTGGCCAACAAGGTGTGATACAATTTTTTATACGACTGCTTGTAAAACGGAGTATATTGTTTTCAGGGTTCATGTGTGTATGTATGTGAGTTTGTATATTCCACCATAACTTCTATACGCCTGAACCGATTTTGAATGAGGTATCGTTACAATCCCTAGCTTATTCCGGGTGACATAGGCTAGTAAAGTTTAAAAAAAAAATGATGGGGTGACCATGGTCCCGCATTAAAGACTAAAGTTGAAAAAAAATATTCGAAAATAAGATTAACTATATAGTCATCATCTAGAAAATGATGAGTAGATTCCAAAAACATATAACACTATAGTTCAATATACAGTGATTCACAAAAAAATATCATTTAATAAAAAAGTGAATAAGTTTCTAATTTGACTAGGTAGATTCATTTAGATTTTTAACTTTTTAGTTCGTTTTTTGGCAGGGCGGTCGTGTTTTTTAATTATTTTAATTATTCCTCTTGAGGTACGGAATCCGAAAACCCTAGAACCTAGATAATACGATTCATAAAATCGATCATAAACAAAGGAAGTGATGAAATTGGAAAGTGTGTCAATATTGATAAGTGTAGATATCGAGGAGGTATGTAGATCAAACGGCTATCAGATACGGAGGTTTTGGTTTCAAGGACGATATGCGGCGGCACTTATTGCGGTACACATTTTGAGACAAGTACCTACATATAAACATAGTTACGTATCTACGTGGTGAATAGAATAAATTATCCAGTAGGTAAAGTCCCGGAAAACTTATCTGACCCGGTGACAGCGTTGCTAGTGTATATAAAAAATCTAATACGTTTAAGTTTCGGGGGCGATAAACCGATCTAGCTAGGATTCATCTTTAGAAAATGTCGTTTTATCCTTGTTTTCAGGCAATGAATAAAATATATCACTAGAATACGAAGGTAAATTACGCCACCATCTTGTAACAATATTTCAGGTGGGAAACAGGTCGGTCGCGAAACTAGAAGACCCCGGTTCGAGTCAAGATGTCCTCCAGTCCGATTATTTTATTCCCTTTTTTTAAAATATAATATAAGTCATATTTTATTTTTAATGTTTAGTTTTTAATATAGTTTTGTTATTATTATTTAAATTTAATTTTCAAAAACCACGATTTACCAAAAAAAATACCCACCCATATATTAAAATAAAAACAAAACGAAACAGGCATAAAATTAGTTCCAATTTTGGCCACCGGGCCAGATAAGTTGGTGAGACTACTTATTGGCCAATTCCAAAAAAATGGTGCCATCTCAATTGTTGTATTTGGCTGAAGTTATGGTGTTCTGACTGCGACAAAGGGTTTAGGCCAGTATGGAAAGAGTGTTAGTCGATCTGAGGTTCGCAATCGTTACACAGCTACAGCTGAATGTTTATAGTAATTTAGAACCCTAAAATTTCAGCATGAAAGCTATAATTCAACGCCGAATTTCATCAAAATTGATTCAGTTTTTGTCACAAAAAGTTCAATGTTCTCTGACGTTTAAAAAAGCCAAGTAATTTCACACGATTAAATGGACTATGACGCGTAGAGAAATGAATGCGAGCTAACGTTAAAATGTTTAAGTATCAGGAATGTATATTCTACGTCGCGTCGGTACAGGACCAGACGAGGATCGATGGGCCGGAGAGTTTTACAGAAAATGTAAGGAACAAATGCAACAATGTATAACATTAGCACGCAACAAGAACAAAACCGACCCCAGCCCCAGTGACGGATCGAATTAAAAAAACAAAGCCCCCGCTTCCCTCCAGAACTGTCTGTCAAAAATAAATCAAACATGGCCGCCCATCGGCCCTGCGTCTGTGGCGCCGCGGGGCGGAACACAGAGCTGCAGCGAACTGTGCGCGGGCAAGAGTTACTGTGTGTGATGTGGCCCAGAACCACCTTAGCGATATAGATTTAGTTTTTTTGAAGTGAAATCTTTTTCAGGATAAAAAGTAGCCTATGTCCTTCCACGGGCTACAAACTATTCCTATACCAAATTTCATCAATATCGGTTGAACGGATGGGCCGTGAAAGCGTTGCTGTTGAATATGGCCAATAAAACAACTTTGACTTCCTGAATTCCTTTATATTGTAGCACTTGGTATGTACTTAAATTACTTACAAATTACAAGAGAACGCTTGGGCTTGGATGTTAATAGGTTGGCGTACACGAACAAAAAGAGAAAGTGAATGACAGATGGTGACAGAGCTCCATGGAGTATAGACAGTAGTTATTACATATTATTTGTTACAAGCTGTCAAATTAAAATGGGCAACATCTATGGATAGAATCTATGGTATAAGGTTATTAAGAATCCGGAGCCGAGTCCCTAACTCCGATTAATTAAATATACGTTTGATCGCATACAGTAGCAGACAGAAAGACACACTTTCAGTTGAGTTTGACACGTTGAGTTTCATAAATTAGAAAGAGAAATGTTTATTTGAGGCACTGCACAAAAATAAACTTAAACTAAACACATACAAAGTCAACTGTATCGTACAGCAGTGCAACTAACAGGTAAGACACTCAGCTTGTGTTGGGACTCCGGGCCTCTCAGACACCAGAGGTACCAGGTGCCCCAACGCTGATTTTCAGTGGCAGCCATTTTGCGAACGTCATTGGCATAGCAGAATATAATAATAAACTGTTTGGCAGAGACTTGTAAAGGCAGAATAATAAGGTAGACAAAGAAAGTAGTAGATATTGTATAAATAGTTATTTTTATAATATAAAATATATGTTAGATTACTGTTTATTATTTAAGTGGTAGGTACTGATAGATTAAAAAAATAGACATTCCCTTAGAGATAGGTATATAAATGATGTATAAAACCAATTTATCTTAAAAAAATTTCGCCTTTCCTTTCCTACTTGTTAACATTGCAGCCCCGAAGTGGCGTTCATTGTCAAACTCCAAACTGTTCAGAGCGCTCACGACCTCCGTGGCGCAGTGTGTAGCGCTGTTGTCTTAACGTGCGGAGGTTCCGGGTTCGATCCCCGGCAGGGTCAATTTGGGAATTTGTAATTTTAGAATTATCCTTGGTCTGGCCGGTGGGAGGCTTCGGCCGTGGCTAGTTACCACCCTACCGGTAAAAGACGTGCCGCCATGCGATTTAGCGTTCCCGTACGATGCCGTGTAGAAACCGAATAGTACGGGTTTAATATAACTGCCATGCTCCTAAGAGGTTAGCCCGCTATCATCTTCGACTAAATCTTCACTTACCACAGGTGAGATCGCAGTCAAGGGCTAACTTGTAGTGGATAAAAAAAAAAGACTGCATCTTCACTTACCATCAGGTGACTTCGCAGTCAAGGGCTAGCTTGTAGTGGATAAAAAAAAAGCGCTTCGTAGAGTGTATGTGTGCATGTACCTATGTAGAGCCGCAGATATAATATCTGCGCAGCTAGTGGGCAGTGTAGTGATAGAGCTTTTTTAGGTACACTAGCTGGGAACTATTTGAGGAATTTACTATTTAGGAAGAGAAATTTATTGAGGAACTAGCATTTTGAGGAAACTCTTTGATTTTACAGGATAAAAAGTAGCCAATGTCACTCTCCAGATCCTCAACTAAGATATCACATGGATCTGCAAAGCTTGTACTGGATAAAAAAAGCGCTTCATAGAGTGTGTGTGCATCTACCTATGTAGAGCTGCAGATATATATCTGAGCAGTATCATATAGTGATAGAGCTTTTTAGGTACAGTAACTGATGCATGCGACTTCGTACGCGAGGTTATTTTGAGGAAATTCTTTGATTTTCCAGGATAAAAAGTAGCCAATGTCACTCTCCAGATCCTCAACAATATACCCATGTAGACATCACATATGTCTGTAGCTACTTAGCCGCGTGATTGAAGGGTAAACCGACAAACAAGCACACGTTTAAAATGAAAAGTATATCAACTCGTGGTCGTAATAATTGGCCACGTTGAAAATCATTTTCCGCTTCTCGTGATGCTAATCGTAATAACGCACGTTCATCAAAGTATTTTTATTTGATGCATGAAAACCGATATCGTTCCTTCACATCTAGGAGTGAAAAAAATGTGGTCAAACAATCTGTCTCTTTAACACGTTTTCAAATAAACTTTTACAAGTACTTTTGAATCGTCAAGTGAATCTACCACTGGTTCGGGATGCCATTTCTATCGAGAACTTACTTACTTTTTGACGACCTCCGTGGCGCAGTGTGTAGCGCTGTTGTCTTAACGTGCGGAGGTTCCGTTTTCGATCCCCGGCAGGATCAATTTGGGAATTTATAATTTCTTAATTTTCCCTGGTCTGGCCCGGCGGGTGGCTAGTTACCACCCTACCGGCAAAGACGTTCCGCCAAGCGATTTAGCGTTCCGGTACGATGCCGTGTAGAAACCGAATAGGGGTATGGGTTTAATATAACTGTCCTGTCATGCCCCTAAAAGGTTAGCCCGCTACCATCTTAGACTGAATCTTCACTTACCACAGGTGAGATCGCAGTCAAGGGCTAACTTGTAATGGATTAAAAAAAGCGCTTCGTAGAGTGTGTGTGTGCATGTACCTATGTAGAGCTGCAGATTCCATATCTGAGCAGTATCATATAGTGATTGAGCTTTTTTAGGTACACTAGCTGATGCATGCGACTTCGTACGCGAGGTTATTTTAAGGAAACTCTTTGATTTTCCAGGATAAAAAGTAGCCAATGCCAATCTCCAGATCCTCAGCTATATACCCATGTAGACATCACATAGGTCTGTAGCTGCTTAGCCGCGTGATTGAAGGGTAAACCGACAAACAAGCACACGTTTAAAATGAAAAGTATATCAACTCGTGGTCGTAATAATTGGCCACGTTGAAAATCATTTTCCGCTTCTCGTGATGCTAATCGTAATAACACACGTTCATCAAAGTATTTTTATTTGATGCATGAAAACCGATATCGTTCCTTCACATCTTTTTTTTTTTTTTTCGATGGCGAAATCTTCTGAAGATACCCGATCTCCTGGGGGAGATTGCAGGTGATGTGGAATTTTTAGCCCCCTTTGCATCGTTCCTTCACATCTAGGAGTGAAAGAAAATGTGGTCAAACAGTCTGTCCCTTTCACACGTTTTCAAATAAACTTTTACAAGTACTTTTGAATCGTCAAGTGAATCTACCACTGGTTCGGAATACCGTTCCTACCGAGAAGAACCAGCAAGTTTCAGTGAGTTACGCTGCATTAGTGAGTGCACACTGACCCCTACCTATGCACTATTCCTAGGCCACACAACCGGCTCGTGCCCTCGCAGCGGCTCCGTGACCAATGGCGCGCGCGAGCCCCGGGCCCCCGCCTCGCCATTGGTAGCCAGCAATGGTTCACACATTTCGACAGGTGAACTTTATTTGGTTTCTAACTTTTTCGTAGAAATACGGTCAAACTTATTTACGGGTACCTTTTTTTTTTTCGTGGTTAGCACATAGTATTATATGCTGGAGGAGTGAATCATAGGGCTTGTTGTTTTTGTTTTTATAATCACGTTATGTGTTTGGGCGGAAAAAAGATGATCAATGAATTCACTAGGTATTCCTATATTATCATCAATATCGGTTGAACGGATGGGCCGTGAAAGCGTAGCAGACAGACAGACAGACACACTTTCACATTTAAATAATAGTAGTACTCAATACTCAATATAATTTTTTCAATATAGGTACACTGTAGGTACACTTATTGACGTTAAAAATTACTCACTTATAAAACATGATGGTGATGATAATTGGTTACGGATGTATAATACCTATAGTAGGTAATATGTTGAGTTTCATAAATTCAGGATTAAACGCGATTGGAGAAACCACAGGCCATGTTGTTTTTTTGTTTTTATAATCACGTTATGTGTTTGGGCGGAAAAAAGATGATCAATGATCACTAGCTAAGGATTACCGATAGAGGTATTACATACAGTATATAGTTTCGACTGCGACCCCCGCCCATATACATTCAAGCTCTAGCGAGCATATCATTTCAGCCCCCCGATTATGTAAGGAAATCGTAATTGTAATGGTCTGTCAAACGTATAATTCGACCTGTTTAAGGAGGTCATAGAAGCTGGCACGTCAAAACGCTTGTATGTACTCCTTAAAAAGTTCGAGGTATACGTAATGAGCTGTCAAATGAATACGATTAGCTTAGACAATTGGGCCTCTGGTTAAATAATTTATTTTCTCAAAAGAATTGTACACTTCATTTACAGAGAAAAAGCACTGTTTTTATAATATACTTAAACATTTCGGCAATCACAATAATTTCACTTTATATTTTTTACATATTTTCTAGATCTACCCTCTTATGTTTATTGTAACTCCAGTTGAAGAATACGAGATGGTTGCCACAATGTAGATTATATCAGTAGGTTATTTTAATTTGTGATAATTGTATAGGATTATTTGAGTAAGTTTACATCATGAAGTACATGTTTTTTAAGTTTGTTTTAGAAAATGTTGAACAAAGTCGCATTCTTCACCTCCTTTGGTAGTTTATTATATACTTGCACTCCTGCAAACATAATATTTCTTCTGCCCTGGGAAGTGCGCATGTGTGACAGTAAGATGTGATCTCCTCTACGACTGCTTCGAGTATGCACCTGGTGTATTTTGATAAAAATTATGTGTGTGTGAATGGATTTGTTGAGAATTTTTCTTATCAATATGCAAGTATAGTATGTATGGAGTTGTTTGATATTCATAAGTTTTGTGTCTGTGTATAGTGTAACTGTAGGTGTTAAGTAAATAAAATAGTAAATAAATAAATAAATAATATTTATTTGCAAGAATCTGGGTACAGATTAGGTCTTAAAGTAGTTTTAATTTTCCTAACATATTCTACCATACAATGGTGTGCAAATGTGTGTTTGTTTTTAAAGTAAATAAATGAAATTATTTCACTACATCATTGAATTAAAAAATTAAGATTAAATTACATAACATTGGATAAATTTTTAAAAACGTACAAAAAAAAACAATTGCAGCTCAATGTTAAATGTCACCGTAAAGAAAAAAGAAATCATATAATATTATTATCTCCAAAAGTAAACGGTAAAATGATGTCACATAAATTAGTCACTAGAAATAACAAATAAAAATACTATTAAGAGTGGTTTAAATAATCATTAACAGAATAAAATTGGCGGGCCAGTAACCAATCGAGTTAGAGGTAGTCATAATTGAATAACATTTTTATTATTTTGTTGTGTGCAATTTGTAGTTCCTTATGGCTAGTTCCTGGTGCGAATCCCCAAACTTCGATTAAGTATTGTAGATGTGCATATCATTTACTGGCTCCTATAGACGCTTTACCCAAGAGTCTGCAGTCATTTTGGACGGATGTTCCTCGGTCCGCCTCGTTGCTGTAGCGGTTAGAACAGTCGACTGCGGAGAGACTGCTCTGGGAGAGCATGTCAAGCCGTCGGTCCCATTTATTATAACTAATATGATAATAGTCGTTAAAGAACCGCTTTGGAGCAGCGTGGTGGGTCTAAGCTCTAATTCCCTCCCTCCTATGAGAGTGGAGGTCTGTGCCCAGCTGTAGTGAAGCTGATACACTAGACAGTGGACATGACCGTGGCGGAGCCTATCGTGTCCTGGAGGTGAGAGCACAGAATGCCCGGAAGGCCACAGTGGGAACACTGGGAACACTTTTGCCTGACTGACTGCTACGGTTGCACCGGTAGGGTTGCGGGAACCGACATCTAACATAACGAATTTTGGTGATAATGAAAAAAAAATCCCGGTTGAGTTTGTTGTGGGCTTTTCTCAGACCAGTGCGAATTTGGAACCCTCGTAGCTTTAATTTTAAGATACCGTTACTGATTATCACCATTATATTTTATAAATAACTAGACGTCAATAAGTGTAATATCTACCTAAATTGAATAAACATTATTTGACTTTGACTTTTGGGACAGATATAAATTGCATCTCGGAAAGGAACACAAGTTAACTAGGCTTGTTCGACCTGGGATGTCGTAGAGATCCTATTGGATTTTTATAAACATAAATCCACGCATTATTTATTTCACGTAGGACAACTTGTGCCACTTATCATAAGTCAAGACTCGAGACTCTACCACCGGTTCGAAAATGATTCTACTGAGAAGAGCCGGCAAGAAACTCAGTAGCTGCTCTTTTCATAAAAAGAAAAATGTTGCACTTTGTAAATAATATTATACAACGCATACGTTACGTAACAAGACTGTATTATTACACTGACTTGTGAGCTGCTGGATGAGAAGCCGGCTGTCTAAATTCATCAATAAATATAACTCTAACTGCCTCGTTGGTCTAGTGGTTAGCATGTTCGAATGCGGCTGACGAGGTCCCGGGTTCGAGTCCCGGGTCGGGTCATAACAAGTATTGGGTTTTTCTAACAAGAAATTCTCAGTACTAGCCCGGAGTTAGGAACTTGGCGGTATTTCACCCACGTGCCTCGGAGAGCACTTTAAGCCGCCGGTCCTGCGCCTGATCTATCTCCGGTTGTGTCGGATTTTCCGTCCCATCGGGCCATGCGAGTAAAGGAATAGAGAGTGCACCTGTGCACGCGCACACACTTGTGCACTATAATATTGGCCGCGGTTGCCGAAATTCGATCGGGAGGACATTATTATTAATTAATTAATTATTATCAATAAGTAGAATAATAACATCACCTTGTGAGTTGCATTTTGATAGCGATATCAGTAATTGCCGTTTAGCTATCGTTGTGTCCCCAACAGCTTCGGGCTTGCACATGAATAGCTTATTTAAAATAACTTTTTTAAATGGTGTGAGCTGTGCCCTATAATAGCTCTACCTTCAATACATATACCTACCCACTAGCAGACCAGCCCCGGTGTCGCTTGAGTACAAGTTTTGAAAATCGGCCATTTTGAATTAGCTACCTAAATATTGTAGAATTTCAATTTCCAAAAGTCCAATTAAAAAAGAAATCGGTCATTTCAAGTTTATATTCTGACCCATCAACCCCAATGCTATAATTATGCGCAACGATAGATCGATCAGTCAGTCAGGACAAGTCTTATAATAGGTATGTAACATATATAGGTATGTCACCGTAAGATTGTAAACCTTTAGATTATAATATATATTAACCCGATAGAACGTAAGTGCACTACCTGATTATATATGTCGAACCCTAATCTAACCTACAAGAAAGACACAAGAAAACGTAAATACAATGGATATTTCAAAAATTGACACTCAGAACATTGAACGGTTCACAATCTTTCGACAGTTTAGAATTTCGCGAAATAGATTATAATCTAATGGTTTTTACAATCTTACGATGACATATAGACTACAGATAGATATAGATTAGAGTATTCCTCTTCCGCTTTCAAGCTTGTTAATGCAATTATTCCATCAAAGGCTATTTATAAATTCGTTCACTGCGTCTGCTACTGTTGTCTCCAACTCGGCGGTCATTTACACAACAGGACTCTCACGTCCTGCCCCCCCATTCTGTAACTCAGTGGCTATCGAAAAATGAAAGCCACTGACATATATATTTTGTCCATTGAAGGTTTACTATGAAAAAATGAAAGAACATTTCATAGCAAATCTTCGATGGATAAGAAATATAAGTCAGTGGCTTTCATTTTTTGATAACCACTGAGTTGCAGAACAGGGCTGCTGGTCAACGTTGTTCCTGTTGTAGTTTGGTTCAAACGTCTTCCACAGTTTATGATGGTTTAATGTCTTCAAAGGAGGGTTACCCAAAATTCACTAACAAAGTCTATCCTTGATGCCCACGGTCGATAATTTTCTCACAATTGGCAGATTCAGGAGTTGGGGCCCAGGGTTGAGAACCTTACGTAATACTACATTGTACTATTACCTATTCTGTGGTAAATTGGTAATACACGATAATGTTTTGTCATTAAAGATAATGAAGGATACAGTCCAGTGTAAGATTAGAATCGCGAGTAAAACTCGAGTATACGAAAGTGGTATGAAATATACGAAAGCTGAAAGTGTATTTCAGTCACTTCCCAGACCACACGATAGGTAATGGTAAAGAGCTGTACCGGCACATTGTGGAGCCTAGTTAAAAAAAATGACTAAAATGCAGTTGATTGTAAAATTCTTACTAACATAAAATTCGAAAGTGTATTTTGTTTGTTTGTCACGCCGCAACGGAGCGCTGGCGTCCTTTGATTTGTATGGAGAGTGAATTTTTGTCCTGGAAAATCAAAACATTCTCGGGTAATTATTAAAAAATATCTGAAAACTCAAACTCATGTTTAACAAGTCATAATTAAAATAATAAAAAAACACGACTGCCCTGCCAAAAAACGAATTTAAAAGTAAAACTAAATTAATCTAGTTAAATTAGGATCTTATTCACATTTTTATTTAATGATATTAACCACCGTGTTTCTTGCTGGTTATTCTCGGTAGTAATGGCATTCCGAACCAGTGGTAGATTCACTCGAAGATTCAAAAGTACTTTTAATAAGCTTATTTGAATCAAAAAAAATGAGTTTGAGTTTGAGCGTGATAGATTATTGGAAAATAAAAGAACTCTATTTTGTGATCATGAGGAATAATTAAATATTTCAGTGGGTAAACACTAAATTTTGTATCAGGTAAACATTATTTGATATTAAAGTTTGGTAACACTTGTATTCTCACTTGATATGTTGGTAATGATCCTTAGGTTATATTTGTGAAACTAAATATTTAAATTTATTCATAAAAGAAAGTGTAGACATTATTGAAATAAATAATAACTAATTTAGCAACACAAAGTGTTGATAGTTAAGCTTCAAATAAATAATGTAATGTAGAAATAGGTCAATTGACTATCATAGCGTTTTAAGAGATATTGTAAAATAGTTACTTAATTAAATTATAATTCTGTTTTAAATGTGGAGAACTATTTGATAATTATTATTGTGATAAATGATTAATCATAACTGTATTTTGAGTAATGATTTACTGTAATTAAGAATTTATGTATATCAATTGATACTTCCTTTTGATTCTTAGATTAACAGTTTGTTATAAACAAAATGCTGTTACGTTGTCAAACTTGGAATAGGAAAGAGGTGTGGGTATATGGGGGGAAACTTAACCTATAAAACCCACTGTTCTTATGAGATAAGAGGTTTTTGTCTACGAGCCACCTAGAGTAAAGATAAGTATTCTTGCTGTAACTCTTTTTATTTAATTGTTGTATTTATTGGTATATGTGTACTAATTCCTGTGTGAAAATATAATCTAAATTGTGTAAATATTTTGTATTCATTTTGAACTGATGCTTTGAATCTTTCAATAATATAAAAAGTGTTAAATTTTGTATTTCGTTTAATTTCTTTTCCGTTACTACTTTTGCTTTGAAATAGGTTAATTATTTACTCTTGAATATAATACCATAATGCTAAATTTCTAGTATAGAGTTTTATTTCTTTTGCCTAAAACGTTGTGCTTTTAATTAGGAAGGGACTCTTATAATCAGTTCCCTACCTACGTACATTTTTATTTAAAAACGTTAAGGTATACAAAACCAAGTACATAGTATTATAATTTCTGCATAGTAACGGATAGCTACTTGTTAAATTCAAGCTCTACCCTCAATATAATTTAAAAAGCGCATCAAGTGTACATACCTAGAGGTGATACTATAGGATGCTTAGCGGAAACAACACATTCCCCGTGTATCTGATAAGCGAATCGGCGGCTAGTGATAGCTGATAGGCTGATAGGGCTGATAGGCTGATAGGGCTGATAGTGATAGTGATAATGATAGTGCACAGTGATCACCCGGAGACACGGCGGCGCCCCGGGCCGGTGCTGATAACACCTATCAGACAACACTTTTTGTTACAATAGGCATGATGACAGTAACCAAGAATCAATGATATTATGAATTTATCTAATGAAATAGGATTCATGGATTATAAAAAACGTATTTATTTTTCTATTTCGAATGAGATTGCTATTTATTTTGATCAAATAAAACTATAACATAGAGCAATCCGCCATATTGGATTAAACGCCAAGAAGCGAATGACGTCACAATTGTTTGTTCTCGAGCTTTGACAGTCACACTATTGCTTACTGCACACTGCACAGAGTACATCGGCAATAACAATAGTGACGTCACAAACGGCGCCATGACACCGGCGGGCGTTTTGATGCGAATTTTAAAATTTAAATTTCATATGCCAATTTTATCTACCAAACCTTATTTTTCTGCTGAAATAATATATTTTTTCGAAATAGTAGATACTTCCGAACATAATCTGACCATTTCTCAAAATCAGTCATCATGCCTATTGCGCTGAATTATTATTGTAGCTACGCATCTTGTCGGACAGTGGAGTCTATGGCTTGTGTTTTTCTTTTATTTTTTTATCCACTACAAGTTAGCCCTTGCCTGCGATCTCACCTGATGGTAAGTGGTGACGCAGTCTAGGATGGTAGCGGACTAACCTGTTAGTTGCATGGCAGTTATATAAACCCATACCCCTATTCGGTTTCTACACGGCATCGTACCGGAACGCTAAATCGTTTGGCGGCACGTCTTTGCCGGTAGGGTGGTAACTAGCCACGGCCGAAGCCTCCCACCAGGCCAGACCAGGGAAAATAATGACCAGGCTGAGTTATTATTGTAGCTATGCATTTTCGGACAGTGGAGTCTATGGTCCGTGTTAACAACCGGACATCAGCTAGGAACAGCTCCTCAGGTACACGAGAACCTGGTTACAGTTAACACGGACCTGTGTTTATCGTACTGGCATAGGTTGCCAGAAAATATCTGTCAAAATATGTGAGGTATTCTGGAAGGTACATCTTTAGGTATACATAATGCAAAGTAAGAGAGCCCTGAGACTATCAGAATTCTGTTGCTCTGGGGTCATACTGCCAACGTTGAAAGCAATACTTTACTTCAGCAATATTACTCAAAAAATGACAGTTTGATATCACGAACCTTGATGTTGTAATCCCAAAATAAGGATCATAATTCTAATAAGTGCAGTTATTTATAAAATGACGTCCAGTTATTTTATAAATAACTATAGTATAGCTACCTAAATTGAATAAACATTATTTGACTTTGACTTTAATACTCGAAAGTGAACAATAATGAAACAATACAATTATGGCCCCTGAATGGTATGATGGCTCAGGCTCAAGGCTCAGAGTTACTCAGCGGGTGATAAAGAGAGCTATGCTCTAAAAAATTTGTAGATAAAGATATTCTATGCCATTATATATACCTACAACAGACCTGTGCTCAGTATCTGAAGATGTGACAACGCCTACCAGCCCTCCATACTAAATGACAGATTTCAAAAATCTACGTGATGGAGACGATTTTATGATCCAAGAAGCGGCTTTTAGAAGAATAATTTTAACGGCTGCAGAGAAGCGTTAAAACCAGTGACAGGAATCGTGTGTGTGTGACGTCACAGGTCGCAGGATGTGAATGTTCTGGCGTCTCCGGCAGAGAGCACACTGCACACGTTCCCGACACTGGGCTCTTGTTCAGTCACGATTCCAAGTATCATAGTTATAAGAACACTTTCATCAATACCAAGTGCACTACTTACTGGTATCAATTAACAAGTCTCATGCTGTTCTGTCTCAGGAGTTTCATGCTGGTTCTTCTCGGTAGGAATGGTAGATTCACTGAAACGGCAAGGCTTGTCTACTTCGCTTACTTCCACAGTGTCATGTCGTACGGCATTTTATTGTGGGGCAGAGCAGCTGATATCCAATCCATTTTTATATTGCTAAAAAGAGACATCCGTTCTATTTGGCCTGTCCGTAAGGAGTTAATTGGCCTGTTAAATTAAAATTAAAATTTATAAACTCGGACCACGCGTATCACTTCGTGAAAAATTTAAAGAGATTGGTGTTCTTACAGTGCCTTCGCAATACATGTACAATAATATAGTCTTTGTTAGGCAGAACATTAATCTTTATAAGCAAATATAGATGATACTCACAATCGATACACTAGAAACCGCCATAAGCTAGAAACAGCGTCGTATCGTTTGCGCAAAGTGCTGAATTCCTTTGTGGGGTCGAGTGTACGCTTTTATAATATGGCTCCCAAAGAGTTTCTGGATTTGCCATTACATAGATTTAAAGACTTTGTTAAACAGCATTTGTTAAGTTGAGGATAATACACTATCGATGATTTTACCAATGACAAAGTGTCATGGAAGCAACCGGCCTCGCATCCAGTGACCCACAAGTCAGTGTAATACTTGTAACGTATGTGTTGTGTTGTCTACATATTGTAACCTTTTCTTTTCTATGAAAAGAGCAACCACCGAGTTTCTTGCTGGTTGTCTTGCTCTACGCTAGGATAACCTGTATTGCAGACGTTACTTATTTACGTGTGGAAAACTGAGCGTGTCTGCGTGTGTGTGTGTGTGTGTGTGTGTGTGTGTGTGTGTGTGGGTGTGTGTGCGTGCGTGTATGTGGGTAGGTGAGTGTGTGTGTTAGTGCATGTGTAAGTACGCGCAATGCTATTTTGTTATTTTTAAAATATTTTTAGTTGCATCGTAGCCCTTAAGCCCGTAAGTACTTGTCAGATAATCATGCCTGGTGGAAATCAATGATAGGGACAAGGTTTTTGTAGGCACAGGTTTTTAATTTTCCGTGATAAAAAGTTTTTATGCTATTATTAAAGCTGTGTGTTATTCCAGAATATAATCTCTCTCTATGCCAAATTTCACCCAGGTCCGTTCAGCCGTTCCAGCCATCCAAATTTTCGAATTTATAATATTAGTATAGATGCAGTGGCCACCCATCGGCTTCCGCTACATCCAGCTACACTCCCGAAAGTCCCCGGGCTGAGCTGGGTGACCCGGGCACCAGCGGTCTCACTACAGCTAACGACATCGGAGTGTCCCGGAGAAGTGCGGAGAAGAAACCCACGACAGAAGAAGAAGAGACTATAGAGGTGCTGAGTTGGAGTTCGCTTGCTGAAGTAAGTACCTATTCACACTCGTCTTAGATACTCAAATACGGTTTCATATATTAATCATCAGACAACCTTTAATAATATTCGAAGTGAGTATAGCTATTTGAATAAATGATGTTACGGATCTAAACCATTGTATGGACCGCGATCGCTTGTATCATGCAAATGGAGTCTGGAGCCTGGACCGAGCGGCCGGGTAACAGAACTAGTTCCCTGGAGCATTGAATGCAGACAGGTCCGCTGGACCTTGAGCGGAGAACTTCGCACCCTTGACACTCAAGGACACTCCCATGGGCGCAATTAACCTGTTTTGCTGTAAAGGGTGAATGCGATTAGTGCTCTGTGCGGACAGGTCTATTCCTTCATCGCCCATCACTTGACGCGTATCTATGGTATCCAGTCGGGCTGTCGTCTGTCTGTATGAAAGATAACCTCAACGAGCAAAGTGTACCTACCTACAAATTAGCTACCTCGTAGCTCTAGTTTTAAGATACCGTAACCGATTGTCACCAGCATGTTTTTTAGTAACTAATTTTTAACGTCAATAAGTGTACCTACAGTGTACCTATATTGAATATTGAGTATTGAGTATTAAACCCTGACTTACTTCCACTGGGTAGGAAAACATGACTAGGTTCTTTGAAATGCCAACATGAGAATTTATATTTCAGAATCTAGATAACTCCTGTATTAATTTTCTTCTATTGTGCACGGTATACTTTCGTTTGTTATTGTCGCCATTTTGCATTTGTCATGACGTCACATAGGTTGTTAGTCGAGTAGCTACCTCGTAGCTTTAGTTTTAGGATACCGTAACCGATTGTCACCATCATGTTTTAGAAGTAATTTTTATCGTCAATAAGTGTACCTATAGTGTACCTATATTGAATAAATGATATTAAGTATTGAGTATTAAACCCTGACTTACTTCCACTGGTTAGGAAAACATGACTAGGTCCTTTGAAATACCAACATGAGAATTTATATTTCAGAATCTAGATAACTACTGTATTAATTTTCTTTGACTGTGCACGCTACACTTTCGTTTGTTATTGTCGCCATTTTGCATTTGTCATGACGTCACATAGGTTGTTAGTCGAGTAGCTACCTCGTAGCTTCAGTTTTAGGATACCGTAACCGATTGTCACCATCATGTTTTATAAGTAATTTTTAACGTCATTAAGTGTACCTACAGTGTACCTATATTGAATATTGAGCATTGAGTATTAAACCCTGACTTACTTCCACTGGGTACGAAAACATGACTAGGTCCTTTGAAATACCAACATGAGAATTTATATTTCAGAATCTAGATAACTACTGTATTAATTTTCTTACGATATACTTTCGTTTGTTATTGTCGCCATTCTGCATTTGTCATGACGTCACATAGGTCGTTAGTCGAAGTGGGAAGACCATTCCACACCAGTGGTAGATTCACTTGAGTATTCGAAAGCACTTGAAAAAGTTTTTTTTAGAAAGTTCGACTAATATATTGTTTGATTTGATTTAACTGTTCATGGACAACTGTTATCACCTATGCTACGTTAGCGTTTTGTTTCGACTCCCCAACACCGCTGGAGACAGCTTCGTAACACAGTTTTAATTGAACTAATAAGTAGAAACACTCGTTAACCATTTTATTCATACTTTATTAGCAATTCACACACAAACACCATACAGCCATTTTTGACATTATACACCGATCTCTCGCCAATAGATGGACCATAGATAGATCTGTCAATGTCAGTTTAACTACTGAGAAGACCCTAACAACTAATCAAAATCTTGACTAGTTTGGGAGTTATAATAGGCATATTCATATTCGGAAGTATCTACTATTTCGATAAAATATCTTATTTCAGCAGAAAGATAAGGTTTGGTAATAAAAATTTGTATTTGAAATTTAAATTTTAAAATTCACGCCAAAACGCTCGCCGGTGTCATGGCGTCGTTTGTGACGTCACTATTGTTTTTACCGATGTACTCTGTGCAGTGTGCAGTAAACAATAGTGTGATTGTCAAAGCTCGAAAACAAACAATTGTAACGTCATTGCTTCTAGCTGTTTATAGCGGATTGCTGTATTTTATAGTTTTATTTTATCAAAATGAATAGCAATCTCACCCGAAATAGAAAAATAAATACGTTTTTTATAATCCATGAATCCCATTTCATTAGATAAATTCATAATTTCATTGATTCTTGATAACTGTCATCATGCCTATTGAACAGAATGAACCAAGATACATGCATGAGGCTCACAAACAAATTGGACAAGTACAGTCGGGCAAAAGTACCTACATACTAAAGACCTGAATTAATTCTAGTTTTCAAATCAATAGAACCGGAGCAGGTCCCTTCGTTCACCCGTGAGAAGCCGGGGTGATTCACTAGTCAGCCATAAGGGTGAATGTGATTAAATGTTAATGGTACAGTGCTATCTATTTCTGGTCTATTTATTGAGCGAACGCGTTTATTGGCCCTCTGGAGACCCTAGGGGCGTAAGATAGGGATAGATAATAGATAAATGGGTGAAAAAAAGGGTCATAGCTCATAGACACATAAACAGTATGTTCTGAGGGTGGTATCTATTTCTATGGTTTTTTTTTTACTATTTAATTGAAGTCCCAAAATAGTTTTTATGTACTAAACTTTGTGTAGTTATGAATACCCTTTATAGGGCCAAGACTGTAGACATAGAATTATGTAGTAGAATTTTGATGACCTCCGTGGCGTAGTGTGTAGCGCTGTTGTCTTAACGTGCGGAGGTCCCGGGTTCGATCCCCGGTAGGGTCAATTTAGGAATTTATTATTGAATTTTCCCTGGTCTGGCCTGGTGGGAGGCTTCGGCCGTGGCTAGTTACCACCCTTCCGGCAAAGACGTGCCGCCAAGTGATTTAGCGTTCCGATACGATGCCGTGTAGAAACCGAATAGGGGTATGGGCTTAATATAATTGCCGTGGCCCTAACAGGTTAGCCCGCTACCATCTTAGACTGCATCATCACTTACCATCAGGTGAGATCGCAGTCAAGGGTTAACTTGTAGTGAAAAAAAAATGATACCTGAAATACTTTGATTTCGTGATTGACTCACTGATGATCATCAAAACCTATAGTGTACTTTCTGAAGTGCTGGAAGACTGAAATTTGGTATCTGAAAAATTAAGAAATCTGAAACTTTCCCACTCCAACCCCTCGAATAGGGGGTGCATAATAGCTGTACAGTGTGTACTCAAAGAAATATGTGAAAAATGCAGTATACATACGTAGTTACCGTACATAAATAATATAAATATACAACTTGTGGTAACTTGTCCGAGCAATTTGTGGTAAGGCCTTGAAGCAACTTTTTTTTTATTTTTTTTTATTTAAAATTAATACAATACAACTTAATGCTAGCTAGCCTAACCTAATTACTATATGAATCATGCCCACGTGGAATGGTGGCAGGAATGCTGGCTGCATTTCATTTTCTTGCTTGAAGCAACTCGAAGGTATTAACGTTGCCATGCATGTACATATTTGAATTATCGGTTTTCGTTAAATCTAATATGCACCTTTTTCAATACTCAATACTCAATATCATTTATTCAATATAGGTACACTGTAGGTACACTTATTGACGTTAAACATTACTTACTTATAAAACATGATGGTGATAATTGGTTACGGTATCTTAAAACTAAAGCTACGAGGGTTCCAAACGCGCCCTGGTCTGAGAAGAGCCCACAACAAACTCAGCCGGGTTTTTTTTCTTTTTATTATCACCATCTCACAAATCATCTTAACTAAGGAACTATCAGAGCCATAGAGCAAATCATTGCCAAGCTTCCTTGTCGTTTAAGTAGTCATTTACATGGTAATAAGATTTTTCAATGAGTTTACGTTTTACATTAACTTTGAACTTATTTAGAGACATCTTTAACATCTTTTTCTACAGACAAAAGATAAATTTGCTAAAAACACGAGAAATCCGGAAAGATTGGTTGTACCTAAAGGCGCGAAAATGGCCACTTATTTAAAGAGCTGCTATGCAATGGGTATGAAAAATTTCAACGCACTACCCAAAGATATACAGTTCATCATCATCATCATCACTACAGCCTATTAACGTCCCACTGCTGGGCACAAGCCTCCACTCTCATGAGAGAGAGGGGATTAGAGCTTAGACCCACCACGCTGCTCCAATGCGGGTTGGCGGGCTTTAACGACTATTATCATGTTAGTGATAATAACCGGGACCGACGGCTTGACGTGCTCTCCGAGGCGCGGGGGTGAAACACCGCCAACTTCCTGACTCCGGGCTAGTACTGAGAATTTCTAGTCAGAAAAACCCAATACTTGTTATTGCCCGACCCGGGACTCGAACCCGGGACCTCGTCGGCCGCAGTCGAACATGCCAACCACTAGACCAACGAGGCAGTTATATACAGATAGACAGACAATATACAGTTGATACCATTAAAAAATTTAAATCAACACTGAGAAAATGGCTTCTGACTCATTCCTTTTACTCAGTGAAGGAATTCCTTGAGCTCGAAATTCACAAGGCGTAACCATTTAATGACTTTGACATTTATTTATTTATATAACCTATTAATTAACTAATTATCGAACATTATGGTGAATTTTATTCATTATTATGATTGATTGTCACTGATTTAAATACTGTAAGTATTAATTAAGTATTATTCATTTATTTCAGGCAACAAGGTCCATATTATAAAATACATAAAATACAAAATACTTAAAAAATAAATACAATATAAAATAAAATACAAACTTAAAATACTATACGAAGGTAATAAAAAAGACTAATACGGGCCAATAAGATTGATTATTACTGATTTAAATATTTTAAGTATTAATTAAGTATTTATTTCATTTATTTCAGGCAACAAGGCCCATATTATAAAATACAAAATACTTAAAAAATTAAGACAATATAAAATAAAATACTATATGAAGGCAATAAAAAAGACTAATACTACGGTAGGGATTTTCTCTCACTTCCCTATAGCGACGGTACACTATGCCCTCAGGCCAAAAGTCTACTATACTTACTACTAGTCTATCATACTTACCTAGTTCTTTTTGCACGTCAGCATTGACGAAACATATGTGGACTACTTTTGAACTGTCACCATAATTGTACAATGTTTCAAGCAAATAAACGACTGTTTGATTGATTGATTGAACCTGTCAAAAATTAATGAAAAAAAAAAAAAAAAAAAAAAAAAACATTCCATATAAAAATGATTGCCAAGATTTTATGAGATCTCTAGTAGAGCCAAGCCCCAAGTTGAGCTGTTGTTTTTGCCGCACTATTCCATAAGGACTGTATAATGTTATGTCACGTAATAGTTCGACGAACATTAAACGGCCGAGCCATGCCTTTTTACCCAGATGTAGAGTTTCTAGGGACAGGGCTTGTATGTAAAGTCATTTGTTATTTTATATTATTAATGTGGTACAAAGTAAATATCACTTAAAGCTTATTTTGGATTTGAGACAAGCCCCGTGGGTTATAATGTGCAGCACAATGAGGAGCTCAACTTGGGGCTCGGCTCTAATAGAGATCTCATAGCTTTTTAACAGTAAAAGCATTAACACTTGTGAGTCTTGGCAACCATCAAATGTTTTTGGTGGGATCTTATTTAGGTATAGGTATATGGGTAATTAACTGAAGGTATTTTAGTGATGCTGTATGAAGAGTTGATGAGACACAAACGTTTCAAAAGAACGAGTACCAAAACCGATGATGAATGATAGTGTTGATCATTTTTGATAATAAATACTAGCTGATGACCGCGACTTCGTCCGCGTAGAATGAGGTTTTTGGAACTCTTTAATTTTCCGGGATCGGGGTTATTCCAGACTATAATCTAACTCCGGGGATAAAAAGTAGCATATTGTGTTATTCCAGACTATAATCTATTTCCGTACCAATTTTCATCCAAATCCGTTCAGGCGTGATTGAGTGACGAAAATCTATAAAATTTCTATAAAAATAAAATTTTCTATAAAATTTAGTTTAAATTAAAAAAAATATAAAAATAAAATTAGATTTCTACAAAAGTCTAAATTTTTCTTTCTTACTCTTGGATGAACTATGCTAGGTACTAAGTATAAATAAACACAATTTTAGTAACTTTGTTTAAGACCAGTATGACTCCACTTTTTTATTACTTGTCTCGTTACGTCAAAAGTAGAGATAAATGTAATATTTCTTATCCGTGGAATTTTTCTCTACGAATCTTTACGTGCCGACTATTTTTTCTTGTATAATATACCGCATTTTGTGCATGTTATGGTAAATGAAAAATTTGTCGGCAACGAAATCTCCCTCTCTCGTCGCGAGATAATCTCGTTGTGCGCATGCTGAACACAATGGAGTCATCTTAAAATAATAATAGTTTGTCGATTAAAACAACGAGTTACATATTATAATTTTATAACTCGCAGGTATTCCACGTCGGCCAGACAGACGAA
Source organism: Erebia palarica (assembly GCA_964035005.1). Taxonomy (NCBI): domain Eukaryota; kingdom Metazoa; phylum Arthropoda; class Insecta; order Lepidoptera; family Nymphalidae; genus Erebia; species Erebia palarica. Next base: position 38,387,231 of record OZ035987.1, read on the forward strand.
CTATTGCTTTAATTATAATATTATTAGTGCGGAAGTGGAGATACTCGGAGGCGCTCAATAAAATCACGGCTCAGTATTTTGACACTCGCCGCAAAAAAGCATCCGGGACTGCGGCCACACTCGCCCACTCAATATTTGAGCTCCATTTTTATTGCATTCTAGCTGATGCCGGCGTTTTTGGTTCCCGCGGAAACTCTAAGTAATTTTCCGGGATAAAAAGTAGCCTATGTGTCATTCCATACTATAATCTATCTCTATGCCAAATTTCATCCAGATCCGTTCAGTCGTTCTAGCGTGATTGAATAACAAAAATCCATCCGTTTCTCCCCCATCCATCCAAACTTTCGCATTTATAATATTACCTAATTAATAGTAAATAGTATACATATATTTAATATATATAAGCGAAATACCACTCGTTCGCTCACTCACTGATTAATAACGATATCTCAGGAACTATAAAGCATACTATTTGGTCTAGACATCAGCTAAAAAACAGGTTTGAGACAATTCACCCCTCAAATGAGGGTTGGAAGTTTCTATGAAAGTCCTTTGTTTTTGAATTTAGGGACATGAAAATTGGTAATCAAGTTATAACTTGATTACCAATTTTTATAGTTATAAATAACTAGCGGTCCGCCCCGGCTTCGCACGGGTAGCACTAATCATCATAATAGTCCATCATAATCATCATAATAGTCCATACCCAGTAATAGCCAGCCGGCACTGGGAAGCACGTCAGGTTTAACATTAGTTAGGGCTGCGATATCTTCGCACTGCCGGCCGCCCCTATTTCTATGACGCGTTAATTTATTTCTATGATATCTTCTAAGATATTTATCTGAATTAAATAGTTTAAAGGATGAATTTGGTCTATATTAAATACTTGAAATGACCCATCATTTTATTTTGAAAAGGATTAATACAATATCAGGAAAAACACCTTCGAAAGTAAAGCTTTGTTTAAGACCGAATTTGGAAAATCATAAAAATGGTTATGATTAACCTTATAAGAAAGATATAAGATGCTATCGCGAAGTTTTTTTTTACAACATTTTGAGAGGAACAATTCCACAGCACATTGTTTTCGTGTAACTTTTACTATTTACGAATCGCACACAACGGAAGCTCTCAGATGGGGCGGTTTTCTCTGACTTTTTCGACAACACGACATTTTCTAAAAATTAATACTAGCTAGATCGATCTATCGCCCCCGATTAGTATGCAGGAACTCCCTGCATACTAAATTTCATGAACATCGTTCGAGCCGTTTTCGAGATTCAGATTCTGTATATATACATAATCTGAAATTGTGCAGACTTAGGCACCTTCCCGAGTTTAATGAAACATAGTAAACTCATTCCCTTATTTAAATCAGGAAATAAAAACGACCTTAATAATTACAGACCTATTTCTATTTTACTGAGAGTTCTCAGTAAGGTTTTTGAAAAAAATATTTTGAGCCAATTAATAAATCACTCTAACACTAATAAATTACTGCATCCCGAGCAGTACGGCTTAACTAAGGGTCGTAATATAACTGATGCGGGCGCTAAACTTTTAAAACATATATACGATGCCTGGGAGCGTTCACAGCATGCTATTGGTGTCTTCTGTGATCTGTCCAAGGCATTTGATTGTGATGATCATAAAACTTTATTGCTGAAATTAAGCCACTATGGCATCAGAAATATTGCACTCGATCTCATTGCTTCTTACCTAAACGATACAACTCAGAGGGTATGCGTAAACCACGTGAAGTCAGAGGGCTCAACTGCATTAATGGGTGTCCCACAAGGCTCGATCTTGGGTCCTTTTCTATTTTTGGTGTATATAAATGATTTACCATACCATGCCAACAATGTCTGTGACATTGTATTGTTTGCTGACGACACATCACTTATTTTTAAAGTGGATAGAAGTAAGGACAATTTTGACGATGTAAACAATGTCAATAATTTGTTATTGAATCCTAAGAAAACCAAGTGCTTATAATGTGTTCTACCTAATGTAAAGAATATTGATAAAACTATTATGATAAATGGAGAAGCACTAAAAATGGAGAACTCCACAGTTTTCTTAGACCTTGGATAATAAGCTTCAATGGAGCGCTCATATAGAGACACTAGCGCGAAAACTTAGCTCGGCTGCTTTTGCCGTTAGGAAAATTAGACAGTTTACCGATATTGAAACGGCTAGGCTTGTCTACTTTGCTTACTTCCACAGTGTCATGTCGTACGGCATTTTATTGTGGGGCAGAGCAGCTGATATCCAATCCATTTTTATATTGCAGAAAAGAGCCATCCGTTCTATTTATAAACTCGGATCACGCGTATCACTTCGTGAAAAATTTAAAGAGATTGGTGTTCTTACAGTGCCTTCACAATACATATACAATAATATAGTCTTTGTTAGGCAGGACATTAATCTTTATAAGCAAATAGTTTTTGTATGAAAAGAGCAACTGCTGAGTTTTTTGCCGGCTCTTCTCAGTAGAATCAGCTTTTCGAACCGGTGGTAGAGTCGTTTCATAAGTAACACAAGTTGTCCTACATGAAATAAATAAGTCATTTATCATTTATGTACAAGAATTGCTCATTTAAAGGTATTAGATTAACCTGTTTAAGCAATTTTACGAAAATCCACCCCACAGAGGGTGAAATGAGGGTTGGAAGGTTACATAAAAAACCTGGCATTTTGAAGTATAGACATGAAAATCAGCATTTAGGTTATAAGTTTTAAATAATAAAAGCCTGCATAAGCCTCTATGATTTTGGCTAGGCCTCTAGGCTCTGATAGGCTTTTTGCAGGAAAAGGAAAGTATCAGGAAAATATCATTTAATAAGAATGTGAATAAGATTCTAATTTGCCTAAATTAATTTAGATTTTTAACTTTTTAGTTAGTTTTTTGGCAGGACAGTCGTGTTTTTTATTATTTTTTTATTCTGACTTGTTAATGCATGCAAATAAAAAGATTTACATACGAAATTAAACCTAATCATATATAACCTAATAATTGGATATTGTAACTACATTCCAGAGTAAGAAATTGTTGCTAATTACTTACCCTGACTGGTGTACAGTTTTATCGATTGATATTTAAGTAAATACTAAGACATAGGAGTTCCAGTTCGGTTTTAATTAAATTCCAATATTTATTGAAAAATAAAACTAAGATTATGGTGTAACTTAAACGAATTTATTTAACCCAATTTGACATAATAATTAAAAGATAAACGCCCCATCTTTTCAACAGTATTCGATGAAATGTTGTACAGGCAGGTTGTGTCCCGGGGAGGGGCATACATATGCAGTTTTTATGCCAGTAAATTAAGGGATTCCCGCGGGATTACAAAAACAATCAGGCGGACGAAGTCGCGGAAATCAGCTAATATAATAAATTATATTTTAACAAATTGAATTGTTTCAAAGAAAATAATGATAAAACACCTACCTATTTGCCGAAATGGTAAAATTGAATTACGTAGTTGATTATATATACAACAATTATTAAATGACTATAAAACCATTTCCTACCAACTTAATACCTAATAGGGGTGATGTCTATGCCAAAAAGAAAAAAAACTTACTGATTATTAAATAGAGGGTCTTCCAAAAGACCTAAAATTCACATCCTCGGTTAGTTTTAAGTTTGATAACCATTTTATAATATAGATTAGAGAAAAAAATTGAAATTTGATGACGTCACAATTGCGAATTTCATACAACTTCCATACTAGAAGAGGGTTTTTAAGTTTGATAAAGAGTTGCTGATTTGATTGAGTTGTCATCATCTCTATTCTTTTGAATTTAAGAATTTTTATATTCTCCCTTGTACCTTTACAATTGGGAGAACGTAGGTGCCTCTTGGTATTTCTTTGATATAACGTAATTATATAACTTAGATTCAAAGGTATTCACTCATATAGTAGTACAGATTTTTTGGTTTATTATAAAATACGAATAAATAGGATAAAGAATTCATAGGACATAGGATTTTTTAGTAACTATGCACATGAAGTTAGGGGACCTCAAGTTTTCTACACTTCTAGGATGTTTGAGAAGGTAAAAAAAAAGCTTTTATTATTCGCTAAAGTTTCCTTTGAAGTAAACTAAACCTACATAGAGAATTTCGAAAATCTTAATAGGTACTTTCCTAGAAAAGGGATTTTCCACATTCTGACATTAACTTTAATGTTACATCTCTATTTAATTTTATCTTTCAAGGAGGGATATAATATTCCAGCTCCAGCTCTGGAGATGCGGCGCATGCGCAACTCTGCTTCAATTGGCCTGAATGTCTATCAAATATTTAGCTCTTCTAAGTGCTAAAGTTACAGTATTTTTAGTGCTTTTAACAATGAAAAAAAAATGTTTTCTATTTCAATAAATCAAACTTACGATAATTATTATTTACTTAACACATTTAATGTTATTTTACCGACCAGTAGAGATGACTTAAGTAGACAGGTATACCGGTCCTCCTAACATTTGTAGAGACGGAGCCTTGCTAAATACTTTACGTGTGGTATCTACTTATTTCATTTTAATCAATATTTCGATCCTGTATGTTTTTGAAAAATTCATTTATGACGTGTTATTTCCATCGGGAAATGAAATCTCAGAGCCTGTTATATTTTTTAGTATTTCGATTCGAAATTACATTTCTGCTGGAAACAAAGTTTGCAGAGTTTCTCAAATCGTACATATCTACTGAAATTAATATATACCAATAGACGAAATATTGAACTGACTTACCTTCTCGAACAGTCGTGGAGAAATCATCCCACCGGTTTCCGATCCACTCCGGCGCGTCAGTCCGGGCCCTAGCACTGGCACTCAACAAAACGTATTCAAAACCATTGAAACATCGCGAATTTTTGCAAAAATCCACTTCAATCACAGAGTACGACGTCCGAGCGTCCAGAAACGGGAGTCCACTAAATAGGCCTATAAGAATCTTATCGGATGCTTTAGCTCGGAAGTTTTGCGAAAATTTGGCGTTCGCGCGCGGCTGCCGTGAGTTTAGGCCTACGCTCCGCGGCGGCGCACGGCGCGCTCGCGGGCCCGCGTCGCGGATAGGGCTCCGACGCGGCCGGGGCGCCGGGCGCGCAGGGCTCCGGTGCGGGCCGGGCAGGGCGCGTGACGTCACCGGGCCCCGGGCTGGATCGTGGCGCGCGCTCGAGCCGCGCCGGCCAAATGGCGGCGGTCGACTCGAGCGCCGCTGCCGACGTCACCTTGTATCCCCGACCTCGCAGACCGTTTTGTGCCTAAACGAGCCATCCTGCAGTATTGGGTCCCTACGGTCTCGGACCCCACTTTCGATTACAATTTTTCCAGACACTTAAGTCGACTCCGGCTCGTTTGAAAATCTACAATACTAGGTCATAATTAAAAAAATAAAAAACACGCCAAAAAACGAACTAAAAAGTTAAAAATCTTAATTAATCTAGTTAAAATGAGATTTTTTGTGAATCACTGGATTAAACGAGCCATCCTGCGGTATTGGGTGCCTGCGGTCTCGGACCCCACTTTCGATCACAATTTTTCCAGACATATAGGTCGACTACGGTTCGTTTGAAAATCTATAATACGGGCCATAATTAAAAAAATAAAAAACACGCCAAAAAACGAACAAAAAAGTTAAAAATCTTAATTAATCTAGTTAAAATGAGATTTTTTGTGAATCACTGGATTAAACGAGCCATCCTGCGGTATTGGGTGCCTGCGGTTTCGGACCCCACTTTCGATTACAATTTTTCCAGACATATAGGTCGACTCCGGTTCGTTTGAAAATCTACAATACTAGGTCATAATTAAAAAAAAACTAAAAAATACGGCAAAAAACGAACAAAAAAGTTAAAAATCTTAATTAATCTAGTTAAATTAGAATTTTATTCATATTTTTTTAAATGACATTTTTTGTGGATCACTGGATTAAACGAGCCATCCTGCGGTATTGGGTGCCTGCGGTTTCGGACCCCACTTTCGATTACAATTTTTCCAGACACATGGGATTTCGTAATGGTCCTATTCGTTTGAAAATCTATGGTACGGGTCATAATTAAAAAAATTAAAAAACACGACTGTCCTGTCAAAAAACGAACTGAAAAGTTAAAAATCTAAAATAATCTAGTAACATATTTTTTATTTTTTTTATCATCAAAATAAAAATCGTTACAATTTTGGTGGGTAGCACTGCGAAAAACCACGTAGGTTTAAATTGCGTGCTACTAGAATCATATTCACATTTTTATTAAATTATATTTCTCATAGGATACTGAACTATAGTGTTATATATTTTTGGAATCTACTCATCATTTTCTAGATGATGATTATATAGTTAATCTTATTTTCGAATTTTTTTTTTCAACTTTAGTCTTTAATGCGGGACCATGGTCACCCCATCATTTTGTTTTTAAATTTTACTAGCCTCTGTCACCCGGAATAAGCTAGGGATTCTAACGATACCTCATTTATCAACATCGGTTCAGGCGTACAGAAGTTATGGTGGAATATACAAACTCACATACATACATACATACATACATACATACATAAATACATAAATCCAGACATACATGAACCCTGAAAACAATATACTCCTTTTTTCAGGCAGTCGTATAAAAAGTAAGTACATATTGCATTTTTTGAGTTTTTCTGTCAGATTAAAAATATTTAACTTTCCATTGATGGGTTGATGATCACACATCATCATCAACAGCACCGAGCCTCCGATCGTTCGACATCTGTCAGTATTTCTAATACCAATATTATAAATGCGAAAGTGTGTCTGTCTGCTACGCTTTAACTACCCATCTTTGAAACAAATTTTGATGAAATATGGTACAGAGATAGGTTGTATCCCGGGGAAGGAAATTGGCTTGACAAGCAAGTCAAGGAGTTCCCTCGGGAATTAGAAAAAAATAATCCACGCGGACGAAGTCGCGGGCATCACCTAGTATTGTAACTCTTTGTACCTGTTTACGCGTAGGTAAGGCATGTAAGTAGGCAAGTCTTAATTTTCGTTTTTTCAGATCTAAAACTTTATTACATGCTGTGTTCTTTGAAGAATTATTATTTATTTTAAGTATAATATTGCGAAAAAATTACACTCTTTTCTTTATTCTGACTAATGTAGATTTTACAATTAGTTATTTAAGTTTTCAAATAGAATATCAAATACTACTTATTTTTTAAATTATATTTTAATTCATTTATTACATATCCATTTGGATATAATAGGTATATTTATCTATTGTCTAGGCCCTCTAGGGTACCATGTCGAACAGTGATCCAGTAAGGCACAGTGGATCAGTCCGTTTTTTTATACGACTGCCTGAAAAAAGGACTATATTGTTTTCAGGGTTCATGTACTTATTATACGACTGCCTGGAAAAAGCAGTATATTGTTTTCAGGGTTCATGTATGTATGTATGTATGTAGGTATGTATGTGAGTTTGTATATTCCACCATAACTTCAATACGCCTGAACCGATTTTGATAAATGAGGTATCGTTAGAATCCCTAGCTTATTCCGGGTGGCATAGGCTAGTAAATTTAAAAAAAAAAATGATGGGGTGACCATGGTCTCGCATTACCAAAATTGAAAAAAGTATTCGAAAATAAGATTAACTATATAATCATCATCTAGAAAATGATGAGAAGATTCCAAAAATATATAACACTATAGTTCAATATTTAGTGATTCACAAAAAATATCATTTAATAAAAAATGTGATAAAATTCCAAAGGCTATATATGCAAATCGCTTCATAGGGAAGTAAACTCCAAAAATAATATGGCAGGGCAGTCGTATTTTTTAATTCGTTAAATTAATGCATGTATGTATGTATGTATGTATGCGAGTTTGTATATTCCACCATAACTTCTATACGCCTGAACCGATTTTGATAAATGAGGTATCGTTAGAATCCCTAGCTTATTCCGGGTGACATAGGCTAGTAAAATTTAAAAAAATGATGGGGTGACCATGGTCCCGCATTAAAGACTAAAGCTGAAAAAAAAAACGAAAATAAGATTAATAAGATAAGATTAAACCCATTGCCAACTCACTACTGAGCACGAGTGTCCTCTTGGAATGTGAAGGATTTGGCCATAGTCTATGCTGGCCAAGTGTGGATTGGCAGACTTCACACACCTTTGAGAACATAATTCATTGAAGTCCGTTATTTTTAAGTAGGACAGGTTATTATTTATTTCAGCGAAAGTTTTATTCCATGTTTTGTTTTAATTTAAAAAACAATAATTTTGTTATGACATTTTTAATATAAAATAAATAAATGTTAATTAAAATAAATAGTTTGCAAAAACTTTATTAATTTTGAAAACTGAATCCTTTGTTTAATGAAAATATTTAAATGTAATAAATGATTGCTTTTTGTTTATACAAACCCACTGGTTCACTGTCCATTATGCAGTGGTTCACTGTGGAACGTTGATGGTACACAGTGAACCAAATGTCATTTTTTATAAAACTCTATTTATTGAGTCATTGCTGTACAGTAAAAATTCTAAACGTTGTTGCGATAAAACTACAGTAAATGCATAACAGAATGAAAAAAAATCGCACTTGAAAAGCATTTTTTCTTTAAAAAAAACAGGTCTCCGAAAAATAAGTGGTCCACTGTTCGACATTGTACTCTACTTATTGCATTTATGGCTCGAAGAAAGTACTTATATTTTAAATATTTATAGTAAAGTAATGCTTTTATATTAGTGTATGTATTTACAAAGTAAAACTAGGTATAGAAAGTAACTAGTATCACAGAATAGGTAATAAATGGTACGTTGTTGCTTCATGGCTGCGCGAACCAGTAATCTTTTTAGGCATTCTATATTTATTAAGAAGCTTAGGACTATTTGGGTCTTGATTTTCGCATTTTATCGGCTCTATTTATACCATTTTTGAATTAATAAGATTTAATTTTTTTTCAAATCAGAAGACTTTTAAAACTATATTAAGTTTGGAAAACTCATTTAATTTATAATTCAATGCAGACCGATCAATCAGTGATAAATGTTATCTTGAAGGCCGCCTTTTACACCGGATCACCAATGGGTCAAATAATTTACATAAAATTAGTATAGTATTAAACTATTTTTGACTCATAGTGTTTGGATTCGTAATATTTTGGAATTTCTTTGTTCAGGAGTACCTTGTTTCACCGGTTCACCAATTCGTCCAAATTTCTAAATTAATTCAACAGTTTAGTACCACGAATGCCGCTATAACTAATAGTTTTTCAGGGTCGTTGGGCTACTCCTATAACTTGCCACATTCATGACGTTTCATATTTTTTCTGAAAGAAAATCTAAAAGTACTATGCAAAGGCGTAGTCAAAGTAACAAAAATCTTTACAAGAATATTCTGGAGAGCCTTTTCAAAATTTAAAAATAAATTGTATTGAGACGAAATTTTTTATTGTTCGGGGGCCATCTTGTTTTCTCAGGTTCACCCAACGGCCCAAAGTATTGAGCATTTTCCTTTTCAGGATCAAACCTCTCCGATAGATAGTTTTCGAGAACCCCTGTTGTATCCTAGTTTATTTTCCACATCCTATTCTTTCTATAATGTTCTCGATCTAGAAATTTAGACTTCTATTATTGAAAGTTTGGCGACAAAGTTCCATACAAAATTGTGTAGTAGGACTGATCAGTTCGTTAGCGCAAGTATTTAATATATCAAATCATTTTTTGCTCACGTTTTTTTCACTGGTTGACAAGGCTCTTAAGACAAGGAAAAGAACTAGAATTTTACAGTTTGAGATTGATTAGGACTGTAATATTGTTATGCATTTGTGCATGCACCTACTTAATTACCTACTTACTAATTACCTTGTACCTACTTTTTTATTTTTTTACTTCCATTTTTATTACTTAATATTGTTATACCTACTTGTTTATTGTTCTTTGTTGGGGAAGATGATCCCTGTATTGTTCTTTTATTTAAGAGGGAGGTGTTGTGGCTATTATAATAGTAAAAAATAAAGCTAGTTGTCATCCTTGATCCTACTACGTCTTTTATTGTCACCACAATCCCCACTTTTCACGTAACAGAGGTGTACCCTAAAAAAAATTATTTTACCACTTTGTCGGCGTGGTTAGTATGTAGGTATATTGTATACCCTGCCAAATTACAGCTTGCTAGTGGAAAGAGCCTTTGGAGAGAAAGGAAGTTTTGACTACGGAACCTTAAAAAACTATGGTTGATTTTTATCAAACTGTGAAGAGCCTTTGAAGTATGAATGTGTCTAGTGTTACCACATAGCTACGTTACTCTATAAACGATTCATTCACTTTTGAAACATTAAGTTCTTCTTAAAAGTGTACTAAGTATCTAATACCTTATATTATTATCTTATTATTAAGTCTTGGTTCACACAAATCTAATCGCCAAACAGAATTATTACAATCATTACTAAAAATATATAGTACTTACCTACTTGCCATTATTAAAAATGAATGAATATCCGTTCGACTTAGTATTACTAGAATCAATTTGCTAGAGTGTGTTATATCTTACCAAAAAGATCTAGAAATTATCCGAAGGTTACTCGGAAACTGACGAAAACTTTGTATTAATTGTTTTGATCGTAGGGGTACCAATGGTCCAAGGGCCCAAGGTACCACTCTAACTGCTCTTGTATTAAATATTACATAAGTACCTACAAATGGTACATTTGTTTAAATCAAAAAATCGAATGCATAGAGTCTATGCCATAGACTAAACATCTCCATCACAGCTAATTACTGATTCGGACTCATTTGGTTTTGTTGCATGTGCCATTTTTCTTTGTTCGTTTTACGGTTCTGCTAAAGTTGTAACATCAATTAATTAATGTCAATTTTTATTTGCCTCGATAGAAATCTAAATTGAAATATTGTTACTAGAGTCATATGGGGAAGAGACTGGCAAAATTGTTATATTTTCTTTGAGACTTCGAGTTGGTAGCCAGCTACCTCACTTCTTATGTCATTTAAAGTAATTTAGGTATGTTCCACTTAGCTTTAGCTAACTCATATTATAAAACAATTAATTTCTTTCTACCCCCATTAAATAATTACCTGATTAAAATGTAAAGTATATGACTAAGCTAAATGACAATATTAAAAATATTGCTGACCCTTTCATAATACTCCCGGCAGAAAGTGACAGAACTAGATTTAAAGCTGTCATTTTAGTTCAGTTTAGAGATTGTGTTAAATACAGAATTGGCCACACTGTCAGTGATAGTTACTTACCTACTATTTTTAGAGGCGTGCCTCGAGTCGGGGAACACGTTAAAGCCTTTGATAAAATGTGATAAACTAACACATGGCTGTTGGTCAAATACATTATAATTATATTTATTTTACCCATCATTCTTTCAACTAGACTGTGCTAGGTGACCTATCTACCTAACTTCCAATACATGCTTAAAGCTTAGACCTGACCAGGAAGGAGCCAAAGAAAATCTTGACTTTTCATCAATTTAAGTAGCTAGTAAGAATTAACAAAAAACAAAAGTTCTCCTAAGAAAAATTAAATCAATAAATAAATATTTAATTTCATATCTAAATAAAACAAAGATGGGGAGAAAATTATAACAGCTATGCCTACCAACTTCCTGTCTGAATAATATGAGCCAGGTTAGGATTTAAATTACCTACTAGCTTTTGATGTTTAGTCTATTTGGTAGGTGAGGAAGTCTCTAGATACCTACCTAATATTATGAATAAATAAGTAATTTTATGTAAGGTTAAACAACCTAGAAATAGTTGTCCATGTGCATAAAGTTTATTCGTGACGAGATTCGTTACCTACTAAGAAAAGTCTGTTGTATTTATGATTATGGTAAGAAATTACAATTTCACCAAATTTATTTTAAGTATGCATTTATTTTTGTTGAAAAGGTAGAGAAAATTGAAAGGTTGTATGAGGAGATTATGCTCATACTTGGCTATCAATTTTAATTATATTTATTAAGGTAGGCGTTAAATTATTGTCATCTTGACTAATAAATAATTATTTGTTGATGTCATTTATTTAAGTAAGTAATATAACTAAGTAACTACCTCCAAATATTTTTATGTTATGAAACATACGAATCGGTCGTAGGAGAAACCATGTACATGAATGATTTTCAAAATTTTAATAAAAATTATTTCCTATTAATTGACTTCCAAAACCACTGTAAAGTAAAAATATTTTTTAATTAGAAATCAAAATTATTTTTCACTTTACAGTGGCTTTGGAAGACGGTTTTTTGGAAAGAATTTTTATTTTTTTACTAATTAGCGTCAGAGTTGAGGATTTGGAGTCAGAGTTTTTTATGCGACCACCTCGAGAGCTTCCTCTAACTACTGAAAAAAATTATTTCAAATCGGTTCAGAAACCACGGAGATATGCATTAAACAAATAAAAAAAATAATTAAAAAAATAAACCGAATTGAGAACCTCTTCTTTTTTGGAAGTCGGTTAAAAATAATAATAATCTAGCTAATGCCCGCGACTTCGTCCGCGTGAATTGAGGTTTTTTGATTCCCGCGGGAACTCTTTATTTTCAGGGATAAAAAGTAGCCTATGTGTTATTCCACATTATAGTCTATCTATGTACCAAATTTTATCCAGATCCTTTCACCCGTTCGGGCGTGATTGAGTAACAAACATCCATACATCCATACATCCATACATCCTTTCGCATTTATAATATTTATTTGATATTTGATTGATTATTTGATTTGATTCATTCAATCTTCCAACTTACGGCTCTAGGTAAGCTTAGCTAAAGGTACACGATCGATGTTATAGGCACCTACGTGTCGATCTTACCAATTGGCTAGGAAAAATAATATTGCAATTCTAGTTTTTTAACTTGCACTCTAATAATGAAAAATGAAAATGTAGAGTTATAAACTGTAGAGCGTTTTCAAATCTTACCTGTGACTCTACTCTATAATTTTCAGGTAGCGCTATCTAGTTATGGGTAGGTTCAAACTTATTTTGTATATGGCAATACTTAACATTGTACATATTTCTACTCAACGCTAGAGGACGCTATGTTCTTAGATTTGAAAAAGACTAAATATGTCTATGAATAAAAATGTTATTTTGACATTTGCACCAGCAAGTTAATTTGCACTTGCAGCTAACTTCGCACAATTACGGGTACAATTTTAAAACATGGCTTCTGTAAAGTTTGCAGTTGTTGATGTGAATGATTTTCTTTCGAAAAAACAAACTACTGAGCCGGAATTAGCGGCGGATTGGGCTAAGTTAGAGGAACTTTACAACAAGAAGTAAGTTTTAACAAGCCTGATAATTTATTTGTGTAACAAAATGATAATTGTTTCCTGTGTTTTTGTTTCCAGGCTATGGCACCAACTTACGCTAAAATTACAAGAAATGGTGAACTACCCATCGTTACAGACGGGCGACAACCTAATACAGCTATACAGTAACTTCTTAACCACATTTGAAAACAAGTAAGTGCATTTTGCAAGTCATTTCAGAGTATAGAACCTTAACCTACTACAACTTCGTGGATACAAATGAGTGAATCTAGTCTTGCTGTTGTACAAGAAACTTGTTGAAGAGTATATTGCAGCACTGAAACAAATCAAACATTACGGTAAAACTTAAATTAGGGAGATATTATGATATCAAATGTATTAAACTGCAGATATATTGCTTTTCTGGGCTGGAATAAACTTAACAAGTTTTTAATTAGATTTAGGCACCTACTTACATTTTGTTACTGTTACTTAATGTAAGTGTGGATTGCAGTGAGAAATTTATCAATTAAAGAAATAACCTTATTGCATACGCAGGGCTCCTGCAGGCCCAGTATCACTGACTTGTACCCATCTGTGGTGATCCTCACCATCTATTTTTAAAATAACCTGTATAAGTATATCCAGAGTTAAATTGAAAAATAAATAAAAACATATAAAGATAATGGTTTATTAATGTATGGTGTTAATGGCCCCAGACAATTATGTGCAATAATATAGCAATCTATATTTGAAAGTTGAACACTGCTTACAGAATCAACCCCCTGTCTCTGGTGGAGATCGTAGCTCACGTGGTGGAGCAGTACTCGGACAAGAAGGAAGCCATTGCCTTCCTGGAGAAAGTAGAAGCCAAAGTTAAGATGAATGATGAGGCACTGGCACTATGCAAGGTACAATATAGTCATTGATTTAAATGATAAATGATTTATTTATTTCATGTAGGACAACTTGTGTCACTTATAATATGTTAAGACTCTACCACAGGTTCGGAAAGGTGATTCTACTGAGAAGAGCCGGCAAGAAACTCAGAAGATGCTATTTTCTTAAAAAAGAAAAAGGTTACAATATTTAATCAAATCTACATTGTGTATGCTTTTGTCAGTGATTTCATCTATACTAGTTAGATTTTTAATAATCCTGCATAAACCTTTTGTTTCTTATGTTCTTATTAAAACAGGTTAAGCTTTGTGCCATATCACTTTGAAAAAAGGGGAATTGAATCTTTGAAGTTATTATTACCATTGTATGATTGTACAACTACTAAGTTCTCCCACTTTTGGCTGTAATGAAAATTGGAGTGTTTTTCAGATACAATACTTGCCTTAGATTCAGCTGCTTGAAATAATGATGCAGTTTTTTTTAAATGGACCAGCTGTTATGAAATTGAGGTGTAAAGCATTAGTGGATGGGTTTGGGTTTCAGGTACTACAAGGCCAGATATACCTGGAGCATCTGAATGACTTGGATGCCACTGAGAAGATCATAGAGCAGCTGGAGAACACGCTGGAAGACGCTGATGGAGTCACTCCAGTGCACGGCAGGTTCTACAAACTGGCCTCTGAATACTACAGGTATGTATGTGTTCATGAGTAGTGCAAGTTGGGTGGAAAGGAATGAAGTCATTTTGTTGACATTAAAGTCAAAATAATACTTGTGTCAAATATATGTCAAAATAGTACAAAGTGTACTGCATATAATATTATTCAAAATTATATGCAGTACACTTTGTATACACTTTTTTTGAAGTGAAAACTTCTTTAGCCTAAGGTAAACTTGCAGATTTGTGTCACCGACAGTGACACCTCTCATTGTTACAAAGACAAAAGGTCTTAAATATAAATATACTACATTCGTAATTAATCTTTTAATGCCTTAGTTTTAAGGTTTATATTTTAATAATTATTATTATTAATTAACTATCGTTTTTATTTTAAATATTTTTTTTTTTAAATTTAAATAATTTATGTATATATTTTTATTTATATTTTATTTAATAATTTATTACAATTTTAAATATATTTAAAATAATTTAATTATATATATTTAAGGCTGGATTACACTTTGTTAAGTAAAAAGTGCATGTGTTAAGTGAAGTGAACATATTTAATGGTGTTAAGTGTAAAGTAAGTGTTCACACAGTGATTAGTGGCCATTTACACCATGATTTTATTAATCACTTAAGGACTGCACTTTTCACGCACACTGTTAACTTAACAGAATGTGATCCAGCAAGGTGCACATCCTCTAGTTTTGCACCTTGGGACTTTAAAAGTGATTTCAGATTGTCCAATTTGATATTGGATATTAAGGCAAGCGAATGTATAAATTATGTACAGCTGCCTTTCAGATTGTCCACTTTGGAGAGGATATGCACTATTAAAATAATGTAATATATGCACTAATAAATGCGAAAGTTTGGATGGATGTTACTCAATCATGCTAGAACGGGTGAATGGATCTGAAGGAAATTTGACACAGATATATATTACAGTCTGGAATAACACATTTGGAGTACTTTTTATCCTGGAAAATTAAAGAGTTCCTGCGGCAATCAAAATTCTCAATCCATGTCTGACGTAATCATGGGCATCAGCTAATAATTTGTACATTTTACTTGCCCTCGAATCGGCAACGTTGAACGTGTACCGGTGGTCGGGAGTGTTGACGTGTGGTCGCTTCACGTGGGCAGGGTGCGGGGCCCCATGGCGCGCTACTACCGTGCGGCGCTGCGGTACGTGGGCTGCCGGCGCGGGGGCGCGGAGCTGGCGGCGGCGGAGCGGCGCGAGTGTGCGCTGCGGCTCGCGCTCGCCGCCGTGCTGGCGCCCACCGTGTACGACCTGGGCGAGCTGGTGAGTGTGAGTGTGAGTGTGAGTGTGCCGCACTGTGCTATAGCGCGCCACGTGGGCTGCAGGAGCTGGCGGCGGCGGAGCGGCGCGAGTGTGCGCTGCGGCTCGCGCTCGCCGCCGTGCTGGCGCCCACCGTGTACGACCTGGGCGAGCTGGTGAGTGTGAGTGTGAGTGTGAGTGTGAGTGTGCCGCACTGTGCTATAGCGCGCCACGTGGGCTGCAGGAGCTGGCGGCGGCGGAGCGGCGCGAGTGTGCGCTGCGGCTCGCGCTCGCCGCCGTGCTGGCGCCCACCGTGTACGACCTGGGCGAGCTGGTGAGTGTGAGTGTGAGTGTGAGTGTGCCGCACTGTGCTATAGCGCGCCACGTGGGCTGCAGGAGCTGGCGGCGGCGGAGCGGCGCGAGTGTGCGCTGCGGCTCGCGCTCGCCGCCGTGCTGGCGCCCACCGTGTACGACCTGGGCGAGCTGGTGAGTGAGCGCTGCGCCTATATGCATTGATTGGCAAATATTTCAGTCGCCTTTACTGGCTGTGCCACTATTTACACGGTGTACTCAAAGTACCCCATGTAAAACTGGTCCTTCGAGCCGGATATGACGGTCTGTTTGTTACAGCTAGCGCACCCGATTCTGGAGTCGCTGCAGGGGACGCCGGATGAGTGGGCGTGCGAGCTGCTGCGCGCCGTAGCCGCCGGGGACGTGCTCGCCTTCGAGCGCATACGGTCAGTCACTCACTCAGTCAGACAGTCAGTCAGTCACTCAGTCAGACAGTAGGTCAGTCACTCAGTCAGACAGACAGTCACTCACTCAGTTAGACAGTCGGTCGGTCACGGTTTTGATAATATTTGAATAATATAGATAAATAAAGAATAATAATGAATATGGTTACCATCCTGTAGAATGACGGATCTTGGACAATTAAAAAGTTCCCGCGGGAATTGAATCGCGGTTGGCCTCAACTCGAATCTTTCAATCTTCAGAAACTCTTCTCTCCTCCGGATGCGTCGCTCTGATAGACTCTTGGGTTCCTGGACCGCTTTATTTCAACAATATCAAATCTCACACGAGTCGAATTTCTCAAAGTCAATGGGGATTTGTGAACTTTTCTCCATCGATGGGGAACTCCAATGGGGAATAAGAATATTTATAGACGTAAGACACGTAGTACAGGATGGTGTTACATAGGATTGATGTTGCAGTGTGTTACCATGCAAGGCGTGCAAAATTAAAGTTATGTTAAATTAAAAGTTACAAAATAATTTTAATAAATTTATATGTGTAAGACACGTAGTACAGGATGGTGTTACATAGGATTGATGTTACAGTGTGTTACCATGCAAGGCGTGCAAAATTAACGTTATGTTAAGTTAAAAGTTACAAAATAATTTTAATAAATTTATATGTGTAAGACACGTAGTACAGGATGGTGTTACATAGGATTGATGTTACAGTGTGTTACCATGCAAGGCGTGCAAAATTAAAGTTATGTTAAATTAAAAGTTACAAAATAATTTTAATAAATTTATATGTGTAAGACACGTAAACTAGCGGCACGCTATGATGGCCGGTTTGACGTTTGTCCGCTCATGAAGTTCCGTATTAATTGATAACGACTTTGAAGGAAATAATTGTATTACTTTATTGACGATAGTGATGTGCAGAGATTCATAAATTTTATCGAATGTAGTTTCTCATGAAGTTCCGTATTAATTGATAACGACTTTGAAGGAAATAATTGTATTACTTTATTGACGATAGTGATGTGCAGAGATTCATAAATTTTATCGAATGTAGTTTTAGGTTTAGGACTCAAAATTTATTTATTAAATTGATTTCTTAAATGTATACAAGTGTAGAAAAATCAGTTTGCACCATTTAAGGGGTGAATGTACTTGTGAATATGAACAATTTTCACTATGTGGACAAACCTCTGAAATCGCAAAAAAATATCAATAAATTTTTAAAAATGGAATCTAATACGATCGTCACATAGGATCGCTGGCTAGCACAACTACTACCTCCGGCAAACTCGCGTCAATGCTCAATGCAAAACAAAGCAGTTTCGAATTGACGTTGCTTCGAAAAGTATAAACTGTCAGTGCAATGCGATTGTGATATAGTTTTGACCTGGCTTTGGACTTCAAATATTGATACTGCATTACTGTTGACCCTTGCTCGTTAATTTGGACTCTGTTCAAGCCCTTTGTTGTGGATTTCGTCGATATGACCGAACGTACGCAGAGAACTGTTCTAAATAGTCAGACACGTGAGTTCGTAATACGCCTTCGTAACTATTTCGATCGTGAAGCTCAAAATGGAGGGCCAATTTTACCTATAACGTCAGTGGTTGAACGCGTAGCTGATGCGCTTAATATTGGACAACGAACTGTTAGACGGATAACTAAAAAAAAATATGGCGAGACTGGCACAGAATAAAATAAACTTCACACACCAAAAAAGAGAAAACGAGCAAAACCAGTCGTAGGCATCGATAGCTTTGATGCCGATGCTATCCGAAGACATGTTTACGGCTACTATTTACAGAAGGAGTATCCAACAAGAAAAAAGTTGGTGCATTCACTGAAGGAAGCTGGATTATTCTTCGGTGGGGAAAGTTCTTTAACGAAGATTTTGAAGACCATTGGATTTCGATACAAAAAATGTAACAAACGCAAAATATTGATGGAAAGATTTGATATAGCGATGGCAAGGTATACTTTTTTACGGCAAGTGAAAGAAATCAAAAATTGGCAAAATGTTGTGTTCTTGGATGAAACATGGCTTAATGCTAACCATACTGTAGGCCGTTCTTGGAACGATGACACAGCAGCATCTACTTCCAAAGTTCCTGTAGGAAAAGGATCGCGACTTATAATTTGTCACGCCGGAACCATCAACGGGTTTGTCGAAGGTTCTCTCATGGCTTTTGCGTCAAAAACCACTGGAGACTATCATGAAGACATGAATGGAGAAAAGTTTACTGAATGGTTTACCTCAATGTTGTGTAGCCTCCCTGAACCATCTATTATAATTATGGACAACGCCCCATACCACTCGATGCAAATTGACAAGCCACCTGCCCAATCCCAAAAGAAAGCTGATATCGTCGCATGGCTTCGTAAAAATGGCGTAGATGCAAACATGAATATGTTAAAAGCGGAATTAGTACGTCTTTTAAAAGAAAACAAACCAACCAAGATCCGATACGTCATTGACGAAATAGCATTAGAACATGGGCACAGAGTTATACGGTTACCGCCTTACCATTGTGAGTATAATGCGATTGAGTTGGTGTGGGCTCAAATTAAGGGATATGCTGCAAGACACAATACAGAACCCCCATTTACCACAAAAAAAATGCTAAAATTATTAGAAGAAGCTTGTGAACATGTGACTAAAGGAGACTGGGAAAAGGTTGTGAATAGAACTGTTAAATTAATAAGGGAAGATTATGAAAGAGATGTGAAAATAGATAATATTATAGAAAACGAACATATAATTATTAATGTATGTGATGATAGCAGTGACGACAGTGAAAATAGTAGTATGGACGAATCTGATTAATTATGGCCTTTTGTGGCACCTTTTTTGGTATCTTTTGTATTCATATGTTTCTTGTGTGCATATAAAGTATGTATATTCATTTTCGTTCAAATATTCAGTTCGTTCAAATAAATTAAATAAACATATACATTTTTGTTTTATTAAACCTATTTAATCAGGTACAAAAACAAAACTTAATTGTTTTTTGTTCGAGAATAAATTGACATTCCACATCACTATTGTAATGTGTCAAACCGGCCATCATAGCGTGCCGCTAGTGTAGTACAGGATGGTGTTACATAGGATTGATGTTACAGTGTGTTACCATGCAAGGCGTGCAAAATTAACGTTATGTTAAGTTAAAAGTTACAAAATAATTTTAATAAGAAATTTAATGACATCAATTCTGTAAACTAAAATGAAATCTAGTTCTGTCCCGTTCTGCAGGAAGTATTATGCAAGGGTCAGCAATATTTTCAATGCTGTCATTTTAGTTTAGAGATGGTGCACAACATAATCGGCCCCGTGTCTAGTTGATATGTCAGTGTGAACTGCGAAGTGTAGTAATTCTCGTTAGGAGGTCCCAAAGAGCCCTGTAGATGTGCCGAGGCTTTAGGTATAAGAGTAGGTTAGGTTAGGTATTTTGTTTTGTGTTTTTTTACTAACATAGGTTAAGTTATTGTTACTAGGTGACTAGGTGTTAGGTTTATTAACGCGATAAAACCTGAGTGCCCGGCCTGCCACTACCACCTGATTATTTATGTCGAACCCTAACCTAACCTACAAGAAACAGACAAGAAAACGTAAATACAATGAATATTTCAAAAATTGACACTCAGAACATTGAACGGTTCATAATCTGTCGACAGTTTACAATTTGGCGAGTTAGATTATAATCTAACGGTTTTTACAATCTTACGGTGACATATACATTGATATAATAATTGTAAATGAAATATTTATTTAAAAAGTGCAACCACCTGGTTTCTTGCTGGTTCTTCTCTGTAGGAACGGCATTCCGAACCAGTGGTAGATTCACTTGACGATTCAAAAGTACTTGTAAAAGTTTATTTGAATAAAAACCATTTGAATTTGTTGTGCAGCTCTCAGGCACCGCACCAGGAGCTGCACCGAGCGGATCGGCCGCTGCGGCAGAAGATCGCCATCTTGTGTCTCATGGAGGTGATCACTCAAACATGCACATTTGAACATACAAGGAAGTACATGCTTCACTGGGGGGAGATAGTGACCCATTACTAACGAGGGTATACGCCTCAATACAGACGAGTTAGGAATCATACTTATCTCAAACATGCTTGGAAATTTGAACTTTATATTGACAACCTTCTTCGAGGTAAATAGAAATTGCCGTACTGGCCAAATACGTGCGAGCGGCCGGCAAAAGTTGTATGAAAATCCATATCTGTCGTGGTTTAGCGGCCAAATAAATTACATACATAGTAAATTCATATCGAACGCAGAACGATCTTTTACTTCGAAACATGGCAACCAAGGAGGTAACTTAACAAAGGTTTTATTTAAATTTCGAACAAGCTGTTTATTGAAAAAAAAAAAAAAACGAACACTTTAACGCGGGAAAAATTATTGATGTTCGTTGTCCGTCATTGATTTTGCCTATGTGCTATTCCAGACTATAATCTATCTCTGTGCCAAATTTCAGCCAGATCCGTTCAGCCGTTGTGGTGTCATTGAGTAACAAACATCCATACATCCATCCAAACTTTCGCATTTATAATATTAGTGTAGAACAGCAGCAGGGGGTCTTCTCTGGGTACGGGCTTCGAGGCCGGGCCTCATTACCCGGGTTACACTGTACCCCGGTGATTTTCTTGTAGCCGTGTTTTGTCAGCTAGGGGCTGCCTTGAAGGCTAGTATAGAAGAAGTAGTATCGGGAGTCAGAGTTTTGACGACCTCCGTGGCGCAGTGTGTAGCGCTGTCGTCTTAACGTGCGGAGGTCCCGGGTTCGATCCCCGGCAGGGTCAATTTGGGAATTTATAATTTTTGAATTTTCCCTGGTCCGGCTTCGGCTGTGGCTAGTTACCATCCTACCGGCAAAGACGTGCCGCCAAGCGATCACGCGTTCCGGTACGATGCCGTGTAGAAACCGAATAGGGGTATGGGTTTAATATAACTGCCATGCCCCTAACAACAGGTTAGCCCGCTACCATCTTAGACTGCATCATCATTATTATTCTTTATCTTTTCCTCTTTTAATTCTTTTTTCTCCGACCCATAGTGTAGTTTTAATATAATATTGCAAGCTGTGGCAGCCTCTAAGTGGGTTTACAATAATGCATATTATTCTTTTAACTAGCTTTATTTTATCCTGTTTTGTATTGTAACCTGTTGGATGTCCATAAATAAATAAAATTAAAAAAAAAAATTAAAAAACCACTTACATCAGGTGAGATCGCAGTCAAGGGCTTATTTGTAGCGAATAAAAAAAAGCAGTGTGTCTGACGCGTCTGGGCACAGATGGCGTTCAACCGACCGCCGGCGGCGCGGCGGCTCACGTTCGGTGAGATAGCGCGTGCGGCGCGCGTGCCGCCCGCAGACGTGGAGCTGCTCGTCATGAAGGCGCTCGCCGACCGGCTCATCCGCGGACACATCGACCAGGTGCGCGCTGTACCTTATACCACTACACACTGTAAATAAATGGGTGGCACTACATTTATTGGAGCGTGCAATTAACTCGCTAAATTTCTCCAAAACAGCTTAGAATTCGTGCAATCTCGACTTATCGATCAAGGTCGACTTTAAGCATATACCGGCTTACAGTCCGCATTTCGGCGGAATTTGGGAGGCTGCTGTCAAATCAGTCAAGCACCACCTTCGCAGAGTACTTTGCTTATCTCATTTCAACTACGAGGAAATGGCTACTTGCTTGACGCAGATAGAGGCAATCTTAAACTCCCGTCCTCTCACACCTCTATCATCCGACCTCTCTTATTTGTCTCCATCTCACTTCTTAATCGAACGACCTCTTCTATCCGCTGCTCATCCGAATCTGCTACCAAAAAACACAAATCGGCTCCAGAGATATCAGCGGGTAGAACGACTACATTTCTGGCAGAGGTACTCTCAGGAGTACGTCTTGTTGCTGCAGAAACAAATGGAACCCTCAAGGTTGGGTCTCGTCTTAATCAGAGACCGCAATCAACCACCGCTCATGAGGCTCATGGGCAGTCACGAAAATCTTTTACGGAGGCGACTCGGTCGACAGGGTAGTTGAACTTCTTTTTAATTAACTCCAAAAATACCTTCGCGAGGAGAGAAATTTAACCAGCGCCTAAGGTAGCTAAGTCAGGACCCTTTCTCCCAAAATTTTATTACACTACATTAATTCAAGTGTAAGGGTCCCTGTGTAAAGTGCAGTGTAATGGGCTTATTATTGCTGTGTAATAAGCGACGCTCTATTTAGCGGCCATGCCCACCCTTCCCACAGGGCCCAGTGGCAAGAGCAGTGTGATAGGGCTACGAGTCGTGTGCGTGTATGTGTACGTGTTCGTTTGCGTGCGGCAGGTGAGCGAGACGGTGTGCGTGTCGTGGGTGCGCGCGCGCGCGCTCGGCCGCGCGGGGGCGGGGGCGCTGGCGCGGCGGCTGTCCGCCTGGTGCGCCGCCGCCGACGCCGCCGCCGCGCTGCTACGAGACGCCGCGCCCGACCTGCTCACGCTCTAGCCGCGGCGCCCGCAGGTGAGCGAGACGGCGTGCAAGTGACCTGCTCGCGCTCTAGCCGCGGCGCCCGCAGGTGAGCGAGACGGCGTGCAAGTGACCTGCTCGCGCTCTAGCCGCGGCGCCCGCAGGTGAGCGAGACGGCGTGCAAGTGACCTGCTCACGCTCTAGCCGCGGCGCCCGCAGGTGAGCGAGACGGCGTGCAAGTGACCTGCTCACGCTCTAGCCGCCCGGACGACCGCGCGGTAACTGCCCCCCAACTACAAAGACTGATCTATCGACGCACGGCTCCGACCGCTGGATGGAGCAGGTTGAAATTTGGATTTGCGAAACATCAAATTAAAATTCAATCTACTGCTGATTCGGAATGCCATTCCTACCGAGAAGAACCAGCGAGAAACTCAGTGCTTGCTCTTTTTAAATAAATATTCCATTTACAATTATTAAGTATACCGATGTATACATGAGTAACCGCTGTCCTTAGCATTGCTGGAGTGATCAAATCAACCCCTGAGGCAGAAAATTGTATGGTCCATGCGAACCAAATTGCAATATTCCAATTCTGTTTCTGATACATCATAGCAAAACCTCAGTTATTTAATGTTTGATGTAAACAAAATGATACATGTTAGTTTTGTTACAGTGAATGAAATTGACAGCTAAAATTCTTAATGTAATGTTTACTTTCAGGAAATAACAGTTGAAGATGGAGAATTGAGTGCAGAAATGAAAATATTTTAAGCTTAGTTAATGTATGTGCTGGTAAAGAATACCGGTGGAAGTCCCTGCCTCCACCCTATCCCAGGATGAGTGCCACCATTATCTAGGCTTGTAACTATTCTTTATTGACACTATAATGTTGTTTGTCTGAAGCTGAATAATTAAAATTTACTTACATAAATTGCTTTGAGTATTTATTTTCCCTGCACATTTAAATATCATACAGCAGAATGAAATCTTCATTGATCAACCGCTGAATAAATTCACAAGTTGACAACAACTTACTGTATCTATCTGAATGAAATCATTGCCAGAGTAGATATACAATCCTGAGCATGGTTAAAATAATTATGGGTGAAAAATATTACGAGTTTTGAGCTCTAATTGGCTATAAAATATGGAGATCATGTCTTTGCATGGCAGCACATCTAATGCCAATGCTAATCAGTTTATTTTAAAATAACTCTAGGGCTGGGGTAGATCTAGGACATCAGAAATAACCCTAGTTATCAACCTACCTCTAAGGGTTCCTATTGATTACTAGGATGAAATAAGATATCAATGAGAGAATTTACATTCAATCCTAGCATGAACTTCAAAAGAAATGAATTACTTTATGAAAAGTGTAAGTTAACTCTAATGCTTTTTTGCAATAGTTAAGTATATCCACAAAGGTTTTGCGGCAATGCTTATCTGCCAGGAAGTGGAACTACTCACTGCTTCTATTGAACTTGATCACAAGTCGGTCTGTGCAGTCTAAAATATAGAAGCAGGCGGCAAAGACGTGCCGTCAAGTGATTCAGCGTTACGGTACGACGCCGTGTAAAAATCGAATAGGGGTTGGGTTCTATGCTCCTAACAGGTTAGCCCGCTACATCTTAGACTGTATCGTCACTTACCATCTGGTAAGATCTCAGTCAAGAGCTAACATGCAGTGGATTAAAAAAAGGTGTAGTGTAAAGTGAAAAACACAAGTCTTATGATTATGGGACAATTAGTATGCTTACTGTGATGTGTTGTCACATATCATAGATTGGTGGTTCAAGCTAATTGGTTAATAAGATATCAGTAATATCTATAACAATAAATTATTGAAAACAGCTTAAGTACCTTTCAACTTCTGGCGTAATATGCTTCATATTCACCAAGATTCATACACTTCCTCTCGAGATGACAGTGGTGCTTGAACAGGGTCTATCGGCAAACTTGGTGCACTTTTCAAACCTATTAACTTACTATACTAGGAACATACTACCTACTCTCTAAACTAGACTTATGTAGCTAAGTATAATTTAGTCGTAAACATATAATAAATCATAGATATTTCCAAGGAGGTTTTAAGCACTGAAACTTGAACGCAATAAGTTTTTGTACCTATAATATAAAGGCAAAATATAGGAGCGACGAAAAACTAAAAAGCAATAAATTACAAATAACAAACCTAATTATGTAGGTATTAGATATACTTAGATCACAAAGACAGTAATAACATAGGTACGATTTATTTACTCATAGGGTAAGAGGTAAGTACCAGTGATCATAAAAAATATACTAATACATATATGAGGAACATTAACATAAAAGAGTAAGGACTAAGTATATTATAATGCCAAAAATAGTACATAAAATTCAAAAATGATTAAAATTTAATTAATGGAGAATAATATGTTCTGTCATTAGATAAAAATAAAAACCGCTAAAATTCAAAGATGCTATCAAAAAACAATACAGTCGATTTCACGAAGCGAAGGAATTAATGTAATCAAATATGGCTTCAGGTCACGTGATTAAAATTGTCATTGGACATATAGTGATGCGAACATTGACAGACTAGTTGTGAATGAACGATTGAATGAATACATTCTGAAATCGATTACCACACACTATGATTACGAAATAACCTTGTGATGTTGAAGAAGATATTATAATTAAACCTTTCACTAACATCTTATCACTTACTTGATAATAGTCGTCAAAGCCCGCCAACCCACCTACTATTAGACAGTCGAAATTGCTGGGCTTGTCCAAAAATGGTCTAAAGACATATTTTCTTTCAAATTGAAGACGACTAGCTGTTTATTCTATATAATTCTATAATATGTATGTGTATGTATATAATACGTAATAAGTAATTCACTGCAAGGCGAGTCACTGCAGCCTAAACCACAGGGTATCCTACATTCGGCTGCAGAGACCGACCATACATTGTTATTATAGACCTAAGTCTTACTTTTGTTAAATTTTGAGAAATAAATTATTATTTATTTTTATTTTATTTATTTTATCGTATAATTTAGTATTATAAATATATTTTAGTTTCAGTAACATGTTTTTATGTGTTATATTATGTAGTATGCTGTGTGTACTGTATTATTTGATTGAGTAGAAATTTTGAGCACCTGGTTTCTTAGCGTTTTCTTATCTAGTCGGGCCATAATTAAGTATTGGGGTTTTCTGACTAGAAATTCCCAGTACTAGCTTGGAGTTAGGAAGTTGATGGTGTTTCACCCCCGTTCCTCGAAGAGCACGTTAAGCCGTCGACCCAGTTATTATCACTAATATTATGATAATAGTCGTTAAAGCCCGCCAACTCACATCGAGCTCTCATTCCCTCTCTCCTATGAGAGTGGAGGCCTGTTCCAGCAGTGGGACGTTAATGGGCTGTAGCGATTAAGACCCTACATCATAAATAAATATATTTATACATATATAAATAAATATAATTACTTCCGTGTCAGCAACACTGCTGTTTCGTCGATAATAGCGTGGTAAGCTAAGTTTATTGCATTGTAGTAAACTCAAAAAGACTACCAAAAGTTCTGCACGAACTTTGGCATGATATTAGGGCCCGTATTATTTTGTCAATTGCATAAGTTTTTACATAATGCCGTGGTCCTTTCCTAGCCACGCATCAAAGGATATCGCTTAAATTGGGGCTTATTAATTTCAGTGAATCAAAGAAAAACCTGACAAAATTTGTTCCGGGCAAAACTCACAACCTTAACATTTTTCATTCAATATATTGTAATAACAAGTGACTCAGAATATATATTTTTACCATAAAAATAAAAGTTATTTTTATTTGGCCGGCAAAACTAAAACACAAAATTAAAAAAAACACCAAAAATTCCTTTGGTTCAAATTGGTAAAGCAGATAACCTAGCTAACCTAGTAATAAAAAGGTAATACAATAAATAAAATAATTTGTATGCAGCGACGATTAGTGTGAGGTTGTAAATAGAAAATTTCACTTCACGGAAACAGCACCTATATTAAAAACGTTGTATCCGAAATATATCCAAGCTAAAAGTTAAATAAATTATGAAATATTGAAAATTTCATTGATTACTACTCTAGCGGCACGCTATGATGGCCGGTTTGACACATTACAATAGTGATGTGGAATGTCAATTTATTCTCGAACAAAAAACAATTAAGTTTTGTTTTTGTACCTGATTAAATAGGTTTAATAAAACAAAAATGTATATGTTTATTTAATTTATTTGAACGAACTGAATATTTGAACGAAAATGAATATACATACTTTATATGCACACAAGAAACATATGAATACAAAAGATACCAAAAAAGGTGCCACAAAAGGCCATAATTAATCAGATTCGTCCATACTACTATTTTCACTGTCGTCACTGCTATCATCACATACATTAATAATTATATGTTCGTTTTCTATAATATTATCTATTTTCACATCTCTTTCTTAATCTTCCCTTATTAATTTAACAGTTCTATTCACAACCTTTTCCCAGTCTCCTTTAGTCACATGTTCACAAGCTTCTTCTAATAATTTTAGCATTTTTTTTGTGGTAAATGGGGGTTCTGTATTGTGTCTTGCAGCATATCCCTTAATTTGAGCCCACACCAACTCAATCGCATTATACTCACAATGGTAAGGCGGTAACCGTATAACTCTGTGCCCATGTTCTAATGCTATTTCGTCAATGACGTATCGGATCTTGGTTGGTTTGTTTTCTTTTAAAAGACGTACTAATTCCGCTTTTAACATATTCATGTTTGCATCTACGCCATTTTTACGAAGCCATGCGACGATATCAGCTTTCTTTTGGGATTGGGCAGGTGGCTTGTCAATTTGCATCGAGTGGTATGGGGCGTTGTCCATAATTATAATAGATGGTTCAGGGAGGCTACACAACATTGAGGTAAACCATTCAGTAAACTTTTCTCCATTCATGTCTTCATGATAGTCTCCAGTGGTTTTTGACGCAAAAGCCATGAGAGAACCTTCGACAAACCCGTTGATGGTTCCGGCGTGACAAATTATAAGTCGCGATCCTTTTCCTACAGGAACTTTGGAAGTAGATGCTGCTGTGTCATCGTTCCAAGAACGGCCTACAGTATGGTTAGCATTAAGCCATGTTTCATCCAAGAACACAACATTTTGCCAATTTTTGATTTCTTTCACTTGCCGTAAAAAAGTATACCTTGCCATCGCTATATCAAATCTTTCCATCAATATTTTGCGTTTGTTACATTTTTTGTATCGAAATCCAATGGTCTTCAAAATCTTCGTTAAAGAACTTTCCCCACCGAAGAATAATCCAGCTTCCTTCAGTGAATGCACCAACTTTTTTCTTGTTGGATACTCCTTCTGTAAATAGTAGCCGTAAACATGTCTTCGGATAGCATCGGCATCAAAGCTATCGATGCCTACGACTGGTTTTGCTCGTTTTCTCTTTTTGGTGTGTGAAGTTTATTTTCTTCTGTGCCAGTCTCGCCATATTTTTTTTTAGTTATCCGTCTAACAGTTCGTTGTCCAATATTAAGCGCATCAGCTACGCGTTCAACCACTGACGTTATAGGTAAAATTGGCCCTCCATTTTGAGCTTCACGATCGAAATAGTTACGAAGGCGTATTACGAACTCACGTGTCTGACTATTTAGAACAGTTCTCTGCGTACGTTCGGTCATATCGACGAAATCCACAACAAAGGGCTTGAACAGAGTCCAAATTAACGAGCAAGGGTCAACAGTAATGCAGTATCAATATTTGAAATCCAAAGCCAGGTCAAAACTATATCACAATCGCATTGCACTGACAGTTTATACTTTTCGAAGCAACGTCAATTCGAAACTGCTTTGTTTTGCATTGAGCATTGACGCGAGTTTGCCGGAGGTAGTAGTTGTGCTAGCCAGCGATCCTATGTGACGATCGTATTAGATTCCATTTTTAAAAATTTATTGATATTTTTTTGCGATTTCAGAGGTTTGTCCACATAGTGAAAATTGTTCATATTCACAAGTACATTCACCCCTTAAATGGTGCAAACTGATTTTTCTACACTTGTATACATTTAAGAAATCAATTTAATAAATAAATTTTGAGTCCTAAACCTAAAACTACATTCGATAAAATTTATGAATCTCTGCACATCACTATCGTCAATAAAGTAATACAATTATTTCCTTCAAAGTCGTTATCAATTAATACGGAACTTCATGAGCGGACAAACGTCAAACCGGCCATCATAGCGTGCCGCTAGTTTAATAGGTACTTAATATAAAATAAGTTACATACCTTGTCTAAACAAAATAAATTCCGAATAATCCAATTCTTATGCAAAAACGATGTCCTTGAAGAATAGAAAATGGTCGTCAGTCCAAAGTTTAACACAGTCCAATCGTAGAGCAAATAAAAATCAGTTAATAAAGCTAAGTCGTTGAAAATAAAAACTAAAAAGCATCAGAGAACACCCGAAACGTACAACATCAATAGAAGCAGCGAAACGAATGACCGGATTTTTTTGTGCCGGCGCGGCCGCTGACTGCTTGCCGTAATAAAGAGATTAAAGATCTGCGAACCTAATATAACGATATTCGATTTTTACAATCGACTAAACCCGCTCATATCATTCAGTCTATGGTTTACTTTTCATGTCACATCTCTATGGAATCATTCAATTTCTATATGTCAAACACCCATTAAGTCATTAGTCTGTGTTTCTATTTTGGGATTATTGCAAGTTATTTGTTAGATTAATAGCTTCATAGTGCATAAATTGAATTACTTTTGAGTATAATAAGAACTATAAATGTTTTACTTCAGGAAATAAGACATTTGTGAGTGATTTGCAATACACAACAGTGAAAATATTGTTAGTAAAGTTGAAATGTCGTGACTGGTATGTTTTATTTACATTAATTCCTTCGCTTCGTGAAGTCGACTGTAAATGAAAGACAGTGACAAGTGACAATGAAAAAACGCAGACAAGACCAAAGATAATAATATTCCACTACGTGTCAAAAATGACTCGAGTGATGTCAGCTAACAATTTCATATAGATTATAATCGATATAACTTTATTTTAATAAAATAGGATTTTATTGTTTTTATTTATAACCTTCCGACAATTTAAGTAATTACTTAATTGATTTTTGATTGTAATATGACTTCCAAATTGCAAAGATCATTCATTCATTCATTTTACTTACGTCATTCCTTTGACGTACGAAAGTTGAGTGCATTGAAATTTGAAATGGCGTCCCCGTAACATTGACGGATGATTGCTTGCCGTCAAAATGCAGTCGCGTTACGTTGGGAAAATAAAAAATATATAAAGTGTGGTCAAATCTATTTGTAACGGGACATGGTGAGTACATTTTCGTTTAAAAGTAATTGCACATAGATAATTACGTAATGCTAAATGTTTTTGTTGAGCCGCCGAGACCATTCCCCATCTCACTCGTTTGTTATGAATCTTTCCTGACATTATTTACAATCGGCGATGTATATGGGTCTCTTTCGCTCGTAGTTTTCTTGCAATAGGTTTTTCATTTTTATGTGTCCGCGCGACTGAGACCGCGGGAGGAAAGCAGGGTCCGGTGGAAAAATATGAACAATTTCATGCTCTTAAAAATTATTGATTTTTCATGGTTAAAAAACATGAGACGCCGCTAATTGCATACGTGATGTGGTTCCGCACGGTCGCTAACTCGTGTGAGTATGAGTCTATTTTAGTATAATATTTCCCTTATTAGAGGTTGTGGTCGTGAAAAGTCACATTTTTCAGCACATTATAGACGATCATTTCGCTCGCTTACGCCGCTCGCGTCGGGTCTGACCTCCTCTCGGGATCCAAACATAGATTGAGTAATTGTTTAAATATTGATTTTTTTATTGGGGCTTGCATGTGTGAGTCAGTCGCTCATGCACGAATGTTTATAACATTAGTTGGGGCCTGCGATATACTATTTTGGGATCGGCCAAATGTTGGCTTTGTGCTCATGTTTTAACCATTATGCTTTCGTGTAGCGCCCAAGAGTGGATGGCATTATTTGATATTCCGATTCAAAAGGATATTGTAGTGTTTTTGTGTGTTGTTTTTGTTTACCAATGTGGAGGTACATAATTTTTATTTATTTACTGCGGATTAACATCTGTGGTGAGTCCATAATAAATTACTGTTTTACAAATTTAGGAAATCTTGCTATTTATCGGTGGTCAAACCTAACGTTTACAGTTCCGAGGAGCGTGTAAATTCCGATAAGATATACCAAGCCGAACGCACTTCTTGATAGAGGCCCTAGAATTTTTCTTGAATTTTAGAATCTTCGCAATGACGACACAAGCTTCAGGACAAAACTTGACGTATAGTATTCTCAGGTAGAGCTGTATCAATAAAACCCTTGAAAAGATAAGCGTTCAATGTTAGCCCCCACTCATTAGCAACATTCAATAGATCGCAGATATCGCTGGTTTAAAAGTCGTACGATTCACCAATCATAGCCATTCAACCGTGCAGGAACGTCTTCGGAAAATCTCCACTTCTGCACAATGTTAGTGGAGTAATACATAAAATGTTGTCGGGAATCGTACGAGCCGTGGATGATAACTGGAAATGGACAAAAATGTATTCGAGTGAAGCAAATTCAACCTGTATCAATTTCATGTAGATCGCCAACACGCATTGGAGAAGCGTGGTGGGTCTACGCTCCAATTCCCTCTCTCCTATAAGAGTGGAGGCTTATGCCCTGCAGTAGGACGTTAATGGGCTGTAGTGGTGGTGGTGGTGGTATAAGTGGAAGCAAATTCAAAGTGTTGATAATTCCCCAAAAATTGATTACAGAATACAGATTCTAGGTAAAAAATATCACCTATATTTGTACTTAGAATCTTTTAAGTAATGGAAATGACACTGAATAATCTCAATAATTTTCTTCGACGAAAAGGAAAATGTCGAATGATTCCCAAATACTAACATTAGTTTGTAAATACCCTTTTTGTTGAAAGTCATTGACATTTTTTCCAGTCACACCTATCTTCGAGAGTCGGGCTTTACGTAGCGAAGGTTAAAAATTTAATTATTATGGTAATAGTATGAGGTTGTTACAAATCACGTGTAACATTGTTTATCTACCGGCGCAGTGCAAACGGATCGTATTCTGTTTTAACCAGCTTTAAACACTGAGATAGCGTCATTTATACTGAGAGAGTCGTAATAAATCAAGAATCTTCTATTTCAATTAAAAAATTGGAATAATTTTAAACAAAGCAAAGTTTTCAAGTACTTTTTGAAACAATTCAAAAATGCAACCCAAAAATGTTAAACATACTGAGACAAAAGTACAGAAACATCTTCCTTCTTCTTCAAAATTCCTGGTTACAGCTTGACCAAAATTTCATGCGGACGAAGTCGAGATCAAATAGATAGTGCTAAAGCTAGATGTATAAAACTGCTTGTCAGTCACGTCAATGAGTAGAGATAACAGATATTCATCAACGCTATATTCGAATGGTTTTCAATACCCCACTGTAAAAAAGAAAGCGTGATAACAAAACAAACTTCAACATACAAATAAAATTCGATGAGATTGCATCATCATTCATCACTCTATCTGATGCAGTTGATAGTAATTTTACGCAGGTATCTCATAAAAGTATAATACATACGGATATTAAGTAATTATGTATTAGAAAGTCATTGAGAGTTCTTGATAAACTTCATAATATTCTTACTAAAATAAATCTCCATTTTCCAATGAAAATATTTAAAAAAATAAGTAAGTAAGCCATTGTAATCGATTCCAAACTATTGGGCTTACGAAAGCCATTAAGAAAATGAAAATTTATTATTCTGACTAATTACCAAAATATGTATATCGATCATAAAAACTACTTATACAAAGAAATAATATTATTAACATGAAGAAAAACGGTATATCCTTCTGATGCACATTAGTACTAGACGTAACTACCTACTTAGATCATGAACAATAATTTGCAAAAAATAGATATGTATTTACAAAAAAAATTATGAATTTAATACGTTCTAGTGTTAGAATATACCTATTATTTTGTTATCAAATAAGAGTATCTACTAAGAAACAATACACTCGAGCACCTATAGATAACTGTAAAACGTATGATATTATCATGATATCCGTTTCTCCCACAATAATTGTTTCATGAGGTCATTTAACAAGAACGACTCCGTAATGAAACTGTTCCAAGAAAGAGCTTTCCAGATTGTTGGCCTCAAAATGTATCCAAATATAAACGATACCTATAGACTGGTGTAGCTGTGTGGAGTACAGACCCCCGCGCGGACTATTTCGGTCGCGCCCCTAGGGTCGTTGGCCGATGCCCTGCCAGACCCCCCCGCTAGGGCGTTTTTTTGCTTATCTTTTCGAAGATAGCGCTCCCTTCTGATGTTTCGAGAGGTTAATTTGAACTGTCTACCTACGTGAAAGGTATTTACCGATGACTATAAAATCAGTGTTTCATTTATTATTCTTATTCACTACCCCGATGCCTAGCCCATTTTAGTCAGCGATGATATTTTTTTTCAAAATAAGATTGTTTAACGTAATAAATATTTTTATCCAACTAGATGATGGTTTTTTGGTTGGATGATTAGGTTTTTTGTATTAGAACTACTGCTGGGCTTAAGATTGAGGTATCGCATATTGCGTAGGCTTGGATTAAAACCATGACATTTCGGATTTCAGTCCGTTTCTCATACAAATAAGTAGTTGTCGATTTACAATAATTTAAATGCAAATATTTTTGTCTTTTTACAACAGTCAACACCCATCATAAGGGTCATATAACATCCCTAATTTCACTTCACCAGAAAGGTATTGATTTTTACGTTCAGTAAGCACCTTTTTTATTTCTAACTTTTAGGAGTTTTCCGACCTATACTGCTTACTCACCCACACTCGAAGCGAGACTTTCTTAATTAATTCGTTGATGAAGTGGATTTAATTAATAAATGAGAGAAGTCACCGTATAACTTTCAAACTGCATACGATATTTCGATCCCGCACGTTTAATTTTATTAATAAAATGATTTTAGAAAATCAAAAATTATTTTGTAGTTTGCTCAAAGACGACTAATTGATCATTTAAATTGAAAAATTAATCGACTCTAGAGGGTTAATCGATTGAAGGGTGTTTGGGAGTGACGTTTCTTCACTAGTGATTGAATAAAAAATACCTTATGAGCTTTTTATCTATAAAGGTCCGGCCCTGGATGCAAGTTTTTTATGCATCCGTAATAAAAACGAGAATTTTGTCGGAATAAAAGTTACTCTACAATCCGCGAATTTGTCTGCTGGCCCCAATAATTCAATGGTCTCAAATAACTCAATAACAAAGAAAAATAGGATAATAATATTTTCTACTCCGATGGGAATGGAGCATTTTACAACATTTTACTACTTAGACAGGGTAGTAAATATAATAAATCTAATACTTAAACCAGCTATTAATGTGCCAAAGATACAAAAAAGAAATAACAGATGTACAGTTTCAAACATTGGTACTAGGTATAAATACGGTTTGAACCGAATTTTTGTTTTCGATTAATTAAGAATTGACTTATTAATTTCTTTTGCAGGTTTGCAAACTACACCGGCACTCGTGCAATTATCAGTATTCTAAAAAAAATAGTCTAGTCGTAAAGTTTCTACTTAAAAATAAAAATAAACAACTATATTATATTATTATCTGTACTTAAAACTATTCTTAGTAAAGGATCTGTGATAAAAACCTTTTTGGTGGACTTTATAAAAGTGTGCAATTTTTTTTACAAAAGAACGGACTGATTAAGATTTGGCCAAAGAGTACTTATAATGTATTTTAGTAGATAATTAATATTAGTGATGCAAGATGGCTCTGCCCCCGCAACAGTTCTGCGTGCGATGGAACTCCTACCACACCAATCTACAGGTAAATAACACAATAATATTATGCCCCTCACTACT
Source organism: Erebia palarica (assembly GCA_964035005.1). Lineage (NCBI taxonomy): Eukaryota > Metazoa > Arthropoda > Insecta > Lepidoptera > Nymphalidae > Erebia > Erebia palarica. The sequence continues at coordinate 38,422,570 of OZ035987.1, forward strand.
CTTTCCAATCTTTGGGCCAAGCTTTGGGCCAAGCTTTGGGCCAAGATTTTGAAGTAAGACCATTTTCGATAGTAACGGATGCAAAGGAATATTAATGAATGAAACCGGGCTAGTCCATGGCAATTTTTAATACCAAACCCTTAAGTACCTACCCCTTATTAGCTAATTTTACGTGATAAATTTTAAATAATATTAATCTGTATATTATTATGCAATCTTACGAAAACCACCCTAAAGGGGGTGAGGTAAAAAGGGGGTTGGAAGGTCACATGAAAGTTCATGTTGTTGAAGTATAAACCATGTACAGAAATGTAAATTAGCATAAGTAGGTTATTAAGTTTAAATAATAAACACCTGCATAAGCTATTTAATGTTATGTATAGCCTCTATAGATAGGCCTTTTGCAGCGGGAAAATTTCATAAACTCATAGGAAATCAGAAATTGTACGCGGATGAAGTCGCGGGTGACCTGTAAGTAGTAACTTTCATAAGAGCAAGAATACATCCATGACGTGTCACGTCATTCATTAAGACAAAAACTTCGTGCGGAAAAGTTCACTTTGATCTTGTTAGCTGCAAGCGACACCGCTGTTTTATAGTAATATAGGGCGGAATCGTGCGCAGGCGGTGTTCCCACGGCTGCTGCTGACGGAGCAGTTCGCGGACGTGACGCTGGCGTGCGAGTCGCGGCAACTGCGCTGCCACAAGCTAGTGCTGTCCGCCTGCTCCGCCTACCTCGAGCGGCTGCTGTTGCAGAACCCCTGCAAGCACCCCATCGTGCTCATGCGCGACATGCGGTAACCGCCACACCACACCCACACCACACCACACCACACCACACCACACCACACCACACCACACCACACCACACCACACCACACCACACCACACCACACCACACCACACCACACCACACCACACCACACCACACCACACCACACCACATCAAACCACACCACACATCGTTACACGTCGCACATAGCATTAAGGTTCCTTTCTGAAATGGTAAAAATAAACGCCGTACGGTGTTTCTAATTCCGTCCGTCCATTCGCTCGTATGTTCGTTCACTATTGTTTCTTATTTAATTAAGTTAATAATTTTACTATCAGCTTGACAGAACAATTGACATTTTGGACTAGAAAAAACCATATATTTAGGCATAAAAAAAATTTGTTCCAATTTTGGTTACCGGATCAGATATGTTTGAGGGACTATACACGACCTCTATTATAATAAAGCAATCAATTTCTGAAATACAAGTTTTAGGTACTGAACCAAACTTAAACTTCTTATTTATGAACGCGTTTATTCAATTATTTATGGTCCAAGAGAAATCAATAAAATATTTTCTTACGGGTAGGTATTATTTTAGGATTTAATTATTATGCCGCGTTAACCGCATAAACTGATGATTGTAAGTTAAGGTAGTGTAAGGTAACTGAATTTAATGGCGATTACTTCGAGTTAGTAAAAAGCTATGTTAAGAATAAAAAACTATTGGTCTTAATATTCAAACCGAGTTGGATTTGAAATTACTCTCGTACATCGATTGAATCGATTGATTTTTGAACCTCCCTATATTTTATGACATTGACATCAATTTTTTATTCTGACGGCCCTGGATACTACTTAAAAGACCTAGAGAATAGAGACCATAGAATAATTACTGATACATTTTTCGGAACCCAGATAAACGACATACCTTTTTGGAAACTACAGACAAGTAACAAATCGGCAATTCGGTCCTCCGATTTTTTGTTGTTGTCCTGGTTAAAGGGTTTTACTATGATAGATTGCATTTTTGAAGTGAAACCTTCTTTAGCCTTTTTTGGTAGGGAGTAAAAATGTGGAACGGTGTGACACGCGTGACACCGTTGACCGAAACTGTAATTAAACTTTAATGCCTTAGTTATAAGGTTTATATTTTAAATATTTATATTATTTATTATAATTGACTATATATTTTTTTTGTTGATTAGAATTAGAAAAAAAAATTCGTTTTCACTTTTATCTGATTGACAATTATTTTAAAATTGGTCAGTGCAACTGCTCTCTACTAGTTGCTAAAGATATAGGCACTCTTCTCATTGAGTTTTCAACAATGACCTGTCATTCTGCTTAGCGAATACGAAAGTATAGTTGTCGATACGAGAATATATGGCAAAATGCGTTTCCAGTCGCCATCCCAACACTATGCGTGGCCATCTCACTAAAGATGTACTTTTGACGTCATTTCGATTATCAACCACTTGTCAACCTCAGTTACAGAATACAAAATTTGATTTTGACAGTTTTAGATATCCAAATCCTTCCAAAATTCCGTTTTTTTTAAAGTGTGATTATTTTTATTATTTTTTAAAATAAGTTTCTCCGTTTAAAAAAAAATTTGACTATGGCTCAATCACTCGACGCGCGGAGCCACTAAACAAAAGAAGAAGAAGTACCTTTTTACCTTGTGTGTCTATAACCTAGTATTGCCAGAATAAAAAAATCCGACGGCTTTCTCAGAATTATAATATTAGTTGGTGCGCGCAGGTTCAGTGAGATGCAGGCTCTGGTGGACTTCATGTACAAGGGCGAGGTGAACGTGACGCAGGAGGAGCTGCCCAGCCTGCTGCGCTCCGCGGAGGCGCTGCAGATCCGGGGTGAGCGATGCTGCACAGCTTCCCTTATCTATATGTACAAGGGCGAGGGGAACGTGACGCAGGAGGAGCTGCCCAGCCTGCTGCGCTCCGCGGAGGCGCTGCAGATCCGGGGTGAGCGATGCTGCACAGCTTCCCTTATCTATATGTACAAGGGCGAGGTGAACGTGACGCAGGAGGAGCTGCCCAGCCTGCTGCGCTCCGCGGAGGCGCTGCAGATCCGGGGTGAGCGATGCTGCACAGCTTCCCTTATCTATATGTACAAGGGCGAGGGGAACGTGACGCAGGAGGAGCTGCCCAGCCTGCTGCGCTCCGCGGAGGCGCTGCAGATCCGGGGTGAGCGATGCTGCACAGCTTCCCTTATCTATATGTACAAGGGCGAGGGGAACGTGACGCAGGAGGAGCTGCCCAGCCTGCTGCGCTCCGCGGAGGCGCTGCAGATCCGGGGTGAGCGATGCTGCACAGCTTCCCTTATCTATATGTACAAGGGCGAGGGGAACGTGACGCAGGAGGAGCTGCCCAGCCTGCTGCGCTCCGCGGAGGCGCTGCAGATCCGGGGTGAGCGATGCTGCACAGCTTCCCTTATCTATATGTACAAGGGCGAGGGGAACGTGACGCAGGAGGAGCTGCCCAGCCTGCTGCGCTCCGCGGAGGCGCTGCAGATCCGGGGTGAGCGATGCTGCACAGCTTCCCTTATCTATATGTACAAGGGCGAGGGGAACGTGACGCAGGAGGAGCTGCCCAGCCTGCTGCGCTCCGCGGAGGCGCTGCAGATCCGGGGTGAGCGATGCTGCACAGCTTCCCTTATCTATATGTACAAGGGCGAGGTGAACGTGACGCAGGAGGAGCTGCCCAGCCTGCTGCGCTCTACCTATCAACGTACAGCTCAAATCACTCGACTCATTGAACTGAAATTTGGCATTGTTTAGATACACGGTTCACTCTAAATAGGTTACGATTGATAATCACAATTACAGTTCCAAGTTCTTTAATTTGTTCTAAGGAAAAGCCACAGTACATTATTTAATAGAAAAATCAGACGCCTACTCATGAAAATCAGATTTAAAAACGTCAAATTAAAAAATCTATCCTCTATTTTTTAATTTCAAACTGTGTATGGCACTGGGTTCCAGTACTTTGGAGCTAGTACAAAATACATAATATATATTTTAGACAGACATGCTGATAGCTATTATGACTATCTATAATCACTATGATTTTGTTGTTTTTGACTATCTAAGGACGTACCTAATAATAAATGTAATCAGTGTATTGTAATCTGTATCCCACAAATTAGTGGAGAGACAGAGTAGCGCCATCTATTAGTGAACATGCGGAGTTAGCCTTAAGCTTAAGGCGGCAAGTACGCAGTCACAGACACCCGTGTTCAAAATGATTGTGGTCCAAATTGACTCTGTACCTGGTGCTTGAGAAAAGCTTTTCATAGAGGGTTAAATATTTGACATTGTGTATACTCTATGAGTAGAGCATGATAATTATGACATTGTCGGCGCAGGGCTGTGTTCGGGCGGGGCGGAGGGCGCGGGCGGGGCGGAGGGCGCGGGCGGGGCGGGCGGGGCGGAGCCCGGGGGCGGGGCGGGGGGGGCGGAGGGCTCGCGGGACTTCACGCTCGCCAGCGACGCACTGCTGCACGCGCATCGCAACAACAACGGTCAGTACTCCTCCGCCGCCAGCCGGCCGGAGCCCTACACTCTACACCAGGCCAGATCACAGACGAAATATCCTAGTTCTAAGGGGTTTAATGTTGCAGCATGCAATATGTACCTATATGTAATAATAATATAACATTCAACATAACATCGATGGAGAGAACCTACAAGCAAAATTCCAAGCGTCTAACGCCACTTATTCAATGTATTTGTTAACAGTAATATGTCAGATAAGTTTGTAGGACTATAAATCAGTAATTATTTTTTTCACCGGCCACAATTCTCACCTCTGTCTCAGGAAAAGTCGTAAAAAAGTTTAGTCATTGATAAATAAATGATCAGACGACAATTTAGTGTTCCACGACAAGTGAACTTAGCGTGGCAGAGAGCGAATGTCCGTCTCATCCTTCCACACCAGAAGCCAGGTTTTACATTCTACATCAATCTTGCGGTCCTTCGCCACTCCCTCTATTTAGAACTAAATGAAGGGCATTGTTCTGTCTCCATACAAAGTTCGCCTGAGAACCAACAGTCATAAACACTGATTACTGAGTTCAACTAAATACCTTTTTATACTTGAGAGCAGAATAAAACAACGGACACTTGCTAAGAAATGACTTATTACCAAAAATATATTCAATTTTGAGGTTATTTCAACTTTCACAATCAATCTGCTTGAACAAATAAATAACATCTTTATTCAGTTATAATAGAACTGTAAACAGTATGTAGATAAGAAAAGATTCGCCATAGTTCATCAAAAACATTACAGTTGGCGTTAGATATATTAAATTATTGTACTTTCAATTTAAGGCGTTGCGAGATTCAGAATACTAGCGCACTTAGCCCTTAAAGCTGCTTTTATCTTGTTTCTTACGATACGGATCTAGCGCTCAACCGGTGGTATTACATAGTATTTTATCCTATGTAAGTTATTGATCTGAGGTTAATAATCGAAAGACGGAAACGTATAGTAATCAATTTAATAACCATTTATTTATTTTGTAATTAATTTGATGTGTCCGTTGATTTTTAATATTTGAAATAAAGGTTATAAAATAAGCTAATAATTACTGTATATTTCAAACAAATGTTGATTCTTAGGCGAATTTGGTCAATGATCTCACCTGACGGTAAGTGATGATGCAGTCTAAGATGGTAGCGGGATAACCTGTTAGGGGCACGGCAGTTATATTAAACCCATAGTCCAGTTTCTACACGGCATCGTACCGGAACGCTAAGTTGCTTGGCGGCACGTTTTTGCCAGTAGGGTGGTAACTAGCCACGGCCGAAGCCTCCCAGCAGGCAAGACCAGGGAAAATTCAGAAATTATAAATTCCCAAATTGACCCTGCTGCTGCCATTGATCGAACCCGGGACCTCCGCACGTTAAGACAACAGAGATACACACTGCGCCATGGACCCAACAAAGTTGACCCCCTGCTATTCGAAGCAACCGCATCTGTGCAGCGCACCAGCAGCAGCGTCCCCCGACGCCGGGCAAGCCGCTCGGCAGCAGCGGGAGCAGCAACGGGCCCAAGAAGCGCGCGTCCGAGGAGCGCGAGAGGGCCGGCGTGAAGGAGGAGACCGTGGAGGAGGACGGCCTGTACTACGGGGAGCTCGACCACGAGCAACTGGACTACAACGAGGTCGGTACACCATCACACTGATGGGGCTTTATTTATAGAGGCTTTATATGCCTATGCCACTGCACATTTCACAGGGACCCTTACACTTGAATACGTGTAGTGTAATAAGATTTAGGTAGAAAGGGTCCCTAAATTGGTCCTTATTGCTGTGTAATAAGCGACGCTCTATCTAGCAGCCACAGGGCCCTGTAAAAAGTGCAGTGTAATAGGCATAGCATACGAAATATGGACACCACTGAAGAAGTCACAGGAAAAAACAGTACAGATAGCAAAAACAAACTTCACTTACAAACTTTTGTTTCAACTATCGAGGTACCTATAATTTAAACTAGTGGGTACCTTACTGTTGCACTAACTATTTAAAAACTTTATACTAAACTTGAACTCGTTGAAAAACGTTATTACATTTATTCGTATAAATAATTATTATTATGCTTATTGCATAAATAGACAATTTAAGCTATAAGACTAACGTGAGTTACATTGATATCTAAAATAAAATCTTTTTGTTCGTCATTCTTACCAAACAGATATATTTAAAATAAATAAATTATCATGCTACATTTTGTGAACTTCAGTGATATAACTTTGTCTATCTTTTTGTCAGCCCTAACGCAGACTACGGTCTATTCGAGCCTGTGTTTTTAGTCTAGTGCTTTGCTCCGCAAAATTTGTGGTGTAGTTTTAGATATTTTTTTTAAAGGATTTAAATAAAAAATAAAATACAAAAAAGTCTGGTACTTACAATAACATCAAGACGATTTTACATTTCTTTATACGAAAAAATAGGTTTTTTTTAATCCTGAAGAATTATGTTATTCAGATCTATATCAGAGAAATTACCTACAGTTATAACCTTGGCACACACGATAAATAAAACTATTTGTAGCATATTTATATTAGCGGCACGCTATGATGGCCGGTTTGACGTTTGTCCGCTCATGAAGTTCCGTATTAATTGATAACGACTTTGAAGGAAATAATTGTATTACTTTATTGACGATAGTGATGTGCAGAGATTCATAAATTTTATCGAATGTAGTTTTAGGTTTAGGACTCAAAATTTATTTATTAAATTGATTTCTTAAATGTATACAAGTGTAGAAAAATCAGTTTGCACCATTTAAGGGGTGAATGTACTTGTGAATATGAACAATTTTCACTATGTGGACAAACCTCTGAAATCGCAAAAAAATATCAATAAATTTTTAAAAATGGAATCTAATACGATCGTCACATAGGATCGCTGGCTAGCACAACTACTACCTCCGGCAAACTCGCGTCAATGCTCAATGCAAAACAAAGCAGTTTCGAATTGACGTTGCTTCGAAAAGTATAAACTGTCAGTGCAATGCGATTGTGATATAGTTTTGACCTGGCTTTGGATTTCAAATATTGATACTGCATTACTGTTGACCCTTGCTCGTTAATTTGGACTCTGTTCAAGCCCTTTGTTGTGGATTTCGTCGATATGACCGAACGTACGCAGAGAACTGTTCTAAATAGTCAGACACGTGAGTTCGTAATACGCCTTCGTAACTATTTCGATCGTGAAGCTCAAAATGGAGGGCCAATTTTACCTATAACGTCAGTGGTTGAACGCGTAGCTGATGCGCTTAATATTGGACAACGAACTGTTAGACGGATAACTAAAAAAAAATATGGCGAGACTGGCACAGAAGAAAATAAACTTCACACACCAAAAAAGAGAAAACGAGCAAAACCAGTCGTAGGCATCGATAGCTTTGATGCCGATGCTATCCGAAGACATGTTTACGGCTACTATTTACAGAAGGAGTATTCAACAAGAAAAAAGTTGGTGCATTCACTGAAGGAAGCTGGATTATTCTTCGGTGGGGAAAGTTCTTTAACGAAGATTTTGAAGACCATTGGATTTCGATACAAAAAATGTAACAAACGCAAAATATTGATGGAAAGATTTGATATAGCGATGGCAAGGTATACTTTTTTACGGCAAGTGAAAGAAATCAAAAATTGGCAAAATGTTGTGTTCTTGGATGAAACATGGCTTAATGCTAACCATACTGTAGGCCGTTCTTGGAACGATGACACAGCAGCATCTACTTCCAAAGTTCCTGTAGGAAAAGGATCGCGACTTATAATTTGTCACGCCGGAACCATCAACGGGTTTGTCGAAGGTTCTCTCATGGCTTTTGCGTCAAAAACCACTGGAGACTATCATGAAGACATGAATGGAGAAAAGTTTACTGAATGGTTTACCTCAATGTTGTGTAGCCTCCCTGAACCATCTATTATAATTATGGACAACGCCCCATACCACTCGATGCAAATTGACAAGCCACCTGCCCAATCCCAAAAGAAAGCTGATATCGTCGCATGGCTTCGTAAAAATGGCGTAGATGCAAACATGAATATGTTAAAAGCGGAATTAGTACGTCTTTTAAAAGAAAACAAACCAACCAAGATCCGATACGTCATTGACGAAATAGCATTAGAACATGGGCACAGAGTTATACGGTTACCGCCTTACCATTGTGAGTATAATGCGATTGAGTTGGTGTGGGCTCAAATTAAGGGATATGCTGCAAGACACAATACAGAACCCCCATTTACCACAAAAAAAATGCTAAAATTATTAGAAGAAGCTTGTGAACATGTGACTAAAGGAGACTGGGAAAAGGTTGTGAATAGAACTGTTAAATTAATAAGGGAAGATTATGAAAGAGATGTGAAAATAGATAATATTATAGAAAACGAACATATAATTATTAATGTATGTGATGATAGCAGTGACGACAGTGAAAATAGTAGTATGGACGAATCTGATTAATTATGGCCTTTTGTGGCACCTTTTTTGGTATCTTTTGTATTCATATGTTTCTTGTGTGCATATAAAGTATGTATATTCATTTTCGTTCAAATATTCAGTTCGTTCAAATAAATTAAATAAACATATACATTTTTGTTTTATTAAACCTATTTAATCAGGTACAAAAACAAAACTTAATTGTTTTTTGTTCGAGAATAAATTGACATTCCACATCACTATTGTAATGTGTCAAACCGGCCATCATAGCGTGCCGCTAATATAGTTCTAATAAAGGGAAGATAGAAAGTAGGGGGTGTACCGCCACGCACACAAAATGTCACCCTTCGTCGACCCCCCACCCCCTTAATATGTGACGTACTTTATGGATGAGCCTTAGTATGGTTGTTATTTCAAAACCGTGTCTTTTCATGATAATATATGGATCCGATTTTAGCGCATAATATTTAAGCAAAACCATTTTTTAATTTCAGGACGATGAAACTGGAAAACCTGGCAGCAGTTTAGGACAATCTTCTGGTAAGTCTATCTAGAAGTAATTTAAACGTATTTTATTCTATAGTTTTTGATATTCACAAATTGTATGAGATGAAAACTCACACCACCCGCGTGAGAAATGAGAATCGTTCATTTTCGATAAAAAGTATCAATTAATTGTTTATTTCTTTTAATGTCAATGTTTATTTCCAATGTGACTTCCTCGTGTCACTCGCTTAAAAACATGTTATTTTTACGTTTTTCCAAACAAATATTTTTTAAATCTGTGTTTGTCGCGTTCAAACCATTCGTGTGCAACGAAGATCATATTGTGAATGGGCGTTGTGAAACATAAACAAAATGAATGTCTGTAAGGTAGGCCGAGTTTCGATATTTGAAAGTTGGTAGATTTTGTTACTCTTTGGTAGAATTTGAACCATGAATGTTGTTAAAAATTACCAATTTTTGTTTTAGTTTTACCGAGCTGCATCTTACAGACATTTCATTTGTGTTTTTAAAGCATTCATGGTTCACGAATGATCTCTTTGCAAACGTTCTTATCCTTTCACCGCTTTTTCCAGGTCGCCGGCATCCTTACCTGCGCGTCAAGCCCGAGAGCGAACTGTTCTTCCAAACTAAACTACAGAACTTGGAGTACATGAACAGACTGTCCAAGATGAACGCGGTCGAAATACAGAACGAGTTCTCGAAGTACGGCTTGACGAACACGGCGGAGGATTCGCCCAAGAACTCGGAGAACGACTACTACAAGGCGTGGCTGGAACAGAACGGCGAGCTGGAGGTGTCGCTGCTGAAGGCGAGCCAGCTCAAGCCGGCCAGGCACGAGGCGAAGCGCCACACGTCCGAGGTGGAGCTGATCTCGAGGAGCAAGGAGGCCGTCGACAAGGACAGAGTGGTGGACAAGTCGGTCAGGAAGCGCGGCCGGCCGCCGATATTCAAAGACAAGAGCGTGGACATCGGCGACGCGGTGCTGAAGGCGGACCTGGAGCAGTTCCTGGCGGGCGCGGAGGTGAGCTCGTCGGGGCTGGCGCGCGCGGAGCTGGAGCGCGCCATGATGGGCAAGTTCAACCCCAACCGCCGCTACTCCAACCAGGCCATGTGGGCCGCGCTCATGGACGTCAAGCGCGGCGGCAGCATCTACCGGTGCGTTGCGTTACCACACCGCTACCCCCACTCCCCTCCCCCTTACTCTTCCTCCCCCCACTCCCCCTACCCCTCTCCCCATCCCCCATCCCCCCTCCCCTCCCCCACTCCCCTTCCCCTTACTCTTCCTCCCACACCCACCACTCCCTCCTCCCCGCTTCCCTTCCCCCCACAACACCCAGTCCTCCTCTCCCACTCCCCGTTTTCCACTCCCTCCCCCAACGCCCCCTCCCCAATCCCCCCCATTCTCCCTTCCCCACTACCACAGCCCCCCATCACCCCACAACCCCCCTTTCCCCCCCACAACCCCCCCCCCCCCCCAACGCCCTTACCTCACCGGCTTTACTGCTCTGCTTCATTTTAGCTGTCCCCATTTCGTTTATTCTGCCTGCGCCTTCATCCGCGTGGATCTAGGTTTTGATTCCCACAGGAACTTTTTGCCGACCCCCGAGCCGCAGGGTGGAGCGCTGTCGCCTTAACGTGCGGAGGACTGCGCACGTTAAGGCGACGGCGCTCCACACCGCGGCTCGGGGGCGGGCGGCCTGTGCGCCGCAGTAACGCTTGTGTCGTGCCCAGGGCGGCGCAGACGCACCGGGTGCCGCGCAAGTCGCTGCGCAACTGGATGAAGCGCTGCCACATCAAGTCCTCCTTCCCCATGCCGCAGCAGCTCAAGCAGTTCGTGGAGAACAGCCGGCGGCAGCGCGAGAGCGCGGAGCCCCCGCCCGTCCCCGCCGCCCCCGCCGCCCCCGCCGCGGAGTTCGGCCGGCACTTCCTCGCGGGCGGCGGAGCCCCGGCCTCCAGCGACGACGACGAGCGCGGGGGCGCGGCTAACAAGGCCGCCGTCGACATGTCGCTGCACGAATGAGTTGCGCTACACGAGTTTTATTTCCCCCTACCTGCCCCCCCATTATGTAAGGAAATCGTAATCGTAATCGTAATCGTCTGTCAAACGTATAATTCGACCTGTTTATGGAGGTCATAGATGCTTGCACGTCAAAACGCGTGTATGTACTCCTTAAAAAGTTCGAAATAATCGTTATGAGCTGTCAAATGAATACGATTGGCTTAGACAATAGGCATGATGACAGTAAACAAGAATCAATGAAATTATGAATTTATCTAATGAAATAGGATTCATGGATTATAAAAAACGTATTTATTTTTCTATTTCGAGTAAGATTGCTATTTATTTTGATAAAATAAAACTATGAAATACAGCAATCCGCCATAGTGGATTAAACACCAAGAAGCGAACGACGTCACAGTTGTTTGTTTTCGAGCTTTGGCAATCGCACTATTGTTTACTGCACACTGCACAGAGTACATCGGCAATAACAATAGTGACGTCACAAACGACGCCATGACACTCGCGAGCGTTTTGGCGTGAATTTTAAAAATTAAATTTCAAATGCCAATTTTATCTACCATACCTTAATTTTCTGCTGGAATAATATATTTTTTCGAAATAGTAGATACTTCCGAACATAATCTGACCATTTTTCAAAATCAGTCATCATGCCTATTGGACCTCTGCCCCCCAATTATGTAAGAATTGTCAATCAAATCGTCTAAGTTCGGTGTCAAAGTAAAATAAATCATATCATAATTGAGTTAGAGCTCTATTTCAATGCCATTATGGTTTACTTTACTTTGACGCCGAACTTTGACGATTGGATCGGCAACTCTTACATAATCACACCTCTGATCTGCCTCGATTCGCTTTCGTGGAATTTTTGAAAATTCTGAGCGCCGTTTTTGCCGATTGAATTTATTTCCCGGAATGTGTTCGGTCTTCCGCTTGCGAACTCTCGAGCGGTTCCTGAACGTTGTCGGTCGAAGTTCGCGGACCGCTCGAGCTGATGTTCGAGTGGATACGATTGACAGATGTTCATTATTGTTACTACTATCGGTCGTAACCGATGCTCCGACGACTGCTAATGTTAAATAGCTCACAGAGCAATCGCCGTTGAAAGCAGACATCCATGATTGTTGCAAGTTGGAACAACGTCGAGAATATCTAAACGGTATGGCGATAGCAAAATCTCGAGCTTCTAGATCCAGCGATTTGAGCTGTCAATTGATATGCCAATCAGTTGAGTCGTTTAAGCATCTACTTAATTATTTTTTAGGATTCCCAAATTGGCTTGCCACCGAAGTTATTTTTGAAACCAATTTCTATAAACTTTCGCGATCTTGTGTTACAAATTGTCAATGTTGTCCAACAAAGTAAAGTAATTGATGTATTAATTTTTAATGTATATAAATAATATAATATTGAATACAATATTATTATTATCTTTACTGCCAAAGACAAAGCAAAGATTTCTATTATGAAAATACATATACTTTTAAATATATTTTTCGTTTACAGCACGCAATATTATTCCCAAAGATTTTGTTTTCTTCTTGGAAATGTATTTATTTTAAGAGTTTTATATATATTTCCGTTTAACGTCATTCGACATAAAATTCGCATGAACGATTTTACGAGAAATGAATATTTCGTTAAATTCAATATTTGTGTTGCAAACTAAAAAATCTACTAATTTGGTAGAATTATGAAACACTTGGTACATATTTTGTTTTTTTTTTATTTATTTGTTATTTTAATTTAATAATGTAGTTTATTAGTTAATTATTGTAGTAGAAAAGTGAAATTGGCCTTTATGAAATTCGTGTGCTTGTATGGACTTCGTCCAAAGATAAATAAAAGACTTAAAAAATGAAATTTTAGCGTAATTTTGCGTAAGTAACGAATTATAAGCAAAGAATATTATATTATTGTGACAGCAGTTGATCATAATGAAATATGTTATGTACATATGGAAAAATTTCGGCCTTGTGTCAATCGTATTTAGATTTGGTATTTAGATAACAATTTTGTACTTACATTTAATGGTACTTATCATAATCATGGTTCTCGATTCTCCGTCGTATACCTCATAATAATTGTGTTGCTACTTGCTTGAAATGGCTGCTGTCATGGAATATACATTTTGCTTATATATTACTGATAGTAATAGTAATTTATTTGTTATTTAAAGTATTGTACTTACGTAATATATTTTATTTACTTTAGTACTTATTGATGTTTAGTTTCTGATTCATCGATTTTTGATAAGTATTTTGTAGTTTCCGATGAGGCCGTGGATCGAGTGGAGTGAAAAGTCCGAATAATATGAACTATTCTGTTATAAATTACCTAAAACATTGAATGAATATATTTCGGCTTTCAGAGATTGTCTATCCGTAAATTTTCTGTCGCACCCACTCTTCGAACATCAGATATGTATACGTCCGACTCAGAGTAGGTACGTGCGATAAAATTTGCATAGTATTATAAAAATTGCACGACTTAAGTTTATTTTATTTGTCCATGTGTGCGACAGATTTTTGCTGACAGACACAGCGATATATGTCATATTATAAAACGGCTATTGTTATTATATTCTGCCTCCACTCGGACATATTATTAAGTATTCGAGGCCTAACACTAATTATATGTTCCTACATTTTATATCTAGTGAGGTTATGAGAATGGGAGTTTCTTTTGAGTATTTATTTCGGTTGTTTCCAACTCCCGTACCCCTAGTATGAAGTCGCTTGCGTCGAAAACTAACTAACTAACTAAAAAAAAAGCAGTCGGGGAGTTGCGATATTATAGCATCTTTGGCGATTACTTTGTTATTTTTTCTCAGCAACATTACTTCATCTAGGGGTACGTATTGAGTTCGTTTGTGATATTTCTGCTCAATAAACCAACGGATTTAAATTTTTGCTGGCATAAAATATGCAGCGTTTTTATACACACGTGTGTGCTTATTGTTCAAATTGTAAAGCTTAAAAATATTTTTTCAACAATATTATTCACTATCACTGGTTGGCGGAATGGATATAGTTGATAATGTTACGGATTTGTTTCGGTGTTGCCAGTTCAAAATGTTTGGTAGGAATATCACACGCGTCCCAAATCCATAAAGTGCCTATTAGTATAGTATATACATAATAACGTAGGAAGTAAGGCTATGTAGATATATCGTAATGCATCAGTGTTGTTTCGCAGTATTATGTTCGTTTTATTTGCTGTGCGGCCTTCGAGCGCTCCTTCTGCCATCACATCAATCTGTGACCTTTTATGACATTTGATACAGGTACTTATATAATAGGTCTGGCGGAGTGTGTGTGACTGTGGCCTCATGTAAATGGGCGGTCCTGGGCCTGTACCTGGGCGGGTCAATGCTACCGTCACCGAACAGAACATACTATCATATCGATTCAAAATCTGTTCAGATGTTATCTATACTAATATTGTAAATGCGAAAGTTTGGTTGGATGGATGGATGTATGGATGGATGGATGTTTGTTACTCAATCACTCTAGAATGGTAGAACGGATCTGGATGAAATTTGGTACAATGATAGATTATAGTCTGGAATAACACATGGCTACGTTTTATCCCCGAAAATTAAAGGGAACCAAAAAACCTCAGTAGCGGGCATCAGCTAGTGCAATCTATTCATTCTGTGGATAACTTTTCTATCATTCAGTTGTTACTTTTGTCATAGAAGTAAATTTTTTAGATAATAGGTATCTACTTAATTAACAACGTTTGACAACTAGTCAAATCAGCAACTTGTATTTCAAACGTCAAAACTTTTTGTATGAAATTTTAAGTTGTGACTTCATCAAAGTGCGACGCACTTTTCGTACTTTAATCGATAGTTTTAAAGTGGTTATTAAATATAAAACTCGCAGGGGACGTGGATATTACGACTTTTGGGAGATCCTTTATATAATAATCACTAAAAAAATATTTGTTTCACTAGTAGTCAAATGCCCAATTATATCAGCTGTGCGGCCGCGTATCTCTGACAGCTACAGTGTAACGATCGCAATCACCTCTGATTGGATAACACTCTCCTACTATTGGACAAAATCCATTGACGCAGCGAGAATACCATACATTCAGCCAATCACAACACTTGATATTGTAACAATGATTGATGCAGAAGATACGCCGTCGCCCTGCTGTTACGTACAGATTGAAGTTAGGAAAATGACGATTCTCGAATATAAACATAAGATTCTGTTGTATAAAAGTGACGGATTGTGTTGGTAGTGGAGGGATCGCTCGCAGCCGCGTGTAGGTACTAGTGTTGTTTCTGTATCGATGATATGATCGTCTTATTGTTAAGGTATATCCTTTCAGTTATCATTCACACAGATTATGTTTATTGCTGGTCGACCCGGGGACGCCATTGCATACGCATTCAGATTGCTTGAAGCAGTCCACATCGTTGATATTTGTATGATTTCCTCTGCCTGTTCATTCTTGATGATTACTTCCGACCACTTTTTGAAAATACATGTATATGTGAAATGTCCGCCCGATTATTATATTATAACATAGATATATATAATAATTATAATCATTGTACCAGTTCTATATTGAGGGTTTATCGAAATAAATAAATATATACATACGATCACTGGTATTTTTATTGATAACTCAGGTAACTCAACTGACCGTATTATTTCAATTTTAGACCCTTTTATTATAGGTAACAATTATAATCTCGCATCTATTACGTATATTAATTTGACTGTACCTTATTGAAAGCTTTGTTTACGTGAAACAGCTCTTCCTCTTATCTCAAGTTAATATTTTAATTAAAGGACTAACGTGTTCATTACATACTTACTCCAGTACAAATGTGTGATATAGGGGGGGGGGGGGGGGGCTGGCTAGAAAAGCTAACTTCAAAGTGTCGACTCTGTGATTGTTAGCCGCTCGATCGGTTTATTATCAAAATAAAATAAAAAATAAAATAATTTGGCTGGTTTATTTATTTATTTTGTATCGCAGTAATTCCCTGAACAACCAATCATTGGTTTTGACGTGTGGAACCGTGCGAGCGGCTAAATCGAAACGGCACAGATTTAACAACTTTGCGGTGCGTTCGATGTCGTAATTTTTATTGAAAAAAAAAAATAACCAAAAAATATTGTAGGTCTGAATACGTTCTATACGGTTGAGGTTCTCGGTTCAGATGCATTTCTAACTCGTTTTTTCAGACGTAATGACTGGACTAAATTCACTGTGCTTTATTTAAACCTTTATTAATTTGAAAATTATTCAAGCACCTATCTCAGGATAGCTTTAAATAAGATGGGTAGTTGGGTAGGTAATAATAGTAAGCGTGGTACCATACCATTGACATTAGCGAGTATATTCCTACATCCATGCAGTAAACGCTTGAAGTTAGCGTTAGGTTGACGTTCCATATGATACGCCATCTCAGAAAGGGTCAATTAAAATGAAATCATCGGTTACAATTACAAAATCAAACTGTTTATTCTGACATTTATTAGCTGGTATTTACAAGTTACTCTCGATAATCAATATTTATGAAATTCGTATGAATTTACAATGTAGTATCACTTTTATAATCTTTCTAATCTAATAGTTAAGCATAACAATAATATCTCTTTAATCAAATAAATCTCAGTTTTAAAAATATACAATAGTATCACGCACCCTTTTACCGTAGGCCTCGTTCTAAACTGAATTAGAAAAAATGGCGGCGACCGACTAGTAACCAACCACAGATTATACCACGGATATTACGCATAGAGCAATAACGTGGTATAGATTAATTATGTCGTGTTACACATAATAGTCACTTATTTTTTTTAAAAGTTGTCTGGCCCGGTTTTGATTATGGCCGGTGACGGCGTCGCTAGTTTGTATGAAAAATAAAATAAAAACAAAAACTAAACAGATGTAAAAATTTGTGCCAACTTTGGTCACTGGGCCAGATACGTTTGTGGGACATAAGTATATTATTATATACTCATCTAGAAGGAGAAACGAAATAATGAAAGAGTCATATAATGGAGTCACATTAAGTAACTTGAAATTTTACAATAAGTGCTTACTTCATTGCTCGAGCCTGAGTAAAGGAGGAAATAGAAATACAGAATCAAATACGCCATTTTTGTACCAACTAATAGGCCTATTACACTTTCCACAGGGCCCATTAGTAAGGGTGGGCGTGGCAATTTAGAGCGTCGTTTATCACATTGCAATAAGGATCAAATTAGGGGCCCTTCTTCCCTAAATATTATTACACTACACTGATTCAAGTGTAAGGGTCCCTGTGAAAAGTGCAGTGTAATAGGCCTATAACTTGTGGTAAATTGTATGTCTTACTTCTACGTTCTAAGTAGGTATAAAGTAGTGTATATCAGAAATGGCGACTTGGGAGTTGCGGCAGTTAGCTTCGTAGAAACACAGTAAAATAAATAAATAAATAAAAAGTTATTGACCAGCACTACAATTCAATATACTTAGCATAACTAAACTTATACAAATACAAATTAAAATTAAATTGTTGAAAGTGCGGTCAATGGGCCTCCTCCTCAGCCCGTGCCACAGCATGAGAGATAGGTATATACCTACCTAACATACTGCAACGAGGATTTTCAGGAGGGGCCCAAGGGTCAATACGTCACGGACCATCACTTACACTTAATAAAATTAAAAAAATAAAATCAAAAGAAACTTACTTAATTTAACTTCTATTACACCAGTAAACACATTTGTATCTGTTTACTGTGGTAGAAAGCACGAACGTCACAATGTAACCGACTACTAGTTACAATAGGCATGATGACTGATTTTGAAAAATGGTCAGGTTATGTTCGGAAGTACCTATCCACTATTTCGAAAAAATATCTTAATTTCAGCAGAAAAATTAGGTTTGGTAGATAAAATTGGCATTTGAAATTTAAATTTTAAATTTCACGCCAAAACGCTCGCCGGTGTCATGGCGTCGTTTGTGACGTCACTATTGTTTTTACCAATGTACTCTGTGTGATTGTCAAAGCTCGAAAACAAACAATTGTGACATCATTCGCTTCTTAGCGTTTAATCCAATATGGCGGATTGATGTATTTTATAGTTTTATTTTATCAAAATAAACAGCAATCTCACTCGAAATAGAAAAATAAATACGTTTTTTATAATCCATGAATCCTATTTCATTAGATAAATTCATAATTTCATTGATTCATGATTACTGTCATCATGCCTATTAGAGCTTCTTTTCCTCGCTTTTTACATCGCGCCCCGTCCCACTGCCGTAGGAAGCCAGGAAAAGAAACGCCCCGTCGCGACCGCGGGCGAAGCCCCGGCTCCCACCGGCGCTCCGGCCCGCGCACCGACCGTACTAACGGGCCGTTTCTTCTCCTCGCTCGCAGGTGTGCGGACGTCGACGGAAATCGTGACGCGCCACTTCATCGACGTGGAGGCCGGGGTGCCGCTGCAGGTGCGCGCGCGGCCGCGGCTGGTGGGGCGCAGGCCCGGGGCCGCGGCGGACATCGAGACGGACGTGTTCCACGAGAAGGCCTACAAGCAGTACTCGTCGCAGCACCTGCGGGACGCGCTCATCGCCGTGAAGCGCGGCCACAGCGTGTACGCCGCCTCCAACAAGTACGGCGTGCCGCGGAAGACGCTGCGCAACTGGATGGAGAAGTACCACATCAAGAGCCAGTTCTCCAAGGGGCGGCGGGGCGTGCGCCCCCCCCGCCCCCCCCACGCGCTCGACCCGCACCACCCGCACCACCCGCACGACCCGCACGACCCGCTCGACCTCATGGCCGAGGCGCGCTCCGAGCGCTACGAGGGCGCGCTCTAACACGACAGCGGCTTCCTCGCAGGTGCATCAGGGTGAACATTCTAGAATCCAGAGGATACCCTAGGACGCTGAACCTTCGCTTCCTCGCAGGGTGAACATTCTAGAATCTAGAGGATACCCTAGGACGCTGAACCTTCGCTTCCTCGCAGGTGCATCAGAGTGAACATTCTAGAATCTACAAGATACCCTAGGACGCCGAACCTTAACTTCCTCACAGATACATCAGTGAGGAACCTTCACTTCGTCGCAGATACATCAGTGTGAACATTCTACAGGATACTCTGCGACCGTTAACATTTAGTTAAATGCCGACAAAGTTACATATTTCTTTAGAAATCCCAATAACAAAATTATCCAATTAAAACTATATGGTTAAATGAAAGTCCGTGTGGCGTTATTTCCTTTGTATGTTCAGTTAAAATCACACATGTTATTACATGTTCTTGCGCGTGTCACAGCACGCGCGGCGCGTGCGATGCGCCGCAGGTCACGGCACGGAATGACCGCCCCTCGCGGGTCAGGGGAGGGGCGGCCAGTCCGTGTCACTGGAGGGGGAGGGGAGGGGGAGTGGAGGGGTGGTCATTCTCGGAAAAGTTCGGGAATGCGTATTGTGCGAGAGGCCCGCGAATGGGTGATATTTGTTGTGGGCGCTATAACTATGAAATACATTAAAATCTAAATAAAACTAAACTCGACCCCTGCAACGAGGAAATGTGCCAACAAAACTATTATATACTTTTCCTTTTCCGCTTTCACCAGGTTAACATCATGTGGAATTATAACGTCAATTATTGCTCGGCGCGCTAAACGGTCGACTAACACTATGCCAAGTCTATTGGCAGCAATAAACCTATCAGTAACAACCGACCGATCCGTTACTACTATTTGCGAGAACTGACATTGGGTCATATCTATAGTATAGTACCTCAGTCTCGAGAAGACCGTACTGGAGAGCCAGTTGTTGATGAATTATTTTGGCTTCTTGATTATGTTTGTGCAAATACTCAGCTCACCGAGATGAGAACAACCGGAGACAATATGCCTGAGGAACTCATCCCTGACATATGTCAACAGTGCCATCTTTCATAATGTGTCTCGTATAGTTTGCCTTGATAACTTTATCCATAATTGCACAAACCTTCGGTTTGCTATTGGATCTACATCCGCCCTGGCAAGGGCCTTGTAGAATGCATCTCCTTGCTCTCCCATACCGCCAGGCGATCCGAAGCACTAAAGTACTATTGGTTTGCGCTAGTTCTCTTTGCCTAAGGAAATCGGGGTGAAACCCTTATCAACTGCAACTATATCTATAAGTATACTCACATTCACTTTGAGAAAATAATCTATGGGTTTGCTCATGATTATGGAGGTTCTTGATATTAAAAACACCACGTCCTCCATACTTGCGTGGGATGTAGGTACAATCTCTTAACAGATGAGCGCGGATGATACATAGGTACGGTATGTGGTACGGTAACAGGTCTCGAACCTATCGATCCAGGGCATCCAGTTCAGTTTGAGTCCACTTTAGGATTAAACTATTATTTTTATTGTGAAGCCAAAAAGTTTAACGTTGAAAGGACATTGACCAAATTCGCCTAAGAATCAACAATCGTTTGAAATATACTGTAGTTCTTAGCTTATTTTATAACCTTTATTCCAAATATTAGAATTCAACGGACACTTCAAATTAATAAAAAAATCTGTTATGATTACTGTACGTTTCCGTCTCTCGGTCATTAACCACAGATCAATAACTTATAAGTTAAAACTATATCCAGTACCACCGCTTGAGCGCTAGATCCGTATCGTAAGAAACAAGATAAAAGCAGCTTAAAGCGCTAGTATTCTGAATCTCGCAACTCCATGTATTGAAAGAACAATAATTTAATATTTCTAACGCCATCTGTGAAGTTCTTGATGAACTATGACGATACTTGCATCCTTATTTATAACGCCATCTGTAATGTTTTTAAAGAACTACCACGAATTTTGTCTTATCTACATTCTGTTTACAGCTCTATTACGATTGGATAAAGGTGATATTTATTTGTTTACGCAGATTGCTTGTGAAAGTTGAAATATGTAATTTCTTAGCAAGTGTCCGTTGTTTTAATCTGCTCTCAAGTATAAAAAGGTGTTAATTTGAACCCTGTAATCAATGTTTTATGACGGTTGCTTCTTAGGCGAACTTTGTATGGGGACAGAACAATGTCCTTTGTGTAGACATAATTTTTATCGACTATGAATTTGATTAAGGATGTTCATTGCTTAAAATAACTTAATGAGTACTTAAATGTTATTATTAATTTTGATCATACATAGGTACCTACAAACTACATTTCTAAAAATATTGTAAGTAAATTCCTTGCTTTAATAAGTAAGAACCTACTTACGTTTCCCAGACGTCATAAGTCGTAACGTTCATACGAAATAGATAAATGAAGCTAATCAACGGTTGGTTGGAAAACTTAAAACGTTTGTACATTTACTTGAATACCTACCTACTAAATACATTTCCGTACCAAAACTTCGATTTAGTATTGTTACAGTGCAAATCTGTGCGTGTAGTATTATGATATAGCCTTCATACTTATATCTTAATAATTAGGTATAATAAAATTGTCTAGTCTAATTCGTTATATAAGGATCCAGGTGTCAAAATTAGGCTACTTTTAAGTAGGATAATATAAACTGATATGTTATTTATTTATTTATTTAAAAGAAAAATATTTTAATAGTGCGTACGAAATGTAAAAAATATGAAAATAAACTACTAATTTAGTAAATAATTGTACTAGTAAATTTGGTATGGTAATATTAGTAATACTTGCATAACAAGATCGTACCATTGACTACGTACTGAAATTCTCAAATAATCAAATAAAAATTGGAGTCTCGCTCACCTGCAAGCGTAATGTGTAGGCACCGCGGGCAACTCAGTGGACACCGGCCATTACTAGTCACTCAGTGACACCAGCCATTACGAGTCACTCAGTGGACACCGGCCATTATGAGTCACTCAGTGGACAGCGATCATTACGAGTCACTCAGTGACACCAGCCATTACGAGTCACTCAGTGGACACCCGCCATTCGAGTCAATCAGTGACACCGGCCATTACGAGTCACTCAGTGGACACCAGCCATTACGAGTCACTCAGTGGACAGCGATCTTTACGAGTCACTCAGTGACACCGGCCATTACGAGTCACTCAGTGGACACCCGCCATTACGAGTCACTCAGTGACACCGGCCATTACGAGTCACTCAGTGGACACCGGCCATTACGAGTCACTCAGTGGACAGCGATCATTACGAGTCACTCAGTGACACCAGCCATTACGAGTCACTCAGTGGACACCGGCCATTACGAGTCACTCAGTGACACAGGCCATTACGAGTCACTCAGTGGACACCGGCCATTACGAGTCACTCAGTGACACCGGCCATTACGAGTCACTCAGTGACACAGGCCATTACGAGTCACTCAGTGGACACCGGCCATTACGAGTCACTCAGTGGACACTAGCAATGTCATATCACGTATCATAGAAGTAAAGTAAATTTGACAAAGCTAGAATGACACTAGTCATCAAGTCTTAAGGATAATCGAATTGCAGCCCGCAAAATGATTTTTAAACCCTCTATCTAAATAGAGATCATTACTTCGGAATGTGTCCAACAAAGTAACTGATTAACTTCTAATTTGCTGTCGCTTAGCGTGTAAGTGTGACCAACCGAAATGTCGCCACAAGAGCTAGGCAACCCAACGCAGGTTTTGTTGGACGCTTTAAAATAATATTATCCAGTGTGTCCACTGAGATAGGCGATGGACCAGCTCGGTCTGAGTGCTGGGCTTGAGTATACAATGTTTCAAGTTACTTAATCTGACGCTAAAGATGTCTCAATGTATCATGAGGAGCATGGATGTAGGAATAGTATGGAGTTACGCGGTTTTGTGGCGTTCAGGACTTCAGTAGTCATAATATTGCCAACGCTTGAAGCCATATTGATTCATTATTGTTGACTTCGTTTTTTTTTTAATTATAATACTTATTGTAGGAACGTTCAGGTACGTGACATGAAACTGACATTTTGAATTGTATTGCTTTATTTGTGCGATGGCAGTATGCCCCCAGCAATTCATAGTGAATAAGGCTGATAACCAAAATTGTATTGTTACGTTTTTGAACTCAAAAAGTATACCCAAGTAATGTACACTGTACAGTCAGTCGAAAATAATTGTATTTGTTCTTAAGCTATGTAATTTTATATAAGATTTATATCCAAAGAATCATTTTTCCTTTGTCAAAATGACGTGACTCACGCCAGTACTTACTAACAGTATTACGAGTACTTGTGTATGTTTAATGTTATTATTATGAAGCTTTTGTTGGTGCCAATTAACATTTTATTTTAAATGTTTTGTAATTTTAGTTCCTAATACCTAAACCAAAGTAGATTTTATTCCAAAGGGTATCTTATTTAATGTTTCGTTGATTTTAAGTTGTTTGGTTTGCAACGATCAGATGACCTAATCGTAGTTTGATAAGTGTAATATGTATATTTTAAGATACTTAAATATAAAAGTATTTAAACTGATCCGTTGGGTATTTTTTTCTTGAGAGATAAGAAGTTTGGCATCATCATTATCAACGCACTCGACCAGAATGGTGGAAATCGGCGATGAGTGTAGCCTAATAAATAATAATCATCACAATAATCAGTCTTCACAGATAGGTAGGTACTTAAGTATTTAATTACATCAAAGTAACTCAGAACTTAATATTATTTTATCTTTAAACACAAACTTCTCTATTTGATGTAGCGAAATTGTGAACTGTCGAAAGATTACAATTTAACGCATTATTTTTCGGTATATTGTAATCTGTTAGGTATGTTAACCCGATAGAACCTAATTATTTATGTCGAACCTAACCTATAAGAAAGAGACAAGAAAATGTAAATTTACAATGAATATTTCAAAAATTGACACTCAGAACATTGAACGGTTCACAATCTGTCGACAGTTTACAATCTAACGAGATAAAAAGCGTTAGATTGCAATCTGACGGTTTTCATAATCTTACGGTGGCTTAAATAAGGTAATTCAGGGAAAATTTCGTCATCGCGTCTTCGTGTTCTTCGTGCGCTACTAGTGGTGCCATCTGTTGGCTTATTTGCGGACTGCGATGACCATATGTCTCTTATCTTAGGTATATTATTATTGTGTCTTGTTTTGACTCTACCTCCGGTTCGGAATGTGATTCCTTTGAGAAAATCTGGCAAGAAAATCTGCAGTTATCCGTTTCAGTAGGAAAAATGTTACTATAGTACTTACAATAAAATAAGTAATTATACTATACATTATGTTGAGTGAGAGACACCGTTGGCACCGAAGTCAGACATGTTGTTGCACACAAGTGTAGGTAAAGTAGAAAGTTCTCGTAGAAAAACCTCTTAGACGATTGTAACGATGTTTAATCTTCCAAAGAGAATACATAATAATAATCCTCGCATCTCCATTACAGTGGTATTTATACCCTCTAGTCAAAAACAAATCTTAATATTAAGTTATTCTGCCTGAAGTCAAAAGCAGAACCCTTAACGCTAAAAAAATATAAAAATAAACGGAAGTCAATAACAAAACTCTTAATATAAGTCGAACGGAAGTGTCAAAACAAGCGCTTAACGGATGTGAATGAAATATCAAAAATAAATACAAAAACTAATAAATCAATCACACCGGAAGTAAAATTCGAAAATCAAAACATATTTAAAATTACAATAATTAAAATAAATACTTAATCAAATAATGGTTTGCGCCCAATATACATTAGTCTACATTACAAAGTCTCTAGTCGCGGCATTCTACGAGAATGCTAAGTATATGCATGTAATGTTAATGATGTTATTGTAAACCTCACTGACAAAGTGTCATGGAAGCAACCGGCCTCGCATCCAGTGACGCACAAGTCAATGTAATACTTGTAACGTATGTGTTGTGTTGTCTACATATTGTGACCTTTTCTTTTCTATGAAAAGAGCAACTGCTGAGTTTCTTGCCGGCTCTTCTCAGTAGAATTAGTTTTCCGAACCGGTGGTAGAGTCTTAACGTTTCATAAGTGACACAAGTTGTTCTACATGAAATAAATAAATCATTTATCATTTATCACCATCGGTATAATTCGCCTTAGAAACGAAGGATATCATACCTAGACTACTCTTCATTGTGAATGTTTCCATGGAAACTTTGAGTCACCGTAAGATTGTAAAAACCGTTAGATTATAAAACTAACTCGCGAAATTGCAAACAGTCGAAAGACTATAACGTATTCTTTTTCGGTAGATCGTATACACTACCTGTTTATTTATGTCGAACCCTAACCTAACCTACAAGAAACAGACGAGAGAACGTAAATACAATGAATATTTCAAAAATTGACACTCAGAATATTGAGTGATTTATAATTAGATTATAATCTAACGGTTTTTATAATCTTACGGTGACAGCAATATGGATTCCGACGAACAAAAATTGTGCGGAACGTGGTAAAAGGCGATATACCTACCTGTGTCTACACGCGCTTCCGAAAAGGCCAAAACGAGTTTATACGCGCTGAAAAAACGCTAATCTGTAACTGCCCTTAATCAGCCCTCCGTGACAAAATAGGAGAAAGCTAATTTAAAGGTAAGTTCAGACTAGACACAGAACCGCAACTGCTACGACGTAGAGAAACCAGCTACATTCGATATTATAATATTAATTTTCTTAATTTGAATATACGTCACCGTAAGACCGTTAGATTATAATCTAACTCGCGAAATTGTAAACTGTCGAAAGATTAGAATTTAACGCATTATTTTCCGGTAGATTGTAATCTGATAGGTATTTAAACCCGATAAAACCTAATGGATTATTTATGTCGAGACAACAAGAAAGAGACAAGAAAACGTAAATACAATGGATACTTCAAAAATTGACACTCAGAACATTGAACGGTTCACAATCTTTCGTCAGTTTAGAATTTCGCGAGTTAGATTATAATCTAACGGTTTTTATAATCTTACGGTGACATATAAAGGTCTAAATACAATTGGCAAAGTTTAAAATAATTACATTGATCAAGATATTAAAAGTCAAGAATAATAATAATAAAAACATGCTTATAGAGTCGGAAAAAAAAATTGAATTTGTTTTTGAAATAGGTTTAGAATATTATAATGTTTACTAGCTGACCCGGGAAACGTTGTTTTGCCATAGTAATTATTAAACTTGCTATTATGCTGCTCCCGAGCGGAGGAATTTGGCAAAACGGGACCCTATTGATCAGCTATCGACCAGGGTTGGAAAATATAAAATGCTATCAAAACATAGGGGTCGGTGGTAGGAGGGTAAAAATTAAGGACTAAATGTATTTTACAGTTCCACACCATAAAAAAATAACAAAAAAAATTGTCCAAAAAATAAAACATAAACTTTTGCGGTGAACACTTAGGGGTGTAAAAATTTGTAATAAACCTATTCTCATACCTGCTGCATATATATATGAGAAAGGACATTGTCCAAATTCGCCTAAGAATCAACACGGAATTGAAACATACAGTAAATCTTAATTTATATTGTACCTTCAATTTTAATAACTAGAATTTAACGGACACTTCTAAATAATGATAATGAAAAAAATTGGAATTTAATCGATTTTCCATCTTTTCCATCTGGAAACATCAAGTAAGAGTAAGAACTAAAACAGTTTAAAGCGTTTAGATGACACGAGAAGGAAGAATAATATTGAAAATGGCTCTCTTAACGATACGAGCAGGAAACAAATATATTGTGTCTTAGTGTGCGAGTGCGATAAAATGCCATCTTTTCCATTTTGTTAGTGTTCAGATTGACAAAGACGATAAAAAATCGATATTTTAAGCAGTACCGATCTTTATTTATCGACATTATGGCTGTACCTGGTTTACTTTTCGTGACAATTGTGTGGTTACTATCGTTGAAAATAAAAAGTGTAGTTCGAGAAAGCTGAGCTCCGTATAAAAAACGGCCATCCAGGTGTTTTATATTCCCATATATTTATAAACCACCTGGGAGCTAGTTAAATAACCTAAATCTTGTGTCAACTCTAAATTAACTAACATTCAAAATCAAAAATATTATCGGTAATAAATAAATTCTCTGAAGTGTCCGTTGTTTCAATTTACTTTGAATGGTATTTATGTGTTACTTTGAATCGGATAATGTATGTTTCATGACAGTTGATTCTTAGGCGAACTTTGTACGGGCGATGGTCAATGTAGTACCTAATGTTTTGGTGCGTGTTCCAGAGTTCGCGATCGCGAACGTGCAGTGCCAGTACGCGTGCAGCGACTCGGAGGCGGAGGCGGAGGCCGAGGCGGAGGCCGAGGCGAGGCCGAGCCGCGGGCCGGGCTCGGGGGCCGCCGCCGCAGCCGCAGACCACAACTACGACACCCGCGACGAGCCCCCCGCCTTCATCATACACCAGCTGCCGCCCGTGAGCCTCCGCACTGTCATTACTCACACTGTTAGGCCTATTACACTGCACTTGCCACAGGGCCCTGTGGTAAGGGTGGGCGTGTCCGCTATTTAGAGCATCTCTTATTATAAAGCAAAAAGGGTCAAAGTAGGGACTCTTTCTTCCTGAATCTTATTACGCTGCACTGATTCGAGAGTAAGGGTCCCTAGCGTCACTTATTACACAGCAATAAGGATTAAATTAGGGACCCTTTCTCCCTAAATCTTATTACACTACACTGATTCAGGTGTAATAGGCCTTTTACACTGCACTTTTTACAGGTACCCTTACTCGTGAATCAGTGTAGTGTAATAAGATTCATGGAGTAAGAGTCCCTAATTTGACCCTTATTGCTTTGTAATAAGAGACGCTGTAACTAGCGGCCACGCCAACCCTTACCACAGGGCCCTGTGGAAAGTGCAGTGTATTAGGCCTATAAATTAGGGACCCTTCACAGCACCGCAATCACCTCTGATTGGATAACCCTCTTCCACAATTGGACGAAATCCATTGACGCATCAAGAATACCATAAATTCAGCCAATCACAACAATTGATACAGTAACAATGATTGATGCAGAAGATACGCGGTCACCCTGCTGTAAACGTCCTATTGTCGTCTATTACTTTATCCCCTGTCTTATAGGCCCTGTGTTAAGGGTGGGCGTGGCTGCTATTTAGAGCGTCACTTATTACACAGGAGTAATGATTAATTTAGGGACCCTTTCTTGCTAAATCTTATTACACTACACTGATTCAAGTGTAAGGGTCCCTGTGATAAGTGCAGTGTAATAAGCCTATATCTCATGCGTTGCTACTGTTGTTAACTGTTGCTATCCTTTTCCACGATGAAATTGGGCATTCGACTACAAGTGAAATAAATATTTTTTTAGCGATTATTAAATAAAGGATCTCCCAAAAGTCGTAATATCCACGCCCCTTGCTCGTTTTATTTTGAATAACCATTTTAAACTATCGATTAACGTAAAAAAAAAGTGCGTCGAACTTTGATGACGTCACAGCTTAAAATGTCATACAAAATCCGTATTAATCACGCGTTTTGACGTTTGAAAAACAAGTTGCTGATTTGACTAGTTGTCAAATACCCAATTGTGAAAGGGAAGCTGAATTTGTTACGTAAACCCGAAATAGAGCCATTTACCCTTAGTGCGAGTTGTTAAGGTATTCCAAAAGTAAATTCCTTGTGAAACAAGAAGTATGAATAAATCTCTAGTGAATAAAATTATAAAGTTGTATGTTAAGTGTGCTCACTCAACATACAACTTTATAATTTTATTATTAGAAAAAAAACCGGACCTGTCAGCATTCGAATATTAATGTTTTGTATCGACCAATGGCCAAACATCACAAGAAGTAGAAGCTTAGGTGACAATGACAGAAATAACGTATGAAATAATTGTTGTAATATTTAAATAAATAAATGATTTTTTATTGACCAACAGTTTGCATCGAATTAATCAATAGTACAAAAAAAACATTAGTAGTTATGTACTGTTATTTCAGTCGTCGACGTCTCAAGGGCCGTTCGTGGAGGTCCGCCCGGGGCTGATGACGCTGGCCCCGGGCTGCCTGCCCGCCGTCAACGTCATCCACATCGCGGAGCGCGCGCCCGCGACCAACGCGACCAACGCGACGGGCGTGGCCAACGTGGCGGGCGTGGCCAACATGCCGGACGTGGCCAGCGTGCCGGGCGTGGCCAGCGTGCCGGGCGTGGCCAGCGTGGCGGGTGCAGAGTTCGGCTTGAACAAGCGCATCCGGCGCAGCGAGGGCCTGCTGCGGCAGGCGGCCGACTGCGTGTCTCGCGGCTCCACCTTCCAGACCGTGTCCGAACAGTTCAACATCCCCATATCCACGATACGGTGAGTTTCGTCCGCAAGTTCGCGGAGCTAATAATATGATCAAAAACTTAATAGAAATAAATATATGTATAAAATGTAGGGAAATGTTACCTTTGTGGAGTGTCCTCGCTGGTATATCGGGCCCGATGCTTCTTTGTAGAATTTGCATTTCACTTTGTTGGTGTATAAGTAGGTGGTGAATGGTGTGATGTGGTATGTACTTAATATAATAAATAATCCCGAAAATATTTGCCTAAATGATCAGCCGAAAACGGTTATTCGAACCAAACAGAAAGAGGGAAGCGGAATGAATGGCAGACAACGTCATCTGTCAGACAACGAGTGAAATTTGACGTTTGGGGTTGCCGTTCAACAATTAAATACCAAACACGGTGAGTGACGGCCCACCACTGTGACAGCTCTGATGCGTAACTCTGTAAACGTCCTATTGTCGTCTATTGCAATACAATTGTCCCCTGTACAATACAATATACAATGTTGTAACGAGTATGTTTGAAGGCTGTGTCGCTCGTGGCAGGTTCTTCATGGCGCGCAAGGGCATCCTGCCGCGGCGGCGGCGCGGCCGCAACACACATGTTGGTAATTTGCTACGCCCCTCCGACACACACACACACACAGACACACACACACACACACACAGCACACACACACACACACACAGCACACTGGACACTACCTACACTCACACTAGTTTAAACTATAGTGGTTATTAGGCTGTATGCAGTTTCTTACCGAAATTAAATGATTTCTGAGGAAAATAAAGCATTACTTTTCATGTAATTTATGAACAGTCTGGTGCGTTTTGTTTGTTATCTTCGTCAAAATGTTACACAGCTATACAACTGTCGACTGTATATCTACTTTTATATAAGTACTAACGACAGTTTTTTGAATCTTACTTAAAATGGCCTTATCTTTACATTAATCATATATGGAGATCATTATGGAATGATCGATATGAATTTGAATATGTGTGTCATTTTCGCAATCAGCACCCCAATATAACCGTGAGTTTCCACTGCCGCAACATTAAACATTTAATGTATCGCAACTTGTCGGATGAAACAAATTCAAAACTTGTTTTGTTGACACTGACGTTCACTGGCTAAATCATGTAAACAGAATAGATTACGAACTATTAATTAATTATCAATACAACATATTTAAAAATCCTTCATTATGTTGCAACATTTGTGCAAAACATTTGGTTTTAAACATGTCTCAAACATGTCTCAGAATACATGTCTCGGTCTATGAAATCTCAAATTTTCAATTGTTGCACACAACATGAAAATTGAACACTCATTAGGTTCTATCGGGTTAATATACCTAACAGATTACAATCTACCGAAAAAAGACAAGTTAAATTGTAATCTTTCGACAGTGTACAATTTCGCTAGATATATTACAATCTAACGGTTTCACGATCTTACGATGACAGATACACGGCTCGATACATAGACAGAAAACATAGTTTTCAATATGTTTGTTGCGTCAGTGGATACTCGCGGTGTTATGTGCAAACTGTGCACGATGAGCGCAATGTTTGGCACGTGTGTGTGTGTGTGTGTGCTGTGCAGCTGGCGCGCGCGTGCCGCAGCCCGGACGAGCCGCCCTACCACATGCAGCACTTCAAGCTGCCCGACACGCTCGCGCTGCAGGACGACACCGAGCCGCAGCCCTAGGCGCCCTCGTGCGGGGAGCGAGTGTGTGTGCGTTGTGCCTATTCTCTCGGGCGCAAAGTTTTGGCTTTCACCACCTTCGCGTAATGATCTATTATATTATTATATTTGGCAGTTGTATGAAGAGTCAGTTTTAGTGAAAAGATGCTTGTATTTTTGTATTACCTACGCTGATACGGGATACCTGCCCGATGGTATTATTATTTAAAATAAATCATGGAATCGTCAAATCGACACGTTCGAAGTTACTAATAAACGGTCAAGAAAAGGACTTATGTAAAATTAATGTCAAAGTGTACCACAGTCGGTAATATTTGTAGTACTTATGCAGCGTGCATAGTTTAGCAGTTTTAGTTTTTAGGAGTTTCCTTCCTTCCTTTTCGAAACACCACTTTAAGCTTCATTTGATTGGGTTATGACTTACATTAAGTTAAATAAATCATGAATGATTATCTAACGCAGCTATTAAGCTACTTATATTTCGTATGTATTTATATTGTAAATATTGAATCTCAAATAATCGTTGCTCTGTATATAACATGAATGAGTTTGACCGCATGCGCACTAGTCTGCCCCGAGTCCGTCACACGTCACACCGCTGCGGGCACGGTGCCCTATTCTCGTCTAGTATTTGGATCGAACTAGTGCCCAAGCGTCGTAAGCATCATACGACTGCATTTGATTTGTTACTACTTACTATATTATTTTCTAGTAAACTTTAAAAGTATTAATATTTTGGTCTAAGGCCGCATTTTTATTTATAAGTTTTAAAATGTTACTATTAGTTTAACAGTCGATAGGCAGCTGAGGGTGATCGCTCACCGGACACTGTCCTCGGCTCGTCGGGGCATTCGTGCAATTTTACTTGATACTTTATACGTAAGAAATTTTTGAAACGCACTACGTGGTACGTCCCGTCAAATCGAGCGTAAAACGTGTTTGTCAAGTCTGGACCCAGCCATATTTATCTAACCTTTCCAACAGGTCACTTGTGTAACTTAGTAGACAGGATTATATTTGCAGTAACTGAATTCATAACCAATGCACAAACTCCTGCATTGGTTATTAATTTGGTGAGTGGTGACCGACCGCGCTGACGTCATTTAACCCCTGAATCCTGATTACAAACAACACTTGTATTTTACAGTTAGTATTTGTCACCTGTCGAGTGTGTTGCGCAGTGTACACATACAGTACACGTCCCCTGACGTTGCTCGATAGAGTTTGTTGAGTGCTGTCTACATGCCGATGAGACTTTTGTCCGGTGGACTATAGTATATCAGCGATATTTGTCACAAAGTTTAGCAAACGGCCAGTATTATAATTATTATGTTTTGAACAAAATTGCTTTTAATATTAATTAGATAGTAAGAGTTACACGATCTTATTTTCGTAGATTGTAAGTTGTAAATACCCAATTAAAGAGTATTAAAAATAATTATGTACCTACTTAACTGTATTGTAGAGTTTACTAGTGTCGATATGAAAATATGAGTGAACAAATGAAACAAAAATGAGCGAAGGATGCCTCTTCACGGGATATATGCGATGATGCGTCTCTGCGCGGGATGTAAGGAATGCAATCCCGACTCGAGATCGTAAAGTCGAGATCCCTCGGGATTAGAAATGTCAATCCCGCGGGATCCCGAAATTTTCGGGATCTCGTTTAGTTGAAAAAAAAACTCATTACTGAACTGAATACGATGAAAACTGCTTGTTTGTGATAGTGAGGTTTTAATTAAAACAAAATATTATTTCAAAGAAAACAAAAGCTTTTATTCTTTCATATTACTAACTAAATAGTTAACATGAACATAATCAAAAAAAAACATATGGACATAATCAAAACAAAAGTAGGTAAGGTGAACCGAGGCTATTGTAACTTCGGGGCTATTGCATCTTATCATTTTATCTTCCTTCACAAATAGATTTACGGGAAATGACATCTATTGGTGCATAGACAAACTAATGTTTACTAAAGGGGATCATAGAGTGTGCTTGTATCGCGCCTACTGTTTTACCGATGGCGTCTTCTTTTTTAGTCGGCCATTTTTCGTTGAGTGTGCTGGAAACATGGTGTGATATTTTATTCGACAAAAATTTACTGTGAGCCTTTTGGAACAATATTTTACGGTAAGTACAAATTTAATGAATAAGTCCTTGTTATTTGATAATTATTTTCTTTCTGTGTCGTAGTTATCTAGAGTTATTAGTAAAAACACATTAACCCCACTAAAATTGTGACACGGGGCTATTGTATCTACAAAGAAAGACACAATAGCCCTCTTGATTTTAGTATGGAAATAAAAGTACTAGTGATGCCAACGTATTTTTTTATCGATAAAATAAAAAACAGAATTTGTAAGAAAATAAAAGGTAAAAGTTTGGACTCGAGCCACCTTCACCGAAGGTTGAGAGGGGTAGCGGGAAAAGGGGAGGGTATTTTTTCTCGCCTGCCACAAATCCAACTTGCCGGAGACGTGTAGTTTTTTTTATTTTTAGTTTGATGTAATTGTGGGTCACTCGAATCCACAATTTTACCCCCTACCAAAAAGTACTCAACGCGCCTAAAGAAGTTTTCACTTCAATAACCAGCTAAATGCCAGGACTTCTGTGTGTGTTTTTACTAATATTGGCTAAAATATTAAAAACAATATTGCTCCTATGGCAAAAAAGATTCGTGGGAAGGGGAAATTACCCTTTTTCCTTAACAACCCTTCTCCCCTGTACCCTTCTCAACCCTCCGAACACGATACAAAACTCTACTTAATTTATTAAATAATTTCAACACCTTTTACTTGCACTTATGATGATTATTATTCAAACTAAACCTATCAACGTAATTATTTATAAGAAAGATTTGTTTTTAGATGGTGCGTACATACAAAAGAAAACGAGAAAAAACATACTCAACAGAAGACCTTTTTAAAGCTCTAGAGGCAGTAAAAACAAAAAAATTAACAGTTATGAAGCCTCGAAAGTATTCGGTATTCCGAGGTCAACCATTTCCGCCCGGATAAGCGGTGCGCGTGGCGCCAAAATGCCATCAGCTGGAAAACCTACAGTGTTTCCCAAGAAACAAGAAGAACATCTCGCTTCATTGCTGCATGTAATGGAAAAGACTGGCTAGTGATACTTTTGTGATAGTAACCTAATTTTTGCTAGTGGAGAATTATTTTAATTTTTAGAAGGTATTTTTTTAACATAATATTACTTTAAATTTCGTCCTTTTAATTTTATTTCATTAATAAAAATTAATGATATATGAAAACGTATTTCATTCAAAATATTATCGACAATCGACACAGCACAAATTATCAGGCATAATCCAACACTAAAATTCAAAAAAAAGCTACAATAGCCCCACTTATATCGAAAAAGTATTTTTAAAGAGAAACTAACATTCTTACATTGAGATAAGTCTCAAATTCATTCAATTATGCCTCTGTTTATCATATTCAGTGAGTTTGAGCATAATATCTCTTCGAGTTTAGGAATTAAGAGTGATAGTTACATTAACCCCCGATACGGGGCTAATGTGGCTAAAATCGGTCCTTGAAATTAAAATCAGTTTTAATAAGAATATAGTGGTTGTTTTCTAACGCAAATGGGTAAAAATAAGACTTTAGGATCTAATCATTCAAGATATTAAAACAGTTTTTCCCTAAATTATTTTTTAGCAGAAATACAGCTCCTTCAACATACCTCGGTCAAAAAAAATTCAATTTTTAGATGCAATAGCCTCGGTTCACCTTATAGTATATATAGCTCAAGCAGATTAAAAAGTAGTTACGGGTGATTTTGAAAGCAACTTCTTAAAAAACAAAGTGTATCAAGAGTACTATCTGCTAACCGGCATCTAACATCCGTTGCAATGTAGCCAGCTGCTGACAATGCCCTCTCCGACTCAACACTGGTTGGCAACAGCGTGACTAAGCAATTATATGCAAACTGCAAAAATCTCCCCCTTGTTCCTCCACAGCTCCGTCAGTCAGTTCAGTCAGCGCACCGCTCGCGTCACGAGCGGATGTGTGTAGCAATTAGCATCGCTGACTATGGCCGCCCAATCCCGTCAATCTCGAACGGGATCTCGTCATATTATGCTTCGGGATTGATCCCGAAAAATTACACGGGATCTCGCGAGATCGGGATCCCGCGAGATCGGGATTGCATTCCCTAGCGGGATGTTTGTGTCACCGGTGAGATCGCTTCATTCGCACAGCAGAGGAGGTAAATAAGCTGAGCTGTGAACATGTCCCCTCTGGTCCAGTGACTGTGTGGCGTCGGCTTAGCGGCCGTCTATTTATGATTATCTGGTCCGTACAATAGTTCGTTTAATACAGGACCCTAGGTGTGAATTTCCACATCACCATAACGTAGCTGGAACTTGACGATCGAAACTTGAACATTAGGTTTATTGTAAGAGAACAATTTGAATCACTCATCACGTCATTGAAATGTATCTTACTGCCTTCTTGCTCCGTTGACGCTTAGCGCTACACTATACAGTCTACAGGCAGACAGTCAGACCGACTAAGTGGTCAAACTTATAGCATTAACCTGAACAAGTGAAATTAATTTAACGAATTAAAAAATACGACTGCCCTGCCATATTATTTTTGGAGTTACCTCCATAAGAAGCGATTTGCCTAAATAGCTTTTGGAATCTTATTTACATTTTTTTATTAAATGATATTTTTTTGTGAATCACTAAACATTGAACTATAGTGTTATATATTTTTGGAATCTACTCACCATTTTCTAGATCATGATTATATAGATAATCTAATTTTGGAATTTTTTTTTTCAATTTTGGTCTTTAATGCGGGACCATGGTCACCCCATCAATTTTTTTAAAAATTTTACTAGCCTATGTCACCCGGAATAAGCTAAGGATTCTAACGATACCTCATTTATCAAAATCGGTTCAGGCGTATAGAAGTTATGGTGGAATATACAAACTCACATACCGCGAGCTCGAAAACTATTACATACTTTGAACAGAAGCGCGACACGTACTAAGGGTTCGGTCAATGAAACAGATCAAATAGAGAAGCCAAAATAATACTTTGATTAGTTTAATGGCAACCGTGATAATATTATATTTTTGTATATTGCAGTCACAGTAACCAGATACAGATACAGGTGTATCTGGTGACTGTGTTGCAGTGGAACCGCCAAGTTACACACATGCACACACATGCACACATATGCACACACATGCACACACAGGCACACACATGCACATACCTAGTACATGGGTATTATTCACCACTAATTGTAGGTATATAAGACTTGAGGCGTCTGGGACTAAGTCAATGTTGGAAACCGTCACCGAATATAAATGTCACCGTCAGATTGTAAAAACCGTTAGTTTAACGGTTTTTACAATCTAAAAGCGTTAAACTCGCGTAATTGCAAACTGTCGAAAAATTACAATTTAACGCATTATTTTCCGGTACATTGTAATCTGTTAAGTATTTAAACCCGATAAAACCTAACCTGATTATTTATGTCGAACCCTAACTAACATACAAGAAACAGACAAGAAAATGTAAATACAATGAATATTTCAAAAATTGACACTCAGAACATTGAACAGTTTACAATCTTTCGACAGTTTACAATTTCGCGATTTAGATTACAATCCAACGGTTTTTTACAATCTTACGGTGACATAAATATGCTCTAACATTTTTATTTATAAAAGTAGCTCGTAGCTACAGTTTTAAGATACCGTATCTAACTGATTATCACCATCTTGTTTTGTAAGTAATTGACGTTAATATGTGTATCTAAATTGAAAAAATGAATATTTCATTTGATTATTACTCTATACATAAACAAAAAAAAAAACAAAAAAAAAAACGACTTCAATAACTACAAACTAAAAAAATATTTTAATTTATTACCGAATATATTATTATATTTAGAAAAGTTAATGTAGTTATATATTATTATATTTTGGAGCCGGAGCCAATTATTATGAGCGGCACGAATCGTTTATTCTTCATACTGTTATTGGTTTCCACATTGGCATTTGGCACCGACTCCAAAAAATATTATTATTTATTATAGAACTACATTAACTTTTCTAAATATTATAATATATTCAGTAATACATTAAAATAATTTTTTTAGTGTTTGTGGTTGTTGAAGTCGGTTTTTATTTTTTTGGAGTTTTTTTTATATCACAATTTTTAGTGGTCACGTTTTAAAATATTATGCCACTCGATAATGCCCGCGACTTTGCGTGCGGGGATGAAGGGATTTGATTCCTCTTGAATTTTCCCAGATAAAAAGTGACCTAAGTCCTTCCCCAGGAATCAGGATACAACCTATCTCTGTACCAAATTTAATCAAAATCGATTGCACAGATGGGCCGTGAAAGCATAGCAGACAGACAGACACACTTTGGCATTTATTATATTAGCATGGATATCTGGCTAGAAACCTACTGTTTACTAAGCTATAACACTGATCGCGAGCAATTTACTCTTATCCATTGAGGAGTTCCGTTCTCCATGTGTGAAGATATGCCCCCGATTGTCTAAAAGTGGCCGATCAAATCGTCAAAGTAAAATTAATCATATCAGTATTGAATTAGAGCACAATTTCGTGTATCCATTCTCATCCGTTTAGGATATCGTACATACGTAAAGTATGAGAATGGATATGTCACCGTAAGATTGTAAAAACCGTTACATTATAAAACTAACTCGCGAAATTGCAAACTGTCGAAAGATTACAATTTAACGCATTATTTTCCGGTACATTGTAATCTGATAGGTATTTAAACCCGATAAAACCTAAGTGCCTACTACACTACTTGTTTATTTATGTCGAACCCTAACCTAACCTACAAGAAAGAGACAAGAAAATGTAAATACAATGAATATTTCAAAAATTGACACTCAGAACATTGAACAGTTTACAATCTTTCGACAGTTTACAATTTCGCGAGTTAGATTATAATCTAACGGTTTTTACAATCTTACGGTGACATATACACAAAATTGAGCTCTAATTCAATGCCGATAAGGTTTATTTTTATTGACGCCGAACTTTGACGCTTTCATGAGCAATTCTTACATAATCACACCATTGATCTCAGATTATTCACGTATTGAAATAATATGCTGTCTGGTTAAAAACCAACTGTTTACTAGTATGGCGGAGTAATCGCGTAACAAACATACAGACGAATTGAGAACGTCCACTTTTTTTGAAGTCGGTTAAAAAATATTCGCCCCAACGATGGACTGATCGATCAGCTCAGCTCAGTTCTAATTTTTTCTAACTTAGAACTAACTTAGAACTTTGTTTGAAATTAGACATCACCAGTCTTTCTATGACGTAGATTTCACTAAGAAGAGATTTTTGCAAATACCACTTCTACAAATAGGGAAAAAGGCAAAAATTGTTTATAATTTTTTTTTTTATTTTTATTTTTTTTTTTTGAAAATAATACAATAGAAATTAATGCTAGCTAGCCTAACCTAATTACTATATAAATAATGCCCACGTGGAATGGTGGCAAGAATGCTGGCTGCATTTCCGCGCCGGACAGCCAGGCTGATCCTTTGCGCAAAAAATGAGCCAGCCCTTCTGTCACCAGATGAGGCCATTAATCGCGGTGAAATATCTCGCAAATAATCGGACCGACATTTTTCATATTATATACCTACCAACGGAACCGAAAGCCCTTTTGGGTATTAGTGCTTTGGGTTCAAATCGAAGAATCGCTCATAAAATGTCCACAACAGCATTCCGAACTGTTGTCCAGCTGACTTGAGCCCAATGAGCCATCATATTTCATTAAGCCAATAAGCAAGAGTCTCGTACTGTATAGCAAGTAAACATGTATATTGTATATAATAGGTATAAGAACGCGTAGAGTCTAGTTTTGCACTGGACGTCTAGTGTTTAGACTTTAGATACGATGTAATATAATATTTTACGTAAGATTTGGCTTTTATTTTGACTCGCCCCTGACGAAGTACCGCATATTCATAAATCATGTTTAGTCCCTCATTGCAGGCCCAGTGAGTACCTACTGATCAAGTTTTAAGCCTAAGTCCACTACGCTGGCCAAGTGAGAATTAGCACATTTCACAATCCTTTGAAAGAAATATATATAGGGTTTCCTCGCCATGTTGTTTTCCTCGCCCGATAAAGCTCAGCTGAAGCTACTCCGGACTCCGGAGCTCACGAATAAATGATTCCTCCGCTTCGTTTATTATGATGATTATTTCCTCTAAGGTTTCGTATCTGTAAAATTTTAGGCTCTCTTCGCGCGTATTTTTGTGAAAACATTGTATATTTTAACAACAAAAAAATCAGGTTGTGCTTCGGGCCGAGAAAGTCATGGACTCAGTCTTAAGATGTTGTCGAAGTCTAGAGGCCGGAGGCAAATAGCATAAAGAACCACTGGTAGAGGTACAACTCCATGCAACGGGTACCATAGTTCCAAAATAAATTCTAGATGGCGTTACTTGTCTCGAATATGTATAAATTTTGTTTAAATCAACCGAAACTCAATGAAAACATGTATTTTTGTTGTTTTACTTTATTTTACCTATTTATTTATTAAGTTTAATTAACTATTAAATATAAAATTTTCATAAAATCCGATAGCAAAAAGCTTATTTCAAAGCTTTCGTTTTAACGCTATCTAGAGCTAAGCGGAAGAACTACAGGGTATCAGCGATGATAAGCAGATTTTTGAATGCTTTTTGCTTAAGTATGGAGTTGTACTCTACCCCTGGTTCTTTATGCTCTTTGCCGGAGGTAGTCCTAACAAGCAAAATGAGTTTTTAGGGTTACGTACCCAAAAGGTAGGTTTAGGTAGGTTTGCAACTCTTTTGGTGTGACTATGAATGTCCAGTAAAATATTGCATAATATTCTAGTAACTATTAGCAACAGACTTGAAATTTTAAATAGTCCATACTAATATTATAAATGCGAAAGTGTTTCTGTCTGCTACGCTTTCACGGCCCATCTGTTCAACCGATTTTGATGAAATTTGGTATAGGGATAGTTTGTATCCCGGGGAAGGATATAGGCTACTTTTTATCCCGGAAAATTGAAGAGTTCCCGCGGGAATCAAAAACCCGTAATCCACGCGGACGAAGTCGCGGGCATCATCTAGTTTTAAATAATGCTTACTCAACATTATTGCAAATGAAAGAATTAAAAAAATATTATTATACCGAATATCTCCAAGGTACGTGAATCCGACTCGCACTTGGCCGGCTTTATTATCCTCTGCAAGCTAGTCCTTGACTGCGATCTCACCTGATGTTAAGTGATGAAGCAATCAATATGGTAGCGAGCTAACCTATTAAAGTCATACCACTCAGTTTCTACACGGCATCGTACCGGAACGATAAATCAAACGTCAAAAAGACAAAGAAATTGTAAATTCCCAAATTGACCGTCCCAGGGAGCGCACCCGGGACCTCCCGCCATAAGACAACAGCGCTCAACACTGCGCCAGTGGCGGATAACCCTGTAGCTCCTTTTCACCTGATGCCAACGACATGACATTGTTACCTTACGACAATATCGTACACCTATCCTATCCTTTATGGCTACGACTTACGACACTTGTTAGCGATGTGAGGCCACGTTAAAAAAATATTAGGGTCGAAATGCTTTAAAAACAAATATTGTATTTTTTTAAGTAAATATTGTAGTTTTTTTTTAAATTCCAATAAAATGTTTTATTTTTGTACCTATACCACAACAAAAACCTATATAACAATTTCATCTTACTCACTTTCAAGGAAGGCTGGAAGAGATTTCTTTTTAGAGATAAACTTTACCTTTGTCCACTTTTTTTAATTCGTTTTAAGACAATATTTTGTACAAAAAAAAACAAAAAGCATGCAGGTAAATCCCTGCCTTTGAATGTTATACTTACAGCCGCAGGGCGGCCGCGTACCTCTGACAGCTACAGTGTAACGATCGCAATCACCTCTGATTGGACAACACTCTTCCACTATTGGACACAATCCACTGACGCAGCAACAATACCATAAATTCAGCCAATCACAACAACTGATACTGTAACTATGATTGCTGCAGAAGATACGCGGTCGCCCTGCAGGTATACGTTCATAGAGCCAACAATTAACAACGGACGCCTTGTTCCGGCGCGCGAAGGACGTCCGCATCCGCGGCCATTGTGTGGCGTTTAGTGCGGGCTGCGGGGGGCGCTTCCTTCCTAACGTTTTTATGCATATTATTATCATAATATTGTGCTGTGGAATATCCTGCCATAATAATTAATTATCATCTACCAAAAAGCTACATCCTCAATAATTTAGATTAGGTATAATCTATATATGTCACCGTAAGATTGTAAAAACCGTTAGATTATAGTCTAACTCGCGGTAGGTATTGTAAACTGTCGACAGATTGTGAACCGTTCAATGTTCTGAGTGACATTTTTTGAAATATTCATTGTAGGATTTATGTTTTCTTGTCCGTTTCTTGTAGGTTAGGTTAGGGTTCGACATAAATAAACGAGTAGTGCCCGGCCGCAGGCCTGGCACTTAGGTTCTATCGGGTTAATATACCTAACAGATTACAATCTACCGGAAAATAATGCGTTGCGAGTTAGATTATAATCTAACGGTTTTTAGTTTTTACAATCTTACGGTGACATAAATATGTATATATAAAATTCAAAGTCCTGAAAAGTACCTATATCAACGCACAACCTAAACCGCTGGTCCTAGAGACATGACATTTGGAGGGTGTGTTCTTTGTGTACAGTAGGTATCCATTAATAAAGGATTAAAAGGGCTAAAATAGGTGGTGAAAGTTGTATGAAAGACCGTCATTTTTCGAGCTTAGATAACCATGATCTTGGTATTTAGGCTACCGGTTAAAAATGAAGAAATACATGTTTCGCCAGTTTTGAAAATTCTACCCCCAAAGGGCTGAAATAGGGCTTGAATGTTTGTATGAAAGTCCTTTAATGTACAAAATATTTTTCAAGTTCTACGAAACTTGGTATTTTGGCTTTTGGTAAAAAATAAAGAAACAGCAGCTAAACAGGGGTTGAAAATTTGTATGGAAGTCTGTCATTTTTCAAATTGTAGTCATGAAAATTGCTGTTTGAAATTTCGGGTTTGAATAAAAATACATGATTCACAGTTTTAGAAAATTTTGTTCCCAAGGACGTTGGATAGAGAGTTTGTCCTTCAATCACGCTGCAACGTGATCGTGATTTTTACTCCAGAAATTTTTATTCCAGAAAATAATGGTGGGCATTCAGATAGTTTATAAGAGAAAGTATTTTGGAAAAACAATTCATATTAAGTGGAATATATTGTAAGTATACTCAAATATCTTGGGAATACCTAGCCTTAGGCTATCTACGACTACCTCTTTCTACGACTATTTCTTTGGGTAATTTGTACAATGTACGTACATAATATGGATAAAAGTCCTCTTTTGACATTTTCAGTTACAAATTACAATAAATTAAGTGTTCAACAAATCACTAAACGAAAATTAATCTAAAGCCTGAAGATTATGATTTACTTTACGGAAACGAGTGACATTAAAAATGTTTTATTGCAAAAAACTGACACTCGACAAATGGAAAAGGTGCTACTAACAAAAACAATCATAAATAACTTGGATGTTTCCTATTCAAATTCTTGTACATTGCTGCATTTTCTAACATTCGTTTTCTCTGTTGGAGAGTTAACTTTTCGATGTAAAATACACAACTAAATTAAAATGATGAGCAAGGTACTACTACATAACTATGTGGAAATAATTGTATTAAAGCAAAATGATGCGTGTGCTGTGGTGTTAAGACTCAAAACTCAGTTGACGGGACGGCCCAATTTTTTGTTTAGATATTGACGGATGAGTTCTGAAAGCGCTGCCACGTGCAAGGACATTGGGGTAGTACTCGTGGAGGAAGCTCAGAGTATCCTATAAGATACTTGTCTCTGGCTCAGAGGCAGATGTCCGGAACATTGACAAGTCACACTCATTTGTGTGTCTCTGACAGCTACAGTGTAACGATCGCAGTCACCTCTGATTGGATAACACTCTCCCACTATTGGACACAATCCATTGACGCAGCAACAATACCATAAATTCAGCCAATCACAACAATCGATACTGCAACAATGATTGCTGCAGAAGATACGCGGTCGCCCTGCTGTAGGGGCTGTAGTGTTAAAATCCTGAACGCATTCTTATCAATGCACATAGACCATGGAATCTGACAGTTGTCACTTCCTTCACTTCAACCTTCCTTGTAGTCAGCCATGTACCACGTCTCAATTTTATACTGACTGAACTTATTCCTGACTAATTTAATCATATTATATAAATAAGCAATATGTTAATCCGTGTAATCTGATATAATTAATGTTTTATATGTTTGGCGTGCATTGCATATTGAATTTGTTGAATTGAAACACAAACGCAAGTGTGATCTGCTGATCTTTCATTGAACAAGCCTATACCTATATCTGCGTCATTCCACTGCATCATTGGTCCACCGGCCAACATCTACATGTAGTACCTGCGTACGACGCGTACAATTATGTCTACCCGTTATCTCTATTTGTCTATCGAAGCTAATACGGTTATTGCCTCGTTACATCAAAAATAGAGATAAAAGCAATATAATTTCTTATGTGGTTTTTTTTTCTTTACGAAGTCAAACACTTACATGCCGACTATTTTTCTCGTAATATACATGGATTTTGTGCATGTTAGGAACTTAGGATAAATGAAAAATTTTCCGGCAACGACAACATTTCTCTCTCTCTCTCTCTCTCGTGGCGAGATACCTATATCTCATTGTGTGTATACTCTGCCTGCTGAGGGCCGAATGCTTGTTTTTGTTACTCCTATTAAGAAATAAGTAGCTAAAAGCTCAAAGTAGCTAGTAGATAGGTTTTATCATTTTTATAATTAAGTTTTATCATCGTTAAATAAAGTAGGTAGGTATTAGGTATTTGAATGAGAACAATAGTGGATAGTTTTAAACGAGGAAGGAAGCGACCCAGTCACACCCGAGGTATTTTTGCCTGAGGGTGTGACTGGGTATTGTTTGTGATTTAAACATATTACTTAAAAAGTAATATCGAGATTGGCTGTTCCAACTGTTCTTTTTTTAATTAAATTACCTCCCGTGGGATGGAACGAAGTGCTTTCCACCCGCACATGAGATAAATGTTCTTCCGCAGCTTTTCCGTGGGTTTTATTTTCTAGATCCGGACGGCGGACTAGGATGCGCGTTTGAATTAAAGGACTTGACCGGTGGAACTATGGCAGCTTGCCTAGGTGTCAAAAATCAATGTTCAGCAATGATTTCTTTATTATTGTAATTGTAATATCTCACTGTTTTCAGATAAAAAAGTTTCAGGAGTCTGAAAACTGCGAAAATGAACAAAAATGTTTCACCAAAAGACTGCTTTCCCACACTAGATGGCGCTATTTATTGTGTTGAGCGAGTCTAAAAAAATAT
Organism: Erebia palarica; assembly: GCA_964035005.1. Lineage (NCBI taxonomy): Eukaryota > Metazoa > Arthropoda > Insecta > Lepidoptera > Nymphalidae > Erebia > Erebia palarica. The sequence goes on from OZ035987.1 coordinate 38,467,297, forward strand.
TTTCAAGTATTATCTCTTTATTATCGTAATTGTTATATTTTATGGTTTTCAATTAAAAAAGTTTCAGGAGTCTGAAAACTGAGAAAATAAATAAAAAAAGTTTCACCAAAAACTGCTTTCCCACACTAGATGGCGCTAGTTATTGTGGTGAGTCTAGAAAATATTTTTAAGTATTGCTCACAACTTTTGGTTAACAAGTTCAACTTTTCGACCACAGATGGCAGCTTAAGCAATGTGAAAGAGCGTTCCTTTAAACGCAGTATTTCAAAATGCTTTGTTCGATCTATTAGTTTGAGACTTGTCAAAAAATAAAAATAATTACAAACAAAACATACATTTCCTTTTCATTACTATTTAATTGATCAAAAATAAATCATTCATAATATAATGACTAAGGTACTTAAATGGTATTCATGTAGGGTTACAAGATTATTATTAGGCATGGATATAAATGGGGTGGTGGGCCAGGTAACCTCCTAGTGTGCTCGGGCACTGCTAGTCCCTTTGGATACGTCCGGAGGGAAGGGCAGTGCTTGGGCCGGTGCACCCCGGTAACATGGTTAATAATTTCTCTTATGGGATATTGTTAGCCATGGCTAATAACCTGGCAGGGGGGGAGGGGGTGGTTCTCCGCGTGTCCCTCAGATCAGCTGAGGGCACAGTGGAGGAACCCAGGGGGGAGGGGGGGCGAAGACGCCCAAGGGAGCGGGGGAACGCTCAGGGGGGGCGAGCGGGGGAAACGCTCATGGGGGAGGGAGCGGGGGAAACGCTCAGGTGGAGGGAGGACCCTCTGGAGGGGAGGGAGTCCTCGGGCGAGCTCGGTGTGCACTCACCCTGCCTCCGAGCGGGCTGCGCGGGAATTAGTCTCACGCAGTCCTCGCCACCAACTCGGAACCCCTTAGGAGTGTCGGACGTGGTCATGTCTCACGACTGGCACTGGGACCGAGGGTCTTGGCTTGGTCGCCTGGACCGCGAGGAACAAACCTCTATAAAAAATGATCCAATCCTAAGCTTTGGTGCGCGGCGAGAGGATGAATGGCTGAAGGATTCGCCCTGACCTCACAGGGCATCAGTCGTTAGCGCACCCCCGTCCGGGTACCGGCCGACCCCCAGGACGTAATAGGCTTATCCGGGTGCAGGGGGCACCGCTCGGATGGACTGTTTTTCCCCCATACTCGTGGGATTCAAATGGAAAATTCTAATTTAACCCTAAAAATGGTGGAGGAGACGAGGAGCGAGGAGGGAGAGGGAACCTCAGGGAGGTTTTGGAAGGAGAAGGATATGCAGGCAGCGGAGATGTCGGCGGAGTCCGACTGCAGCCTCATATCGGTTGGCAGCAGGCCCAGGTCGGGGTCTGCGTCGTCGACGGAGCTGCAACTGCGGAGTTTGCCGGGGGTGAAACGGCCTCGCCTCAGCGAGGGAGACGACGTCTCCTCCGATGAGGGGAGGCCGGGGTCGCCAGCAGTCAGAGGGCGAGGGCGTCCGCCCACACATGGGCGTTACGTTGGCCTGGGCAAAGCTCGGGAGACTCTTGCCCTGGAGAAGAGGGCCGAGGCGAGAGCCCAGGCCAGAGAGCAGGCGGAGACGGCTCTCCTGAAGGAGGCCGCCGTGGCGCGCTTCAGGCGCGAAACGCGCGTGCCGGTGACGGGGCAGCGGGTAGATGTGCAGACCGCTGCCCGGCTTCAGGAGAATGTGCTGGAGGACCTGGACCTGATAGCCAAGGTGGCCACCAAGTCCTCCAACCTGAAGGGTACGTTTGTGCGCGACCTGAAGGACGCAGCGGCCTCCATTAAAGAGGCTGTTGCTGTTCTGGCGTCGCGCACAGTATCGGACGAGACGCGGCAGCTGCAGGCGGACAATGCCCGTCTGCAGGGCGAGATGGCCAGCCTCCGCAGGGAGATGGCCCTAATGAAGGAGGAGATGGAGAGGGCGCGGAGGCAGGCTTCCGCCCCTACTCCCCCGGGAAGGACTGAGGAGGCACCCTCGGGGTCGCGGCCTCCTCCCCGCAAGGATGGGGACAGTGGCGGACGTCCAGGGGCCAGCCCTGCTGCCGCTGCGACCTCCGTGGAGGAGATCTGCCGGGCTGTGATGTTGCAGGTCGGCGGGATGCTGAATGCCCGCCTGGCCTCCATCGAGGACAGACTCCTCCCGGAGCGGAACACGAGGCCGCCTCTGGCCTCAGATAGGCGGAAAAACGGGCCCACATATGCGGACGCGACGGCGAGGCCTGCTCCGGGACCCTCCGGAGCGACGGGAGCGAGGGCACCCCCGCCGAGAGCGGCGCCGGCCCATAGCCCGCCTAGCGGCACGCCCCAGGGCCCTGCCCCAGCGGGGTCGGCACCGAGGCCACGGACTCGGCCGGAGACGGAGGACCCGCTTCCTTCCTCTTCTTCCCCACCCTCCGATACGAGGGAGGCGAGGAAGACGAAGAAGAAGAGGAAGAAGTCGAAACGGAAGGGAGGGAAGGGTGGCCAGATGCCTGGCCCTCAAGAACGGCGGCCACAGCAGTCGCAGCAGCCGTCGTCGGAGTGGACGAGGGTCGGTCCTGGGGGGCGTCCAGAGGCGAAGGGTCGCGCCCGCAAGCCCCGAAAGCTCCGCACGCCTCAATCGTCGGCGGTAGTTTTGACGCTGCTGCCGGCGGCAGAGGAGAAGGGCGCCACCTACGAGAAGGTGATCGCCGCCGCGAAGGCGAAGATCGACGCGGCGGACCTGGGCGCCCAGGGGGTTCGGTTCCGGAGGGCGGCAACTGGGGGCCGTATATTTGAGTTCCCCGGCGCCGGAGCCTCTAGTGCGGAGAAGGCGGACTCCCTGGCCAATAAGCTCCGGGAGGTCCTGGGCGACGAGGTCGTCCGAGTGACCCGCCCCGTAAAGTCGGTCGACTTGCGGGTGTCGGGCTTGGACGACTCCGTCACCAGCGCGGAGGTAGCGGCGGCGATCGCCAGGGCCGGAGAGTGCCCCGCGGAACAGGTGCGAGCCGGTGCGGTGGGGGTGAGGCGTGACGGGCTGGGCGCAGTGCTGGTGCGCTGCCCCGTCGCGGCCGCCAAAAAGATCGCGGCAGGGTGGCGCCTAACGGTGGGGTGGGTGTCCGCTCGGGTCCAGTTGCTGGACGACTTCCCCCTGATGTGTTACAGGTGCCTAGCACCTGGGCACGTGGGCACCCAATGCGCGGAGGGGGTCGACCGCAGCGGACTGTGCTACCGCTGCGGTCAACCAGGCCACAAGGCCCGCGGCTGCACCGCGGCGCTTCGCTGCGTCGTCTGCGCGGCGGCCGGGCGGCCGTCAGAGCACCGGGCGGGTGGCAGGGCCTGCGTGCCCCCGCCTAAGGGGCAGAAGGGAGGAGGGAGCGGCGACAGGCCTTCCCCCGCACCCCAGCAAGCGGAGGCGCCGCGAGAGGAGGTTCCAATGGCTACGGACCAGTAATGGACCTGAACCTCCTCCAGGCGAACATCAACCACTACGCCAGAGCTCAGGACCTCTTGTTCCAGAGCATGGCGGAGTGGTCGATCCACGTGGCCGTGGTCGCCGAGCCCTACCGCGTCCCATCTGGGGACGATTGGGTGGGAGACAGGGACGGCGTGGTGGCGCTGACGTCCCGTCCCGTGGTGGGTTCCCCGGCCGTGGTGGGTGACATCCTAGTCGTCGGGGTGTACTTCTCGCCGAATCGGAGTCTCGCCGATTTCGAACAGTTTCTGGACGAAGTCGGCGTTCTGATCGGCAGGAGTCGCTCCGGCCGCGTGCTCGTCGCTGGAGACCTCAACGCTAAATCTGTGGCGTGGGGGTGTCCAGCGACGAACCCTCGGGGGCAGGAGCTGGTGGAGTGGGCGACGGCGACCGGCCTCACGGTCCTCAACCGAGGGTCGGTCCACACCTGCGTGCGGCGGCAGGGCGGCTCCGTCGTGGACGTCACCTTCGCCGATCCCGCCCTGGCGCGTCGCGTCCGGGGCTGGAGGGTGATGGAGGACGTGGAGACACTGGCGGACCACCGCTACATCAGGTTCGCCGTCTCCGCGAGTGCGGCCTTCGCGAGTGTTGCGACTCGGCCCTCGCCTCCCGGTCCTCGTTGGTCTCTGAAACGTTTGGACCGGGACTTCCTGGTCGAGGCTGCCCTTGTCGAGGCCTGGTTCTCTGCGCCTCGAGAGGGCGGTCTGGGCGGTGTGGAAGCCGAAGCGGCGCGTCTTGGCGAGGCCATGACGAGCGTCTGCGACGGGGCGATGCCGAGGGTGCACTCCATCCCCTCGAGGCGAGCGGTGTATTGGTGGTCCGACGAGCTCACGCTGCTGCGCAGATCCTGCGTGGCGGCGAGACGCCAATACACCCGCTGCCGCCGGCGGAGGAGACGGGACCTGGCGGAGGAGGAGCGGCTCTACTCCCTCTACAGGGACGCTGTGCGAGCGCTGCGCGAGGCCATCGGGGTGGCCATGGACCTGGCGCACGAGGAGATGCTCGAGACTCTGGATGGGGACCCGTTCGGAAGGCCTTACAAGGCGGTCCGGAAAAAGCTCCGACCCGCGGCCCCTCCAATAACATCGAGTCTCGAGCCCTTCGTAGTGGAGTCGGTGGTCGCGACCCTGTTCCCCGAAAGGGCCGACCACGGAGTGCCTCGCATGGCGCCTCCTCCCGAGGAGAGAGTCCGGAACTCGGCCGCGCCCCCGGTCGCGGAGGGAGAGTTGGCGGCGGCGGTGTTGCGCATGCGCGCGAAGAACACCGCCCCGGGTCCTGACGGTATCCCTGGTCGCGCCTGGGCTCTCGCCCTGGGGCCGCTCGAGCCGTGGGTCCGGGCCTTGTTCGGTGCCTGCCTCGAGAGGGGCCAGTTTCCCGGGGAGTGGAAGAAGGGGAGACTGGTCCTGATCGGGAAGCCCGGCCGCCCGGCCCATGAGCCGTCGTCGTACCGACCGATTGTGTTGCTGAACGAGGTGAGCAAGCTCTTCGAGCGTGTCGTCGCCGCTCGCCTCGTTCACCACCTGGAGAGTGTGGGGCCGGACCTCAGCGACAACCAGTACGGTTTCCGCAGGGGCAGGTCCACCGTAGACGCCATTCTGTGCGTGAGGGCCCTTGCGGAGAGTGCGGTGTCCCGGGGCGAGGTGTTGGTAGCGGTGTCGCTCGACATCGCGAACGCCTTCAACACCTTGCCCTGGAGCTGCATTCGGGAAGCGCTGAGGTACCACGAGGTTCCTCCGTACCTCGGGAGGATCGTGGCCGCCTACCTCTCCGGGCGATCGGTCGGGTATCCGACCAGCGCGGACTGGTCGGAGAGGACGATGTCGTGCGGTGTTCCACAGGGTTCGGTTCTCGGGCCCCTCCTGTGGAACGTCGGGTACGACTGGGTGCTGCGCGGGGCCTTGATGACGGGCGTCGACGTAATATGTTACGCCGACGATACCCTCGTCACGGCTCGCGGCAGCACCTTTCGGGAGGCTAGACGTAGGGCCACGGCTGGCGTGGCCCACGTCGTAGCGAGGATTCGGGCCCTGGGCCTGGAGGTGGCCTTGCACAAGTCCGAGGCCCTGTGCTTTCATGGGCCTCGGAGGGCGCCTCCCGCCCGGTCCGAGTTGGTGGTGGGCGGAGTGTCCATCGGCGTCGAGCGTACGATGAAGTACCTGGGACTCGTCCTCGACAGCCGGTGGACATTCGAGGAGCACTTTCGGCGTCTCGTCCCGAAGCTCGTGGGAGCTGCTGGAGCCCTGAGTCGGCTCCTGCCAAACCTGGGCGGACCGAGCTCGCGGTGTCGGCGCCTGTACACGGGCGTCGTGCGATCCATGGCGCTCTACGGAGCGCCTGTCTGGTCGGACACTCTGACCGCCCAAACTCGGGCCCTGCTGCGGAGACCGCAGAGGGTCATGGCGATCAGAGTGATACGGGGTTACCGGACAGTGTCGTGCGAGGCGGCCTGTGTGCTGGCGGGGACGCCGCCATGGGACCTCGATGCCGAAGTGCTCGCGGCGGCGTATTGGCGTAGGTTGGATGCCCGCATCCGGGGGGAACACCCTACGCCGGCGCAGGATCGCGCCTGGCGGCGGCTGGCGGAGGCCGATCTCGCCGCTCATTGGCGGGACCGACTTCTGGCGCCGACTGCCGGCAGGCGGACGATCGAGGCGATCCGGCCCGTCCTGGAGCTCTGGACCGGCCGGACGCACGGGGCCCTCTCCTTCCACCTCGTGCAGGTTCTCTCGGGGCACGGCTGCTTCGGGAGATACCTGTGCGGCGTGGCGAGACGGGAGCCCACCGAGGTGTGCCACGAGTGCGGCCACGTGGAGGACACGGCTCAGCACACGCTGGAGTCGTGCGCCGAGTGGGCGCCCCAGCGCGCCGCACTCGCGGCAGTGGTGGGGCCGGACCTCTCGCTGCCCGCCGTCGTCCGAGCCATGGTGGGCAGCGAAGAGTCCTGGGGCGCCGTCGCCTCCTTCTGCGAGGAGGTGATGTCCCAGAAGGAGGCGGCGGAACGGCTGCGTGAGGCTGCTGCCGACGCAGACCCTCTCCGCCGCCGAAGGGCCGGGCGCAGGAGGCGCGCGCAAGACCGGCGCCTCCCACCCTGACGGGAGCTCCGGGCGGCCAGTCCGTCGTCGTCGTCGTCGTTTTCGTCGTCGTCGTCGTCGTTGAGCCTCAGTCGCGGAGGAACATCAGGGGGAGTCGGGGCAGCATGCCCCCCGCAGGAGGGTCCGCTTGGGCGGACGTCGCTGGCTGGGTCGCGGATGATTGCGTGTTCCCGTAACCCAGCCTTAAGGCGATGCGCAGGAGCGCCGCTGGGTTTTAGTGGGTATTCTGGAGTGCCAGTGAGTCCCACATACCCTCTCGGAATATTTTCAATAAAAAAAAATTTTTTTTAATGTAAATTATTAAATTAGGAACAATAAAATTAAATTAAGTAATTACAATTAATTTACATCTTATTATATAGATAATTTAAAGTTAATAATATGTATAGACATAACACACTCGAATGAAGACGCGTAGGTTTCTAATAAGGCTTTCTCGCCAATTAAGCGTGTAAGAGTCTTAGAATAGTTTAACTCAATAGCCAGACAGCATACTTAAGTACACCAGTAACTCCTCAGAAACCAGACAGGATCTGATTGAAGAGTGGCTCTTGTTCCAAGATGAGTACCTGACGAGTACTCGATGTTCACTCAGCTGATGCCTTTATTAGTAAGAATCGACATTGGTGAGTTAGTTAGTTAGTTTGGTGAGGCTATTTGGTAGGAGCCTGCTACTTTTACACAGATTTTCAATCTTTGAAAATATTTGCGTTTGATTAATTGATAATAATATAATGTCAACATTCTCCACAACTAGCTCCACAACCATTCCATCAGATTACATTGTCAACCAGAGATAATAAAAAATAATAATACAATCTCTTTATTTGACGACCTCCGTGGCGCAGTGTTGACCATCTTAGACTGCATTATCACTTACTATCAGGTGAGATCTCAGTCAAGGGCTAACTTGGAGTGGATAAAAAAAAATTTGCAAAAATTACGTATAGGTTCACATTAAATACACAAAATACTTTACTAACAACATCCATCCTAAATACTTTAAAAAAAAATTAACTCAAAGTTTTAATGAATATTGTCAACACCCAACATGTTTTGGATGGTCTTGTTCAGTCTCATGGGTTTAATTTTAATAGTCAAATGGAATCCCTGGATATAGAACTATTGTGTTACATATTTTTGGAATCTACTCATCATTTTCTAGATGATGATTATATAGCTAATCTTATTTTCGAATATTTTTTCAACTTTAGTCTTTAATGCGGGACCATGGTCGCCCCATCAATTTTTTTTTAATTCTACTAGCCTGTTTCACCCGGAATAAGCTAGGGATTCTAACGATACCTCAAATATCAAAATCGATTCAGGCGTATAGAAGTTATGGCGGAATTTACAAACTCACATACATACATGAACCCTGAAAACAACATACTCCTTGTTTCAGGCAGTCGTATAATATAGAGTGACAGTGATCTGGCAGCGCGAGTCTACTGTCTATCGGCGAACTCGTTCAGCTGGAAACTGCGCTCGATGAGCGAGCAAATTTGTATCTGAAAGGAACCAGCCGCGCTCCAGCGTCTCCGCCCACTCAGCGAAAGTTAACGCGTTCACAGACACACAGCGTGAAGGCTTGTATTAGGCGTAAGGATTGTAAAAACCGTTAGATTATAATATAACTCGCGAAATTCTAAACTGTTGCTCAGACAAGTTTCAAAATGATGATATTTTTCGAATTTGGCGGCCCTTTCCGAATGCTTTGGCACAATTGTGTACCCACTGGAAGCTTTTCTACATCTAGAAGTTGCAAGATACACTTGTGTTCAGACAGGTTTTAAAATGATGATATTTTTCGGATTGGCGGCCCTTTCCGAATGCTTTGGCGCAATTGTGTACCCACTGGAAGCTTCTCTACATCTAGAAGTTGCAAGATACACTTGTGCTCAGACAGGTTATATAATGATGATATTTTTCGGATTGGGCGGCCCTTTCCGAATGCTTTGGGGCAATTATGTACCCACTGGAAGCTTCTCTACATCTAGAAGTTGCAAGATACACTTGTGCTCAGACAGGTTTTAAAATGATGATATTTTTCGGATTGGGCGGCCCTTTCCGAATACTTTGGGGCAATTATGTACCCACTGGAAGCTTTTCTACTTCTAGAAGTTGCACGATACACTTGTGCTCAGACAGGTTTTAAAATGATGATATTTTTCGGATTGGGCGGCCCTTTCCGAATGCTTTGGCGCAATTGTGTACCCACTGAAAGCTTCTCTACATCTAGAAGTTTCAAGATACGTGGACGCTTAGCGCCGCAGCCGTCACGCTGTGTGTGTGTGACAAGCTTTACAATGAGAGCTTTTATTGGAGATCTTGTACAATACGCCTTGTACAGAATTATTTGAAAACGTCGGAATGACGTAATATGACAGGTGAAATATTGTAGGAGGTCCTATTTGTAGCCTGTTCTACCCGACTGTAACAGAAGGAGGAATGGATTGTAAATACATGAACTTTGCCTGCGATCTCACCTGGATGTAATCTACGGCAATATTATAAGATATCTACGGCAATACTGCATTATATACGTACTTATTAATTTATTATTATTATGACATTATAGCCATTAATTATATTGTAGCATACACTCATTGTAAGATTAGGTAATTTGAATGTTACCAGCCCCCCGATTCTGTAACTCAGTGGCTATCGAAAAATGAAAGCCACTGACATATATATTTTGTCCATTGAAGGTTTACTATGAAAAAAGGAAAGAACATTTCATAGTAAACCTTCAATGGACAAAATATATGTGTCAGTGGTTTTCATTTTTCGATAGTCACTGAGTTACAGAATCGGGGGGTTGGTCTACAAAATCTGATGTTAGTTGTAATTAATTATTCAAGACATTATTTATTTATTCAATGTAATACCTATGAAGTGTTATCCTAATACTAGAACATACTTGTACTACGCTGTTTAAATGTCTAACTACAAAAAAATTGTACGTCAGGGTTGCCTGACTGGATATGCTGCAACTTTTCATACTGTAACCATCATTGTAACACATATTCAGACAAATAAAATTATTCTATTTCTATTCTATTCTATTCTAAGAGTAATAATTAAGTATAAGCAAGTTAATTTCATTGCACTAATTTGTAAACACATTGTATTCTATGGCACTAAGTAATTGTCAATTTTATTTAGAAGGACGACTTCCGTGGCGCAGTGTTGAGCGCTGTTGTCTTAATGTGCGGAGGTCCCAGGTTCGATCCCCGGCAGGGTTTGGAAATTTATAATTTCTGAATTTTCCCTGGTCTGGACTGCTGGGAGGCTTCGTCCGTGGCTAGTTACCACCCTACCGGCAAAGACGTGCCGCCAAGCGATTACGCGTTCCGGTAGGATGTCGTGTAGAAACCGAAAAGGGGTATGGGTTTAATATAACTGCCATGCCCCTAACAGGTTAGCCCCTTACCATCAGGGGAGATCGCAGTCAAGGGCTAACTTGAAGTAGATAAAAAAAAATAACCCTTTGCCCATTGAAGCAAGGTGAGGTGCGAAATCTCCTGGCTTCGTGCTAAGCCCGGCTAATCCCCCGGCGCGCCTCGCGGTACTACCTATCACTCCTCAGGTACATCATTATATGCGCAAAGCCTATCCGATGACACGAACGAACCAATCTGACACTAATTCAACCCTTATTTCACAAGGAGGATCTTTTACTGCGATGTATTTTATGAACGTAAAGTTTAGTAAGTAAGTAGAGAGCGCTGCTGCAGTGCTAAGCATCCTACTTTACGAGATGTCTCAAGTTTGATTCCCGGCAGGCGTGATCCATGCTAATTATTATGAATGCGAAACTGCGTCTGTTTATGTCTGCTATGTTGGTCAAATTCGGTTCAAATTGGTCGAAATTTAGTACAGAGATGGCTAATATTCCGGAGAATAAATTAAAAGATTTGACCGAGCGAAGCGAAGGTCTCTGAGTCTACTTGAGTGAATTTGCACTTGTCCGTCCTAGGGTTGCCAAAAAAAATTGTCCGTCTGTCAGAGCCTTATAACTTCTGAATTACTGAACGTAATTACTTCAAATTTAAATATACAACTTACAACTATAAATTGACGACCTCCGTGGTGCAGTGTTGAGCGCTGTTGTTTTAAAGTGCGGAGGTCCCGGGTTCGATCCCCAGCAGGGTCAATTTGGGAATTTATAATTTCAGAATTTTCTCTGGTCTGGCCTGGTGAGAGGCTTTGGCCGTGGCTAGTTACCACCCTGCAAAGACGGCAAAGACGTGCCGCCAAGCGATTTAGCGTTCCGGTACGATGCCGTATAGAAACCGAATAGGGGTATGGGTTTAATATAACTGCCATGCCCGTAACAGGTTAGCCCGCTACCATCTTAGACTGCATCATCACTTAGCATCAGGTGAGATCGCAGTCAAGGGCTAACTTGAAGTGGATAAAAAAAAAGTTGTATCAGCTTTCTACCTACTGACTGGTGCCTACTGACTGGTGCCAGCGGACACGGTACGCGAATAGTAAATAACTCGTGTTCCCACGCGGATACAACTTGCAAGTGCAGCGAGCTTGCCGCTTCAGCCGTCACGCAGCCAAGCGGCTAATTCAATCACGCCTCGCTCCTGACGCTGCGCCGCGCTTCTGTGCGCTCTCTGCTGTCAGAGCCGTCGCTGTGCTGCGCTTCACTCGCGACGCTACGACCGCGACACGAGCACAGTCTCAATTACGCCTCGCTCCCGACGCTGCGCTGCGCTTCTGTGCGTTATGTGCTCTCAGAGCGATCACTGTGCTGCGCTGCACACGTGACGCGACACGGCGATAGTCAACGGAGAAGTAATGCTTTTTATTGACTCAGCAAAGCTTTGTAGCAATAGGTAGGTATTTGCCGTGAGTCGTGACGGACCGAGCACAACTTTAAAATACTAGTGGTTCGCCTCTAACTGAGACCTTATAATATTTATCTAATTTTAGTATTTGTTGTTCAAGTACAGGATATAATTCAAATATATTGATCAAGTTTCAGGCTCAGCCTTTCAGTAAATTGGGAGTTCTGAAGTCAACTTTGGACGTTAGAAAATCTCAAATTTGAAAGCCCCCCATTTCGTCAATTTTAGAGGAAAAATTAAAAAAATATATTTTAAGACTATTCCTAATTATCTTTAAAATGATATACCGCAACTTTATGTAACACTATAAAAAATATTTTACTTCGCATTCGCTTCAATGAGATCCCCCCTGAAATAAAGATTTTTATAACTTTTTAAGCCATATTCGGCTGGAGGCCATTGGTTTACATATTATATTTAAATTTGAAGTAATTACGTTCAGTAATTCAGAAGTTATAAGGCTCTGACAGACGGACAATTTTTTTTGGCAACCCTAGGACGGACAAGTTCAAATTCACTCAAGTAGACTCGGGGACCTTTGCTTCGCTCGGTCAATAAAATCTAAATAATTTTTGGCATAATTTTAGTTTAAAAGCAATAATATAATAAAATAATACAATATCGAAGTCGCTTATGTGCAAAATGCTATCATATTTTATGATGGTAGCTGGTATTCTACCATGTTTAGCCACTTGAAGATAAGAAGATTTTTTATTGATACTGCTGCTTGCACTACTTACATAATGTTCCGCGTGAACATAAACTCATAGCATCATTAAAGTAAAAAAAAAACATCAAGACTGTAATAGTAGTTTGTGATATAAGAGCGGTAAATAGGTTTTTACATACGAGTTGGCTAATGTCAGTCCGATGACGCCAGTCGAGGGCTGACCGTCGTCACGAGTATGTAGAAACCTTAACGCCCGTAAATCACACAATATTTTTCAATACATTTGTGAGAAAAGTTGAAAATAAAAGTGGAGTGGGTATGCTCTAGGTGCTCACTAGAAAATGGCTTTTCACGCCCATACTTATTTCAAGATTTTTGGCGGCTAATAAAAGCGCAATTTTTTTCTCAGATCTAAAATACCTAATTGTTGATTTAATTTTAAAATTCCATATCACATCTACCACACATATTTATTGATAATTTATAAGAAAAATTCTATGACTATTAACTACGGCGCGTTGTTGTAATTGCGTTTTTTTTATTAAATTCATGGCTCTAGGTTCTAGTTCTTAGCTCCCACCCTTTACTTTTTGATTTATAAAACTTAAATCAATTTTAATAAATTATATTATTTTTTTTTTTTATTTTATGAATTAATTTCATCAATTCACATCTAAATGTCATTATTTTTAAGGTTTTCTACATACAAAGTCAATCTCATTATGAATCTTCTTGCAAGAAAACTTTTTATTTATAAGTAACGTGGACTAAAAAATTTAAAAAATCTGCAAATTTACTGTACGAGGGCAGTAAATTTAACTTACAAGCCCTGTTTACTGCCTCTGTAAGTGCATTTTTCGAGCAAGTGTATTGAAAAGAAATATACCTACGATAAGTTGCGTCGTATACTCGGAATTAAAGATATTATAAAGTAATATCTAATGAAAAACTAACTATCAACTAATGATAAACGACTTTTTAAACAATTCCATATCGTACTCGTCTCGGATGAGCATGAAACTGGTATTTAATTCCCGCAGTGCCTCCATTTAAGCTAATGCGCGTCGGAATCTCTCGCCCGACGGAAAACTAGATGTTTTACACAATACACAATAGTTGTACTTACTCGTACGTAATGGAAAGCTTTCAGTTGTGTAAGTAGGTACTATAAGTTTAGGTTAGGTTCACTATAACTTTGTGTAAGCGACAATCCAGAAGTAGGTATTATTGAGACACTTTTAATATATTTGTACTCTCATTTGGAACTTGCACGAGCGAATGGTCACAACGTGTAGCGGTTCCACGAGAGATTTAATGTAATAAGATAAAAGTTAGCTAAACTTAAAGACAATATTCATTTGATCTGGCCACGATTGCTATCATTATGCTCTAAACAAAATTGCGATTTAAACAGAAAAGTATTCAACAATCGCTGAGTCTGCCTGCAAGAGACTAAATTACCATCGTCAAAACACTCGTATTTATACTAACTAATTTCAATATGGCGTCGGTATCCGCAGATTAAATCGAATGACATGAATTGAGTCAAATTGACTGATATTATACTTCCTGTTTCATGAGATATAATGACAAACAGTAACAATGCTAACATTTGTATGCGTGGAATTTTTTCCATGTTTTCATAAAATTAGATTAGATGATTAGTAGATTTCTCAAATAGCCATTATCATGATATTATATTGTCGTTAAACTGCAAATAATGTTTAAATTCATTTTATTCAAAGCATTGTACCGCGTATGCGTATGTCTAAAATAGGATAAGTACGAGGTATACATTTATGTTAATTTAGACAGACTACTTAAAATTATTTATAACGAAGTTTTGCTTTTGTATTAAAACAATATAGTTAAGTTTAATTTATGTATGATTTACATTACAAATATAAGGAGAATTCTATTTATCTTAAGAGTAGCGACCTAATAACTTCTACTAAATAAAATTATAATGAAAGCTTATAATGTCACTAATAAGGTCAAATAATATTGTGTTTTATTTGTAACAAAAGGCTGCAGCCTAGATATTTCTGGTGTGTTATTTAAACGTAGTTCACCGAGACAATGATTGTTCTAGAAATTAGGAAATACGACCGAATAGTTAGGTAGCCGGTAGATAAATAGGTATTTACAAACCTTATTATTCCCAGTTTGTACATTGTTGTGTGTTGTGTGGGTGAAAATAAAATGTAACCTCAGACGATTTATTTTTAATACCTTTTGTGTGTTCTCTGTTTCACCTAAATCTGTTTTTCATACTGAAATTTAAATAATTACAAACATATATTTGTTAGTACATATTAATTTTTTTCCAGGTCGTAGTCTTACATTTGAAGGTTGATATACACTAGAAACTTATTGGTTTTGTTGGTTATTTAATAATTATAATTAGGGGTGTTTAAAAGAAATAATAATCTTCTTAATATATAAATAAAAGTCGGGTTTTTTCGAACACTTACAACTCTAGAACGGCTGGACGTTTATCATGGTTTTTGATTTGTTGTATTTTTCTCTAAAAAAGAAATTGACGAAAAAAGAAAAACTTATTCCTTTGATTTTCCCATACAAAATGTTCATGGGATTCGTAACTGTCATACAAAATGTTCATTCCGTCGATACGGTAAACTCTCCTCACAAATTAATCAAAGAAAACCTTAAACCACGCGGACGAAGTCGCGGAAATCAGATAGTTACATTATAAAAGGAACCATTGTGTAAAGTTTCAGCTTTTCTGATCCAAGGGCTTGAATTAAACGTCGATAAGTCAGTGGAATGTTTTTTTTTTTTAAATAACTATGTCTTAATAATGTCGCTTATATTAGGAAAAGCAAACAAACGTTGCTTGAAGTATTAAATTAAATTACATATAAATCACCTTCCTATGTAAAGCAGTATAAGTATTTAAAACTAATGCCTGCTAAAGATACGTCGCTTCACTATTGTGAAAAATTAATTTAACGAATTAAAAATACGACTGCCCTGCCATATTATTTTTGGAGTTTACCTCCATAAGAAGCGATTTGGAATCTTATTCACATTTTTTATTAAATGATATTTTTTTGTGAATCACTGGATATTGAACTATAGTGTTATACATTTTTGGAATCTACTCATCATTTTCTAGATGATGATTAAATAGTAAATCTTATTTTCGACTTTTTTTTTTCAATTTTGGTCTTTAATGCAGGACCATGGTCACCCCATCAATTTTTAAAAAAAATTTACTAGTCTATGTCACCCGAAATAAGCTAGGGATTCTAACGATACCTCATTTATCAAAATCGGTTCAGGCGTATAGAAGTTATGGTGGAATATATAAACTCACATACATACATACATGAACCCTGAAAACAATATACTCCTTTTTTCAGGCAGTCGTATAATAATTTGCTCTGTTTATCGAAGCTTCAACCGATACAATGAGACGTACACTGATGAGGCTTTTCCGCCCCGACTGCCGTGAATACCGCCATCTGTGTCTAATTAATCAAAGCCTTAACAAAACAACCTCGTCCCGGGATCGTAGAGTTCTAAAATACACGCACATTTCAATGGTAGCCGTCGGCTCCGGAACAATAACCAGATCTGAGTGATTCCCGGCAACAGCCGTGTCTTGTTATTTATTTTTTTCCACTACAAGTTAGCCCTTGACTGCGATCTCACTTGATGGTAAGTGATGATGCAGTCTCAGATGGTAGCGGGGTAACCTGTTAGGGGCATGGCAGTTATATGAAACCCATACCCCTATTCGGTTTCTACACGGCATCGTACCGGATCGCGTAATCGCTTGGCGGCACGTCTTTGCCGGTAGGGTGGTATCTAGCCACGGCCGAAGCCTCCCATCAGGCCAGACCAGGGAAAATTCAGAAATTTTTAACTTCCCAAATTGATCCTGCCGGGGATCGAACCCGGGACTTCCGCACGGTAAGACAACAGTCGTATTCGATTGGCCACCCGGTACCCAGTAGGTACCCAGTCCCCAGCTCTTTAGATGTACAGAGCTAGGTGTAGATAGAAGTGGGGTGCTACCCGAATATAGCCCACAGCAAAGGATGAAACCAAATCCGTACTAATTATTATGAATGCAAAAGTCCGTCTGTGAAACGCACTTGTGAAATTTTATTTGAATAAAAAATATTTGCATTTGGTCCGTCTATCTATCCGTCTGTCTCTGTTTGACTGACCGCTACGTTTTGGCCCATCTGCTCAACTGACTATAACGACGGACATTTAAATACTACTTTTTTCTATTACTGATTGCTAGTTCTTCTTGGTATGAATGCCATTCCAAACCAGTGGAAGATTATTCGAAGATTCAAAAGCACTTTTAGTATTTGTTTGAGTTTTTTCCGGAAAATTAAAGAATTTCGCCTGGATTTACAAAAACCAAAATCCACGCGGTTGAAGTCTATGAAATGTATGAAACCATTCAGGTCTTTTTCTCGGAAATTCTGCTTTACAGTTTCAAACCCACCTCAAAATATATTTCTAGCTACGCCCGCGTCTACTTTATTGTCTTGCTCCCGTATTTTGATCCTGTAAGCTCACACTTTGTTTATCATTTCTATTCATTTGTAGACAGAATAGATGGTAGCATGACTATAGCAGACCGTTCTATTTAGAAACAGAATGAAATAGATACGCAGTAGCAATATTAAAATTGTTTTTCATTTAAATATAACAATTACTTCGTATATGTATCGTACCTCGCGAAACAAAAGTACAATTATAAACTTAGTTACAATCTTTTATTTTTCGTAACGTTTGGTTCATATCCTAGATACGAGCATTAATAGGTTGTTTAATAAATGGACCCCCGCCAGTGTCCGGCGGGTGATCGAAACAATAAGGATATTGTGATACAATAGAGAAAAAGCCAAAAATCTGATAAGAATAAACTATGATAAACTTCATCTAGTAATATAACTGTCATGACAAATATGAGTTTGGACTGCGTGATAAAATAGAGTAAGAATTTCTCAAATTCAAAGTCAAAAGTCTTTCATTAGAAGTGGGTAGCACTGGACTCTTAATGAAAGTCATTAAAATAATATTATTAAGGTTGTATTATGTCGACTAGTAGGAATTTAATGGCAATAATTATTAATCTCGTTTAACTAAATATATATGAGGTTTCAAACGCTGTCTGATCTGAGAAGAAGCCCATAACGAACTACTTAACGAACCCTCTTAATGATTAACGGCCAAAAAGAACAAGACTAACGTGGTAGTAACAAGTCATAATTAAAAAAAATTAAAAACACGACTGCCCTGCCAAAAAACGGAACTAAAAAGTTAAAAATTAATCTAGTTAAATTAGAATCTTGTTTACATTTTTACTAAATTATATTTTTTTGTGAATCACAGGATATTGAACTATAGTGTCATATACTTTTGGAATCTACTCATCATTTTCTAGATGATGATTATATATTTAATCTTATTTTCGATTTTTTTTTTGAATTTTGGTCTTTAATGCGGGACCATGGTCACCCCATAAATTATTTTTTAAATTTTACTAGCGTATGTCACCCGGAATAAGCTAGGGATTCTAACGATACCTCATTTATCAAAATCGGTTCCGGCGTATAGAAGTTATGGTGGAATATACAAACTCACATACATACATACATACATGAACTCTGAAAACAATGTACTCGTCGTCGTATAACAGGCAGTCGTATAAAAAGGTGAGGGTTGAACCTTCACATATTATTTACTGGAAGGCAGAATACTACAACAATCACTAGACTGATTAACCAGAGCAAGCCGTACTGTGATGCTGTCTCACGGCAACAACACAAAACCAAACATCACGAGAAAACGGAACAAGAACAACTTATACCTAACTGTGTTGGGATCTTGTTGCGAGGCCGCGAGTTACTGAGTTAGCGGAAGTTGGATGGCTGATGCCTGAGCATGTACTCAGATAACCTCTTTGGGTAAAGTTCCGTGTAAGTTTAGTGAACTGCCGATTTCATCAAGAATTGACTGTGGTACATAATGTAAGGGCCGGTTATTTCAAACTGTTGGTTATCGCAACATACGTTCGTTTAAATTTAACACACGTAAGAACTTTAACGTCTGTTAATTTGCTAGTTACCTACTTATTATTACTACTATAAAAATGGTGAATCAACGCCTTATTTGACTTACGTTCGTTAGCGCCATATTTGAACGTTACATGTCCGTCAAAAAGTATTGATGCAACCCAGCCAATTTGACTCGTTTCATGTCATTCGATTTAATCTGCAGATACCGACGCCATATTGAAAATAGTTAGTATAAATGCGAGTATATTGACGATGGTAATTCAGTCTCCTACCGGCAGCTTCAGCGATTATTGAATACTTTTGTGTTTAGATCGCAATTCGGTTTAGAGCTTAACGATAGCAATCATGGCGAGATCAAATGAACATTGTTTTAATGTATAGCCAACTTTTATCTAATTAAATTAAATCTCTCGTGAAACCTCTACACGTTTAACCATTTATTCTTATTATTATTATAATTTTCAAATCAGAGGACAAATATATTAAAAGTGTTTATTAATACCTACTTCTGTATTGTCCCTTACGCTTTATAGGAAAGTTAAATTTGTTTTTTTTAAATTCATATAGAACCCCTTGCGGTAAAAGTGGTGACAGCTTTGATAACTTTGGCCTCCTGCTTTAGAGATCCGGGGTTCAAATCCATGGCACACAAACGTGTAAGTAACTAGATGTCGGTTCCTCCGCGTGGATTTATTTTTTTTGATTCCCACGGGAACTCATTAATTAAATTAAAAATATACCGGGATAGCCTGTGTCCTTCCCCGGGATACAACATAATATCTCTGTGCCAAATTTCATCAATATCGGTTGAACAGATGGGTCGTGAAAGCGTAGCAGATGTCAACTTCACCGGGTGTTAAAATATGATACGGTCTGATTTGGTAGTAGGCTAGCCTGAAAATTTAAAAAAAATATATGTATATAAAAAATAAGTCAGCTATACATTTGAATGAAAATCCGACTTCTAAAAGCACGTCACAAAAGTTGAAAAAGTTGACAAATACTTCGCTAGAATATTGTCTTTAGAATTTCAACTTAAAAACATACCATGTTAAAACTTGATTTAGTTCATTGATACTTTTCTAAAAGCCTTTCAAAAAACAAGATCGCCATGTTGCCGAGTAGGAAAAAAAAAACAATTGCCGCAACAAAAAATATTGCAATTTGCATTAAAAAAACAACCTGCTTTTAATTAAACAGACTTTGTGATGTAAAACCGAGCTGAATCGCTTGATACTCTTTACATTTTTTTTCACTCCGAAGCCTGACACAAACAAACCCAAAGTAAAATTTAATCAAGGCGCTCAATATTTTAAACCATCATATTCCCTGTATAACTACTGCAGTTAACCGCTGAGAAAAAGTTAACTGAGAGATATACTGTTTAAGAGTTTCAAAGGAATTTATTATGCAAAGGCGTGAATTAAATTAAGTACAGACGCGACTAACTTAATAATCCAACTCCTCCAGCTATACTGATAGAACTGATACGGACAGAGAAGTTTTAAGGCTTTTCCAAATCACTTTTTTAGTCAAATGAATCCATAGCCGACGAAAATGGAATTAAGTTGGCAAATCCGAAAAAAAAATCATAGAGACTTGACTTGAAACAAACTATATATCCAAAAACTGTGGGTAGGTAAAAGTTGTGAGAGTTGACAACAA
This sequence comes from Erebia palarica, assembly GCA_964035005.1. Lineage (NCBI taxonomy): Eukaryota > Metazoa > Arthropoda > Insecta > Lepidoptera > Nymphalidae > Erebia > Erebia palarica. The sequence goes on from OZ035987.1 coordinate 38,487,098, forward strand.
AGTTTGGGGTTGAATACTCATCATCCTATTGTAAACGGCCCAAAATCCTTGCACTGTCCATTACATCCTCATAGCAAATAATTTCCTGCGTCGGCTGGACAGCATTCAGGGAGCTTCGAGATTACTTCTCGTCCAAAATTCCAAAGTGACTGAAGATTATTTTATAGACTGAAGATTATTAGACTGAATAATTGATTACCAGCGCTGATTTACAGATACAATCATTCAGATTGAATAATTGATTACCAGCGCTGATTTACAGATACAATCATTCAGATTGAATAATTGATTACCAGCGCTGATTTACAGATACAATCATTCAGATTGAATAATTGATTACCAGCGCTGATTTACAGATACAATCATTCAGATTGAATAATTGATTACCAGCGCTGATTTACAGATACAATCATTCAGATTGAATAATTGATTTCCATCTTAGCTTGCGAAAGAAGAAATAGGTTGGAACATACAAGTCGGTTCCGTATGTAGAGCTATGAAGCTTTGTGGGCCCAGCGCAAAAGAAATAGGCGGAAGGAAACGTGTAACAAAGGAAACTGCTGTGTTGTCTGGATAGACAAAGACTTGGAATTTATTTATTAATCAATTAAAATAAGATGGGATGTCTGAGTCTGCAATCTATACTCTATACTGATATTATAAATGCGAAAGTTTTTATGGAGGGATGGATGTTTTGTTACCCAATCACGCCTCAACGGCTGAACGGATCTGAATTAAATTTGGCACAAAGATAGATTAGTGTCTGGAATTACACATTGGCTACTTTTATCTCGGTAAATTAAAGAGTTCCCCCGGAAACCAAAAACCTCAATCCACGCGGAAGAAGTCGCGGGCATCAGCTAGTAAAAAAATATTTATAATAATGAATAATGTCCTCCCGACCCTCCCTCCCGGTGATATTATAGAGCATAAATGTGTTCGCAAACACAGGTGTACTCTCTGTTCCTTTACTCTCATAGCCCGATGGGGCCCAATCAGAAGAACCCAGTAGGTAATCGTTATGGCCCGAACCTGGAGTTGAACCCGGGGACCTCGTCGACCGCAGACGGACATGCTAACCACTAGACCAACTAGGCAGTCAATAAAAAAGGCTCGTCAAAGATAGCAACGCAATTAAAGCCGCCACATAAGGCGTCCTTGCTCAGTATGCACGGATGAGAGGCTAGGCAAAGAAACCGTACATCATGGAGCATCAAAAAGTTTACATGCGACTAGAAGTAGTAGTAGTAGTAGTTGACTATGCGTTTGGGAGCAATTAGAAATAATTAAACACAATAATAAAGGATTTGAGTTGCTAAACGAACATATTAATTTATACAGTAACAGACAGTAACAGAGGTAAAGGCTTCAGTATGAGTCATGCCAAAAAGGTATAAAAGCTGGAACTTTCGATATGATCGTCACTTTACAATCGTACATTGTCTAGTCAACATCTCCTGATGCTCCGGTGTCGGAGTGTTGAGAATAATTTGGGAGATTTATGTTGTATGGTGAATATTACAAGATACACAGTACACAGTACCCACATAGATTTACCCACTGTGGCGGAATATAGCGAATTAAATTACAAGTTCTTTCATGTACATCAAAAATAATATATAACAGAATTCCGGATAGGATCAAAAATATTGAATCTGATTAAGAAAGAACTCCAGACCCTGTTGACCCAGAAGGGATTTTATTAGGTTGAGGAATTTTTAGCCAATTAAACAATCTACGCGGAATACATGGTTTGACATGATGGAATAATTTCTTGTATTTGACTTATCTCTATTTAATAATTTAATCTATTTAATATTTTATGATTAATTTTGATTTGGACATAATATAATAGTTTATTGTAGGTACTCGGCATTTTTTTTATTTTTATGATATCTGATTTGTATGCTTTAATTTTAATTTCAATATAAATGTAATAATTAAGATAAGGTAACCTAATGTAACATATTTTATTAATGTACGTACTTTGCTTTGCCCTAGCAGGGCTGGAAATGCAAATAAATGAATATGAATATGAATACATGCGATATTTATGAACCCAAATCCACGCAGATTTAGACGCGGCGGGCATCATCTAGATTATGTAAATTTCAATCTGAATCTAATATGCTAAAGTCAGAGTGACAATAGAGGTGAGGAGTTCCCCGGGGCTATTATTCGCGAGCTCAACCCTCGTCGCGCGTCACGCGTCGCATCGCTGAATCGAATTACACCGCAACCCCGCTATTGCTGCGATCTCACCGTCGCGTCGTAAGCGTGACGCTAAGCAGCACCTGGGACGATAACGACACGACATTTATCTTCCTCCATTTGTAATTATTTACGTACTAGATAGATGATGGCCGTGACTTCGTCCGCGTAGATTAGATTTTTTGACTCCCACGGGATTTTCGGTATTCTCCAGGTTAAAAGTAACCTATGTTCTTATCCGGGATACAAACTATCCCTATACCAAAATTAAACAAAATCGATGGAAGCGTAGCAGACAGGCAGAGTTTTTGTCCCAATTATAATATTAGTTTACATAATATACACTTTCTCAAAGAAAAAGATCAACGTTATCTTCATTACCCTTTTTGCTCTGTGCCTCAAATTTCAAAAACAGGCCTAACGCATTCGTGCGTGATAATAATTCACAGTATAAGAACATCCGCTGCTACTCATATTTACCTAAATTAAAGCGGTGGATTGAGATATTACCAGAAAAAAGTGCTTGTTTCTCTCTAAAGTATACTGCTTATTGTAGTCCACACTACTAAAGCCTAACCAATACACATTCTTCTGATCAACAAAGCGTTACAAAACCTGCAAGAGATAAACGGAAACATAGACTTGTGTTAGCATTGTTACTGTTTGTCATTATATCTCACGAAACAGGCAGTATAATATCTGTCAATTTGACTTGTTTCATATCATTCGATTTAATCTGCGGATACCGACGCCATATTGAAAATAGTTAGTATAAATACGAGTGTTTTGATGATGGTAATTCAATCTCCTGCAGGCAGATTCAGCGATTATTGAATACTTTTGTGTTTATATCGCAATTTGGTTTAGATCTTAACGATAGCAATCGTGGCAGATCAAATTAATATTGTCATTAAGTTTAGCTAACTTTTATCTCATTACATTAAATCTCTCATGGAACCGCTTCACGTTGTGACCATTCGCTCGTGCTAGTTCCAAATGAGAGTACAAATATATTAAAAGTGTCTCAATAATACCTACTTCTGGATTGTCGCTTACACTTGATTGTGCTTGGGCTGATCTAAACGTGATGCAAATCGTATCGTATTCGTCTCGTTATTTCTGAGCTTCACCTCAGTATTGCATCCCAGTAGAGCGCCGCAGAGCCTTCATTTAATCTCCCCCCAGCGAGCGATGCAGCCTCAGACAATACACCTACATCCTGTAATACGGGATCACTGACTAGGTTCTTGTTGTGTAATGCTGTATGAAAACGTTATTGTTATGAACTAATACAATATCTTCCAGCTCAATCTTACTTCATACTAATAGTTTAAATGCAAAAGTATGTTTTTTGAAGAAACTCTTTTTTTTTTATCCACTACAAGTAAGCCCTTGACTGCGATCTCGATGCAGTCTCAAACAATACACCTACATCTTGTAATACGGGATCACTGACTAGGTTCTTGTTCTATTTGTGTAATGCTGCATGAAAACGTTATTGTTATTAACTAATACAATATCTTCCAGTTTAATCATACTTAATACTAATATTTTAAATGCAAAAGTATGTTTTTTGAAGAAACTCTTTTTTTTTTTTATCCACTACAAGTAAGCCCTTGACTGCGATCTCGATGCAGCCTCAAACAATACACCTACATCTTGTAATACGGGATCACTGATTAGGTTCTTGTTCTATTTGTGTAATGCTGCATGAAAACGTTATTGTTATGAACTAATACAATATCTTCCAGTTCAATCATACTTCATACTAATATTTTAAATGCAAAAGTATGTTTTTTGAAGAAACTCTTTTTTTTTTATCCACTACAAGTAAGCCCTTGACTGCGATCTCGATGCAGTCTCAAACAATACACCTACATCTTGTAATACGGGATCACTGATTAGGTTCTTGTTCTATTTGTGTAATGCTGCATGAAAACGTTATTGTTATGAACTAATACAATATCTTCCAGTTCAATCATACTTCATACTAATATTTTAAATGCAAAAGTATGTTTTTTGAAGAAACTCTTTTTTTTTTATCCACTACAAGTAAGCCCTTGACTGCGATCTCGATGCAGTCTCAAACAATACACCTACATCTTGTAATACGGGATCACTGATTAGGTTCTTGTTCTATTTGTGTAATGCTGCATGAAAACGTTATTGTTATGAACTAATACAATATCTTCCAGTTCAATCATACTTCATACTAATGTTTTAAATGCAAAAGTATGTTTTTTGAAGAAACTCTTTTTTTTTATCCACTACAAGTTAGTCCTTGACTGCGATCTCACCTCGGTAAATGATGATGAAGTCTAAGATGGTACCTGTTACCCTATACCCTATTCGGTTTCTACACGGCATCGTACCGGAACGCTAAATCGCTTGGCGGCATTCCTTGCCGGTAGGGTGGTAACTACGGCCGAAAACTCCCACCAGGTAAGACCAGGGAAAATTCAGAAATTATAAATTCCCAAATTGACCCTGCCGAGGATCGAAACCCGGGACTTCCGCACGTTAAGACAGCGCTACACACTGCGCCACGGAGATCGTCAAAATTAACGTGAAACTAACGTCGTAAAAAGGTGAAGTTTAATCAATACTCAATATCATTTATTCAATATAGGTACACTGTAGGTACACTTATTGACGTTAAACATTACTTACTTATAAAACATGATGGTGATAATTGGTTACGGTATCTTAAAACTAAAGCTACGAGGGTTCCAAACGCGTCCTGGTCTGAGAAGAGCCCACAACAAACTCAGCCGGGTTTTTTTTCCTTTTTATTATCACCATCTCACAGAATCCGCCACGGAAGGCAAATATATTTGGTACAGTGCGTATCTTGAACTTAATGCCCTCGACATTCACCACATCACAAACCCTCAAAAATACCCTTCAACGTACGTTTCACCGATACCGGAGCATCTCCAGGAGATGTTGACGGTACACAGTGTAGAGTATATCCGGTATCGGAATTTATCGTGAGCGAAGCTGCGAGCAAAAGCTAGTTTTCCACAAACATTTGGCAAGTAACAGCAATAATTTGGAATGTTTCAAATTAGCCGAGCGCTTGTATTGAATGCGGAAATGCGGAATGTGAAATGCGCTGTTGTATGAAAATTCCGCGCTTTGTATGTAATGTGAAATGCTCCGACGTACAGACGCATTATATTATTATATTAATAACTAGTCTTTTCGTCCGCGTGGATTAAGATTTTCAATTCCCGCGGGAATTCCCTAATTTTCCAGCAATAAAAGTGGCCTATCCCCTTACCCGGGATACGAACTATTAAATAAAAAAAAACATCAAAATCGGTTGAACAAATGAGCCGAGAAAGCGAAGCAGACAGACAGACGGACAGACAGATAGACACACTTTCGCATTTATAATATTGGTATGAATTTTCGAGCCTCTTTGAAATATTCGTAAACTGATAATCATAATATTTTTTGTATCAAGTTATTTTGTGGTTTCGGTTGTGACTAGTTCCTGGTAGTAAAGTCTTATTAGTTAGTACGTATTACTCATTCATTGCCTGTAATAATATTATATAAAACCATCAAACAGTTTAATGTATTTTGTGGTTTCGGTTGTGACTAGTTCCTGGTGGTAAAGTCTTTTTCCTTTGTTGTTTGTTATTCTACTTAGTAGAATTAAAGAAGAATAACTAAACAAATAAAAATGGATTTCACGCGAGGTACTTTATTTACTATTTTTCAAGCCAGTTTCCGTATATCATGCAGTATTTTAGGTTTGCTGTGGATGAACTCTAATTATAAAGGGTAGAACTTAAACGCCACGCGTGGAACAAGAAAACCTGGAATATACAGAACAAAAACCGGTAAAATGTTGGTAGGTTATCACAAAAACTTAGGGTATGTTCCGGCAGAAGTGAAACTTCAAAAAAGTAACCTACGAGAGAATGAGATAAATATGACTTGTATTATATCTCATCCTCTCGCAGACTATTATGAATAAGTTTAAGTAAATTTAAGTAAATTCGTTTCATCAAATTTTCAAATGGCAGTGATTCTAAATAAGTTTCACTTCAAAGCTTAGGAAAGTGTGCCAATGGCCGTGAATAGTTAACAGGCAGACAAAGTCACAATCACTTTATATCGCAAATAAGGATTTCTTATAAAAAACCGATCTTAACGTGAGCGAAGTCTCGTGCAAGAGCTAGTATAAGCCATTCAATGGAATATTATATGCAATTCCATGACAGAACGACCATTTATCAAATGAAATGAATGCACTTGCGAGTTATGATCAATTTAATGATTCGAATAAAATTTATGACCGACTTAAAAAGGAGGCGGATCTCAATTCGGTTCGCATTTTAAGCGTATTAGAATATATTAAGTAGATTATATACTTAAAATATAAGTCGAGTATGTTGAATGAATGAAATACTCTCTCTTTATTGTACACATAACATAAATAATCAGTAACAATAAAAAATAAAAAACAAGTCGGTACAATTGAGGCCGCCAATTGAAGGAGTATGTTGATCGCCATAAGTAGCTACGGACAGATGAAGTTTATTGCTCAGTAATAATTCCTATTTCTGTGGTTCATTCCATGGAATAGTCAGCAAAAGTGAACTCTTTTACAGTCGGTAAAAACATCAAGTACATAACCGTTATAGCCATTCTTAAAGCCCCTTATTGCTCGTAATTTGCCGTCAAAGCAGGATTCCTCCTTCAGTGCGGCAGCATCAGTGCACAACGCCAAGGACGCCTCACTCACGTGAAGCGTCCTCCACAGCGCTGCACGCAGCGCCTCAGTAATTCGGGACAAAGGCTGGCAATTTCCTTTGTGCTCGTCTTGACCTTATTTCATTACCTCTTCCGTCTCTCCCACCCTCGCCCCGCACCCCTCACCCCTCACCACCCCTCCAGTAACATCTTTTACGGGCGTTTTGAAGCGTACCAAATTTGCTTCACGTTTCAAATACCGAGCGCAAAATTTACTGCATTTTCTAAGCGTCACACCGTGAAATCTTGCCAGTCAAGTAAATTCACTACTGGTACCGAAGTCTTAATACATTTTACAGTTGGCGTAACATACAAATATATGTCTTTAAATCAGTTAGATACTTTACAATGGTTAGCTTCATCACCTTCACCCATTGCCAGCCAGAGATCGAAGTTTTAATACGTGATGCGTACATAAACAAATAACTATAAATGCAAGGATTACGATTTCGTTAGAGTAAAAATAAATGGACAGAATAACACTAAATAATTAGGGTTCCATGAAATATCCTGGACTACCGCAAGCCCAGTATTTTCGTACCTCACTCTACCTGATATACTGTTAGTATAGCTCCTAAATTGCGATCGCTTATCAAAGAAAGTGACCTGTAAATTAAGCTAACAATTTCCCCTCAGTCCGAACAATTTCCTCGAGAGTGAGCTCGGCCGGAAATGTATCCATAAATCCGCTGAACTCGGCTCGCCCCGACCTCCCCGCACATTATTATACAAGTAATATCTACAGACGAGTCAATTTCCATTTTCATCTTACGTTCCAATCTAGTCAATTAGAATAATAAGTCGGCGGCGGCTGCGGGGTACATTAACGATGACATCTGAATGCCTCAACATCCAATTTAATTATTTTTCTTATTGCAGTACTTCTCTGTATTGTAATAGCTACTTTAATACTTCTCTACTTAACTGTTGTTGATTATAATAATCCATACTTCCATACTATTATTATAAATACGAAAGTGTCGTGATCGTGGGTTCGACTGGCATCATTTATTTATTACTTATAGAGTGGCAATACTGATTTCATTTTGGTATTGCATTATTATTGTATCGAGAGTAGGTAGATATGCATGATTGGACCAATGGCGATCGAACGCGGGTATTTTTTTACAAGATGGCGTCAATAGTAGTGGGGCAAAAGTAAGTAAGGGAGTTGAGTGGGGAATGAAAGTTAGTTCGGACGTGATGTTAGAAAGTAAAGTGTGTGCGAGAAGATGAAGTGCCGTGAGTCCTTTTGTCATTACAATTTATTATTCATTTAATATTTATTATCCGATGGATTTTAAAAGTAATCTTTAACACATATGTTAGTGAGATATTTCAGGATTTCGATTAGTTACATTGTGGGTAGCGTAGTTGTTCGCTACCACCCAATAATATGCCCGTTCTAAGTCCACGTGTAGTGTTATGAACTTTAAATTAAAGATCTATAGTTAACCAATCGGTCTTAGATTGTATTTAGTCATGGAATATATATGCCTTTACGAGAATTCGTGACAAAAGTGTTATTCTGTCTGTCTGTTACGCTTTCACGGCTCTTCCGTTCAACCAATTTCGATGAAATTTGGTACAGGGATAGTTTGTATATTTATCCCGGAAAATTACGGAGTTCCCGCGGGAATTTAAAAAAACTTAATCCACGCGGACGAAGTCGCGGGCATCATCTAGTAATTACACAGATTCAAACATGTCGGCCGCCGACACAAGTACAGGTTGGTGCATCTATAGACGCGATACTGTGTAACAAAACACTCGCACTCATGTGTAATGTGTACACGCACGCGTACATTAATTCCTGTTAATGGAATGTACACAGCCATGTGTGATTACTTTCGTTGGCTAGCTCTCGGCGATATTGCGAGAACTCTTATGTTATTCCCTAATATCGCTTCTGGAACGATGAAGTCATTAATCCCGGCGGAGTTATTTGTAGCAGAAGATCGACATTCATTAACGAGGAAATCAGGCTTGCTCAGAGATCAATTTACAATGTACACCCGTGTTTAATTGAAAAAAAAAAAATATGCAAAAAAAACTGCGTAGATCGAGGTGTTTTGGTTTCCGAGGGAGCTCCTTAATTTTCCGGGATAAAAAGTAGCCTATGTGCTAATCCAGACTAGTCTATCTCTGTGCCAAATTTCAGCCAGATCCGTTCAGCCGTTGGGTCGTGATTGAGTAACAAACATCCACACATCCATACATCCATCCAAACTTTCGCATTTATAATATGATATTATTCCCTAATATCACCTTTGGATCGATGAAGTCATTGATCCCGGTGGAGTTATTTGTGGCAGAATATCGACATTCATTAACGAGGAAATCAGGCTTTGCTCAGAGATCAATTTACAATGTACACCCGTGTTTAATTGTCAAAAAATAAATAAATACGCAAAAATAAAAAAAATTACAATGAACTATTTATTTTGGTTTGTATTTTCCTGTCAACTTCAGTGTTACTCAATTAGCAGACGAGAGATGAAGTAAATGGGGCTTCCACTTTTTATTGGTTGTGCCAACTTACCTACAAGCTTATGAAAGGCTGCCGCGTTTTATTAGCTACCGTACATTTGCGACCGTCCGGTCGTAAAGACCGCCAGTTACACCCGACTGCAGTGTCCAAATGACAACTATTTCAATATCGCCTCTATCCCACCACCACCACTACAGCCCATTAACGTCCCACTGCTGGGCACAGGCCTCCACTCTCATAGGAGAGAGGGAATCAGAGCTTTGGAGCAGCGTGGTGGGTACCACGCTGCTCCAATGCGGGTTGGCGGGCTTTAACGACTATTATCATGTTAGTGATAATAATCGGGACCAGCGGCTTAACGTGCTCTCCGAGGCACGGGGATGAAACACCGCCAACTTCCTAACTCCGGGCTAGTACTGAGAATTTCTAGTCAGAAAAACCAATACTTATTATGGCCAGACCCGGGACTCGAACCCGGGACCTCGTCAGCCGCAGTCTAACATGCTAACCACTAGACCAACGAGGCAGTTATCGCCTCGCCTCGTTATAGCTATCGCCTCTATAACCAAATATAACTCTACCTTGAAGTTGGTGGGTATTTATTACTCAAGCAACTACGCTATTTTTATACGACTGCCTGAAAAAGGAGTATATTGTTTTCAGGATTCATGTATGTATGTGAGTTTGTATATTCCACCATAACTTCTGTACGCCTGAACCGATTTTGAGGAAATGAGGTATCGTTAGAATCCCTAGCGTATTCCGGGTGACATAGGCTATAATTAAAAAAATATATGGGGTGACCATGGTCCCGCATTAAAGACTAAATTTGAAAAAAACGAAAATAAGATTAAATATATAATCATCATCTAGAAAATGATGAGTAGATTCCAAACATATATAACACTATAGTTCAATATCCAGAGATTCACAGAAAAATATCATCTAAAAAAAATGTGAATAAGATTATAATTTAACTAGCAAAATTTAGATTTTTAATTTTTTAGTTAGTTTTTTGGCATGGCAGTCGTGTTTTTTCAATTTTTATGAACAAAATGTCAAGCGGTATAATAGGGCAGCGTGCGGGTGTCTTTACAAGAGACCTATACCCAGCAGTGAACGTGTATCGATTGACGTCTGCAATATGTGGATTTTATTAATTGATTGTCTCCTGTGTTGAATTAGAGGGTGTTTTAGTAAATTTCAGTTTTACTCCCAATTGCTTAGGTGCACAATATTTTGATCTTTAGGTGGAAGAGAGGGCAAGTCACGGAGACTCCAAGACGAAACAGCTTAAGCTTAAAACTTAACTTAAAATTACTTAAACATTGCAAGTTGCAGGAAGCCGCTGGACACAGGACAAGAGGCGTGTGAAAGTCCCTGCAAAAAACTTGATGGATGAATGAATATAATATTTGTATTGGATAGCAAATAAAGGCAAAAGAAAATTACCTTTCATAAACTTCATGCTCATACCGTTCTTATTATAATCCAGAACACATTAAGTATAGAAAGTTAGAACAATTCCTGTTTTTTTTTTAATAAAACCCCGTTCCCTCCCCCAAATTACACGTAAACACACATCTTGTTTGAACTGCTCAATGTACCTGCTACTCCTATTATTCGCAGGAGGCACGCAAATACGTGCGCATTAATATTATACATGAACACCTCCGCAGTGTTTGCTCGGCTCGGATTGTTTCGCGCGTATTCTGCCTGTTTCACACAAGGCTCATATTTGTATATTTGCTCGTGCAACGGCTTAATTGTCACCATTGCGTGCGATTATTAGTTGAGTCTTCCCGAGTAGTGTACTCCCCATATCCCCTCGCATACGGATTTTGCTCAACGTTTCAATGAAACGCTCAAGTTATGAACAAAATAATTTAATTTTAATTTAATTTCACATCATAAAAATATTAGTATAAGGTACATACTAAGAATTATTATTATTATTATGCTATAATTATTTTAACCATAGTATTACAACCATGCATAACATACATAAATACCAAATGCCTGCCATATTCCACACCTCAAATAATAGATACAAGAAAACTAAGTATAATTCAGAGATCAGTAAAACAAAGTAAAGTGAAGGAAGTAAAGGGAAACGCGTTTCGTTAATGAGTGGGCAGTGTGATTGACCATATAACTCCCGCTCGTGTGTATTTGTATTAGTTTGACCCTCACCGGTGGCCCCCGGGGGTCCACTGTGCCACCAACATCTTTCTTACTTGTCCGAGTTTAATCAAGACGCGATGTCCTTAATATAGAGCGTATTGTTAGAGATGGCTCAGAATTAATTTGTTTGTATTTGCGAGACTTGTATTTACTTGTACATACTTCGGTCGCATTTCTCTTACACTAGGACCGAAGCTGGGATGGGCACGAGGTATAGCACGGTGGTCCTAGTGAAATATACTGACAGTTTGTTTATTTATTTATTGATAAATGTATTGGACGCATTATAGTAACAAAAGACATTAAAACTAAGATCAAAGCTAAAGAGGATGCAAAGGCGGTCGTATCGCTTATGGCGATCCCTTCCAGCTACCTTTTTTACGTTACTTTCATGTGGAGCTGCACACACTAGCGCCACAGGCGAAAGCGTCGCTCCTCTAACGCAGCTAACAGTTCGTCCTGCCCCTAACGTGTGATCCTCGTTTTTGTTTCTATACGACTGCCTGAAAAAAGGAGTATATTGTTTTCAGAGCATTTCGGGTGATATAGGCTAGAAATTTGAAAAAAAAATTGATGGGGTGGGTGGTCCCGCATTAAAGACTAAAGTTGGAAAAAAATATTCGACAATAAGATTAACTATTAAAAATGATGAGTAGATTCCAAAAATATATAACACTGTAGTTCAATATCCAGTGATTTACAAAAAAAAATTCATTTAATAAAAATGTGAATAAGATTCTAATTTAACTAAATTTATTTAGATTTTTAACTTTTTAGTTCGTTTTTTGGCAGGGCAGTCGTGTTTTTGAATTTTTTTAATTATGACTTGTTGTATGTATATGTTAATGCTTACACTGAAATATTTCTGATTTAAATTTCAAGTATTACTTCCCAGATAAAAATAAGATTCAAAATTGATACTAGGACTATAATAAAGTACTAATATAACGTTACAGAAGTCGAGAACACTGATATATTTCTGATTTAATTTCAAGTATTACTTCTCAGATAAAAATAAGATTCAAATTGATAGGACTTTAATAAATTAGTGATATAACGGTACAGAAGTCGGGAACACTGATATATTTCTGATTTAAATTTCAAGTATTACTTCTCAGATAAAAATAAGATTCAAAATTGATACTAGGACTATAATAAATTACTAATATAACGTTACAGAAGTCGAGAACACTGATATATTTCTGATTTAAATTTCAAGTATTACTTCCCAGATAAATATAAGATAAGTCGAGAACACTGATATATTTCTGATTTAAATTTCAAGTATTACTTCTCAGATAAAAATAAGATTCTAAATTGATACTAGGACTATAATAAAGTACTAATATAACGTTACAGAAGTGGAGATATCTCCGTGCAGCTGCCCAGTGACCCGCGAACAGATAGCGAGGGCGGGCGGAGGACGGTACGCTTTTATTTACTTCCGTCGGAACAGAGCTTTTAGCTAAGGCTCTACCGCTATGATATAATAATTACCCACTAGCCCCTGGAATGGACTCGTTATGTTTAGTGCTCTATTACTTGTGTAAGCGATAATCTAGAAGTAGGTATTATTGAGACACTTTTAATATGTTTGTACTCTCATTTGGAACTTGCACGAGCGAATGGTCACAACGTGTAGCGGTTCCACGAGAGATTTAATGTAATAAGATATTCTATTCATGCTGATTTCCATTCAGCAAAATTAATGAGTTCCCGTGGGAATCATAAAAACTAAATCCACGCAGATTTACACGCAGAGTACGTTTCACTCCGACACCGGAGTATCTTCAGGAGATGTTGACTCGATTGTCTCTCGATCGATTGTAAAGTTTATTGATCTATTGTTTAGTTTATTGATAGTTTGATCGTACGTACGTTGAGAATAATTTGGAAGATCTATGTGGCGTGGTGAACATTGCAAGACACACAGTACACAGTACCCACATAGATTTACCTACTGTGGCGGAATATAGCGACTTAAATTTCAATTTCTTTCACTATCATGGACTTTTTCAAAGTAACGCTTGCTTCTATCCAATATTAAAAATCTCTGCTTACATGTTTTACACTTTACAACATGCAGCTCAACATTAATAATTAGTTCAACCAATATTAAAATGAATGGCAACCATATCAAGCACTAGCGAATGCTATTCCAGACTATAATCTATCTTTGTACCAAATTTCAGCCAGATTCCGTTCTGCCGTTGGGGCGTCATTGAGTAACAAACATCCATACATCCATTCATCCATACATCCATCCAAATTTCGCATTTATAATATTAGTATAGATGTATATTCTTCATGCTACAAATAAATCATGTTCGTGGAACATGTATCAGCGTGAAGTGATCCAGTGATGCGTCGTAACGAGCCATCGAAGCCTTATCGCAGTTCACTATTCATTAGGTCTCCCATCACGCGCTCCTCGACCCGGCTCCACTCCACTCCACTCCGCTCCACTCCACTCCACTCCACTCCACTCCACTCCACTCCACTCCACTCCACTCCACTCCACGCACTAACAAGTAACAACTTGATCTGCACACGCGGATGTACAGCCAGAGTTGTAGCGGGAAGGAAATGAAGAATTAAAGACAGGACAGACCGAGTCGCACTATTTACAACAGCACTAAAAATAACGTGACAATGAAGCAAACATTGCAACACGGTAAGCAATAATGTGATACTTATCACTTGCTCAGAATTGTTGAAATTATACAGCTAAAAAATAAGCATTGTTTCGGTCGAAGCAGAGGATAATATCAATCAATCAATAATAATTTGTTCTATGGCTCTGATAATTCCTTAGTTAAGATGATTTGTGAGATGGTGATAATTAAAAAAAAATACCCGGCTGAGTTTGTTGTGGGCTCTTCTCAGACCAGGGCACGTATGGAACCCTCGTAGCTTTAGTTTTAAGATACCGTAACCGATTATCACCATCATGTTTTATAAGTAAGTACTTTTTGACGTGAATAAGTGTACCTACAGTGTACCTATATTGAATAAAAAATGATATTGAATATTGTATCAATTCTCATTTATTCAAATTAGGTACACTTTACACCTATCATCATACTTCACACTTATATTATAAATGCGAAAGTGTGTTTGTTTGTTGCTTTGTCCTTCAATCGTACCGTAACGGGACAACGGATTGACGTGATTTGGCATAGGTATAGTAGAGGTCCTGGAGACGGAGGGAATCGGTTTAAAAGTCAAGGGATAGGCCATCATCCATACATCCACACAAACTTTCACGTTTATAATATTAGTATAAAACAATGTAATACTATAGAAACGCCTCAATCCGCTGTAACTGTGGCCGCGACTTATTAGTCGCGGTGTAGTGAGCGTGCAGAGCTCATCAGTCGCGCGATTTATGCCCGCAATACAACCACCGCTTAACTAACATACAGTTGGACGACTAAAAATATTAAAAAAAAATTTTTTATCCACTACAAGTTAGCCCTTGACTGCCATCGATATATATGTAGGTACTAGATGGGCCCTTTCATACAAAAATGGCGGGCGACCAACTATGAGAGCGCGTTCCTATAACCTGTCATAAGCCTGTCTTTGTCCCCGTCGTAGCGCTGTCACGGTCGCTCATCGTGTAGATAATTTGTTATTAAGTTAACATCTAAAGTTTTATTAGTTTGGCACTGTATAATTTTTATTTTAAGGTAAGTGTTTCAATTCACAATTATACATTTCATAAAAAACGTTATTTAATCTTCCTATTTAATATTTCTATCCATTACGCAATCATTTAATTTCCGCGGCAAACTGTATGATATTTTTTTTTTACTCACTGGCCTTACGGCTTTGGGTTCCAACCCTAGAATAGTCCAGTCCAGTACGATAAAAAAATGCAACCAAGATTAGTTAATGCATAGATGGGCAGAACGGACAGTAGGCAATAATACCTTCCGAGACGCAATATTATGCTATTATAATATGATAAAATTAGTCATTGACGTGAGTTTAATGTTTAAACCAACTTCAATAAATAAAGAGTTTTCATTTATTAATGTTGGTAATTTTTATTTTGTACTAGCGAATGCCCGCGAGTTCGTCTGTGTGGTTTGAGGATTTTTGGTTCCCGCGCGAACTCCTTAATTTTCCGGGATAAAAAGCCTATGTGTTATTTCAGACTATAATCTATCTCTGTGCCAAGTTTCAGCCCATTATCATTTATCGTTTACCTCAGAGAGTACACTGATGTAGGTATTATTTTCGACAAACGCATCTGTACTAATCTATGACCGAGTCATACGTTTTCAAGATGGCGCATATGTTGCAAGCAAGTTCCCGCTTTTCAGACTAGATGGCGTTGATGGCGTTGCTAAAAATACGCCCACATTCATTGTTTGACAGGGCCCGTCTATGTAAATTGAGGTCGTTGTTGACTGCGATCTCACCTGATGGTAAATGATGATGCAGTCTAAGATGGTAGCGGGCTAACCTGTAAGGGACATGGCAGTTATATTAAACCCATACCCCTATTCGGTTTCTACACGGCATCGTACCGGAACGCTAAATCGCTTGGCGGCACGTCTTTACCGGTAGGGTGGTAACTAGCCATGTTTACATGAGCCTTCCTTAATAAAATTGTGCGGTGTGTGTGTTGTAAGAAACCTTGAGCCTTGTTACTTCGTTTGGTAGTTTTGACACAGTGTTTTTTTTATCCACTACAAGTTAGCCCTTGACTGCGATCTCACCTGATGGTAAATGATGATGCAGTCTAAGAAGGTAGCGGGCTAACCTTATAGGTTGTATTTGAATTCGTCTCCCTGTTTCTGAGAGGCGATAATAGCTTCGAATTGCGAAAACCAGAGACGCGGTGAGTCGCGGTCTTCCCTGGTCCTTCACTGGTCTGCAAGATAGTTTTTTGGTTAACTAGCCCAGTTTTACACTAGGGGTGAGGGACCTGAGAATTAAACCTTTTCTATTATTTTTAGTAAGCCATAATTTTGACGCATATATTATTTATTATCAGCTCTTCTTTTATGCAGATGAGTGTTCAATTTTTAATTATTTGGGCTTCCATCGGGACACTCGGAAGTAGCTGATGGCTCTTTTAAAATTTGTTTTAAAAGAGCCATCAATAAGTGTTTGAATTTTTAAAGCTACTATTGAGAAGCGTGAAACTCATATTTAGAGATGCTTTGACTGCTAGACACACATATCATAATTGTATTCTGCGTTTAGATATGATATTTTATTAAAATCAGACGGGCAGTAAATAGGTGACAGACACTAGGCAGATGGGCAGACAAAGATCGTGCAGCTTGCACCGTTCCGTAACTGCCACCCCGCGCCGTATTCCCACACCGGCGGGCTGATTACATAACTCGCGACAGGCTTGCGACAGGCGTAAATCTCGCGATCGCTGCTGTCAAACGGCACTTTTGTATTACGTATCAGCGGCTACAGAGCAGACAGCAGTCGAGCTCTAGTTCACCCTCTAGCGGACAATCTATGAACTAAAAACTGCATTCGTGTCCTTGTCGTACCAGCAAATTGGTATTATCTAAGCTTCCTTGACAGCAATACGACAGCGACAGCCGAGCAAAATGAAACGTCAAACAGCAACAACCTCTGCACCTGTTGCAAAGTGATTGTTGGGTAATTGTCGAGTGCGTTTACTGTGGTTTTTTAAATATGTAGGTACATAACCTCAAGCAATTTGAATAATATCTACGTGAAAAACCAACATTTTTGAATGTAAGATAGTTTCACACACGGTAGACGGCACGCGTAGAAAGGTTAAATCTCTATTATGTAGTGCAAAATATTTATAATATTAATAGAGAGTAGATCAGAGTAGATAGTACATAATAGTTTAGCCATAACAATGTACTCTGTGGTTTAGCCTACGATCAGTCGAACACTTCACTCTTTAAATTCAACCACAGAGGAACATACTCAAGGAACGTACCAAAGATGACTATAAAAGGTATGGATAAAGCTGCTTATTTTGTTTTCATCTATTGCTGTCCTGTCGCGAGTGGCGCTAGTATCGATAGCAAAAGTGCATGAAAAGTGCATTCTGCGACAGGCGAGCAATAGACGTGCGATCGGCTTGCGTAATACGAATTCTAGTGACATTTTGCGAACGATCGCGTAGTGTTTGTTGTCGCATTGCTACTGCTGTCGCTACTGTAACATTATACGTAATCGGCCTGCGGGTTCATAACGTCGCGGTACAACTGTACTATTACGTATGCTGTGGCACAGCCACAGTGCAGTGTCTCAACAACAATGGCAAGCCAGTCACGTGCGCGCGCTAATTGCCCGCGCGATTGTGGAACCAACCCCCCGCCGCTCGCGCCTCTACGATCCAATCGAGACCGTGCTACGCTCGCGTAGCAACTCCAAACAGGCTTCGTTAACGGATCATTAGTTAGTATACGACAATCCAGGAGTAGGTATTATTGAGACACTTTTAATATATTTGTACTCTCATTTGGAACTTGCACGAGCGAATGGTCACAACGATTCCACGAGATATTTAATGTAATATGATAAAAGTTAGCTAAACCTGAAGACAATATTCATTCGGTCTGGCCACGATTGCTATCCTTAAATTTTGAACCAAATTGCGATCTAAACACAAAAGTATTCAATAATCGCTGAGTCTGCCTGCAGGAGACCGAATTACCATCGTCAAAACAACAATAATAACAAACAGTAAAAATGCTAACAAGTTATTTTACGACTGCCTGAAAAAAGGAGTATATTGTTTTCAGGGTTTATGTATGTATGTCTGCCTCGTTGGTCTAGTGGTTAGCATGTTCGACTGCGGCTGACGAGGTCCCGGGTTCGAGTCCCGGTTCGGGCCATAATTAAGTGTTGGGTTTTTCTGATTAGAAATTCTCAGTACCAGCCCGGAGTTAGGAAGTTGGCGGTGTTTCACCCCCGTGCTTCGGAGAACACGTTAAGCCGTCGGTCCCGGTTATTATCACTAACATGATAATAGTCGTTAAAGCCCGCCAACCCGCATTGGAGCAGCGCGGTGGATCTAAGCTCTAGTACCCTCTCTCCTATGAGAGTTGAGGCCTGCGCCCAGCAGTGGGACGTTAATGGGTTGTTGTGGTATGTATGTATGCATGTGAGTTTGCATATTCCACCATAACTTCTATACGCTTAAACTGATTTTGATAAATGAGGTATCGTTAGAATCCCTAGCTTATTCCGGGTGACATAGGCTAGCAAAATTAAAACAAAAATTGATGGGGTGACCATGGACCCGCATTGAAGACTAAATTTGAAAAAAAGAACTAAAATAAGATTAATCTTATTTTAGTTCTTTTCATATTCATAGTTAACTATACTATAATCATTATTTCCTAACATTTTCCTAAGGTTGCCTGGTAGAGATCGCTAACTAAGCGATAAGGCCGCCTTTTGTATCCTACTTCTGTGTTTTTTTATTTCCTATTTTTGTTATTTTTACTTTTTGTGGTGGTACAAATAAAGTATATAATAATAATAATCATCATCTAGAAAATGATGAGTATATTCCAAAAATATATAATACTATAGTTCAATAATCCAGGGATTCACAAAAATAAAAAAATATCATTCAATAAAAATGTGAATAAGATTCTAATTTAACTAGATTAATGTAGATTTTTAACTTTTAATTCGTTTTGTGGCAGGGCAGTCGTGTTTTTTAATTTTTTTAGTTATGATTTGTTTTCACAAACATTAGCGTCTGAGCTTCTAGTTCGTTACAATAAAATAAATAAAGAGTGTAGCCACAGAATACTTACTGGTACTACGAACATGGGGCTTACTCCCAACGCTTAAAGCAGTACTTAAGCAATATTACTTTTAAATGACAGTTTTATTGTGATGTTTCTAAAGTAAAGATTACAAAACACGAACGTCGACGATAATGAAACATGAAGGCATGTGGTTTCGTACTGGCTGTAGTTGACAGAATGGCCCCAGAAGCGAAATCACAACCACCGACCTCCCTGGAGCAGAGTGCACTGGTAGAGTGCTGTTGTCTTAACGCTGGAGGTTCCGGGTTCAATCCCCGGCAGCGCCAATTTAAGAATTTATAATTTCTGAATTTTCTCTGGTCGTGAGAGGCTTCGGCTTTGGCTACTTATCACCCTACTTGTAAAAACGTTCCTCTTAGCGATTTAGCGTTCCGATGCGATACTGTGAAGAATGCATCATCCATTTTAGACTGCATCATCACTTACCATCAGGGGAGATCGCAGTCAAGGACTAACTTGTAGTGGATAAAAAAACCGTCCAATGTATCGACTTCCGGTGTCTCTCGTCTCAACATTAGCGCCTCCGTGTCTCCAATATCACTTTTGCTTTTAAGAGGTCAACTCGATGCTCGATTGCTTTAAAAAGCAATATTGTTCAGGATGGATGGATGTCTTTTTTTTATCCACTACAAGTTAGCCAGCAATATTGGTCAGGCAGTAAATAACCAATGGATGTTTTATTTTTTATTTTTATCCACTACGAGTTAACCCTTGACTGCGATCTCACCTGATGGTATGGTAGGATGTTAGTATGTCTACCCTTATGTACCTACTAAACTGACTTCAGTTACTCAAGATAGGGTCTATCTAAGCGGAAAATACCATCAAATTATAAACTTTTAAGAGCGCTACATCATAATTTGTATCATAATATAAGCGTTAGCAGGTAAGTATTACGCTATTTAAGTCTTTTATTTTTCTTAATGTCAAAAAATATTAAAATTCAAATTTTAATCTTTTGCTGCATTTAGCTAGGGTCTATCAGTGGAAAATACCATCAAATTATAAACTTTTAAGAGTGCTACCTCGTAATTAGTCCCTTAATATAAACGTTGGTAGGTAAGTATTATTTAAATCTTATTCGCTAAAGTTATTTTTCTTAATGTTAAAAAATATCAAAATTCAATTTTTAAAGTTTTGCTGCATTTGCTTTTTTGCTTTTTTTCTATCCACTTCAAGTTACCCTTGACTGCGATCTCACCTGATGGTAAGTGATGATGCAGTCTAAGATGGTAGCGGGCTAACCTGTTAGGGGCATGGCAGTTATATTACACCTACACCCCTATTCAGTTTCTACACGGCATCGCACCGAAACGCTAAATCACTTGGCGGCACTTCTTTGCCGGTAGGGTGGTAACTAGCCACGGCCGAAACGTCCCACCAGGCCAGACCAGAGAAAATTCAGAATTTATAAATTCCCAAATTGACCCTGCCGGGGATCGACCCGGGACTTCCCGCATTTTAAGACAGCAGCGCTACACACTGCGCCACGGAGGTCGTCAAAAATTGTGCTGCGATCCATTTACACGTCGTCCAAATATCAAGGAATCAATCAAGCTAAAACATATCGTATTCCACGGTAACAGCGGCTATATTTCCCTGTGATCCGGACGGATGCGCGTCCCGAGTTGTCACCGAGCAGCTGATCGATGACTCAGCTCATTATGTTAACTCGCGCCAATCACTCCGCTGCTAGTGAAGCTGCAATGTGTTGCTGAGCCAATCGAGCGCTCGAGAGAGCTCGGCTGATGAGCGTGTGTATTGATTCCAATAATATACTATATCTATACTCAATGCTCAATATCATTTATTCAATATAGGTACACTGTAGGTACACTTATTGACGTTAAAAATTACTTACTTATAAAACATGATGGTGATAATTGGTTAGGAAAACAGTTTATGCGGAGAAGAAAAAAACGAGAAGAATTTATGAACGCCAGTCGCTACTGGATATTATTAATATTCTGATCGAAGTTATTAAACTATTATACAAACTAGATCCTGATATCAAGCGCAGCCATATTGAGAATTAAGTTGTCATTTAAAAATCTTTTGTTATAAAACTTAGCGTTTCAGTTTTCGATTGATCTATAAGTATTAATAATTATCAAAACCTTTGTAACAGTTTTTTAAATGTTAGGTTTTTTTGTTGTAATCACTTTACATGCCCGCGATTTCTTTTGCGTGGATTAAGGTTTTACCATTGAAAATGGTTATCAAATGCAAATTCCCTGAGACGTATTTTTGGTCATAGCTCCGGGGATTTTACGAGGATCGAGATGGAAATAGTATCAAGCGTTGGCGAATTTATCGAGGTGCGTGTGAGCGTTTGATTTTTGAAAATCGGCATGTAACTTTTTTTGGAATTTTGAAAAATGTACGAATGTTCAGTTTTTTGGGGGGTGTTTCCGAAATATTTACAATTACTACATTATGACTTTAGAAAAAATGGAAAAAAGGTCCTAGGGTATGTATTATATCAGGTACAAAATGGCGAACTTTTTTTTAAATCGATTAATAATTGTGGTGGTCCCTTTAGTTTGGAATTGTAGAATAACGGGTATTTTCCGTATATAAATAGTTATGTAGCTTCTATGACTATTGACTGTTCGTCATGGTAATGATGTAAAAGATACGAATGTAGGCGAGAAGTGCATTTGAGTTGATATATTGAAAATCGGTTAGTAAAGTTTTAAAAAATTTTGAAGAAGAGATTTTAATTTTTAACCTAAATTTTTGGATCATTTTCAATGCTCCGATTTTTGCGGGGACTGCGAAATCTGTGAATTTTTCGATCACCGCGGGAACTAATTAATTTTCTGGAATAAGTCTATGTCCTTCCCCGGGACACAACCTATCTCTTTACCAAATTTTATCAAAATCAAAGTTGTTGTTTATCAAGAGTTGGGCCGTTAAAGCGTGGCAGACGTAGACGTAGCAACGTAGATAAATAGATAGATAGATAAATACTTTATTGCACACATGAAAAATACAAGGTAAAGTTAACTATAAACTAGGTATGCAAAGGCGGCCTTATTGCTTATTGAGCAATCTCTACCAGGCAACCTTGGTACCTTTCTTACGCTTACGCAACGTAGTTGAAGCAACAGAGCGTAAGAAAAATTATATATATACTAATATTGATAGACACGCTATAACGTTTACTTATATTATTTTTCAATACTTAAAAGCAATTTCTTCCATCTAGATCACTTTCAGGCTAATAAGAAAACAGTTTATGCGGAGAAGAAGAAAAACAAGAAGAATTTATGATCACCAGTCGCTACTGGATATTATTAATATTCTGATCAAAGTTATTAAACTAAATATTATACAAACTAGATCCTGATATCAAGCGCAGCCATATTGAGAATTAAGTTGTCATTTATAAATCTTTTGTTATAAAACTTAGCGTTTCAGTTTTAGATTGATCTTTAAGTATTAATAATTATCAAAACCTTTGTAACAGTTTTTTAAATGTTAGGTTTTTTTGTTGAAATGATAGGGCTTTCAATCCTCGACCACGCACTTCAAATTTTTCTGAGATACGTCATAATCTATGTGCGTAATGAATATCGCTTGCACACGGGGAAGGACTTGAAGGAGAGTTCAAGTTCTCAAAGGCGAGTTAATTATAATAATTCGCACTCGGCTGGCGTGGTGGATTGTGGCTCAAACCCATCACATTCTGGAAAGAAACTAACAACGTTGTGGTTACATTTTGTACCCACAACATCAAGCTGAGTTAGGACCCTTTTATTGGCACGACACATTCTAGACGTTGAGTGATTAAGTTAAGTTAGATTTTAAGTACTTTTTGTATTTTATGTTTACTATGTGTTGTATCAGCAAATAAAACATATTCTATTCTATTCTATTCTAAACTCGTGCTCAGTATTACCGCATAGTAAGATCACGATGGGGTTTCAGTGATAACACACAGCATGCCAGAGCATCCAGCAGTTCCTAGTGTAGCTTTGATTGCAACGGCAGGTTAAGTCATATCGGCAGCGCGTCTTAGGCGGCTTTGATCAACGCAGTAAGGAAATGCCGTCACTCAACACCATTTTGAAATTCTAAGGTAGTGTGTTGAAGACGTTTATTGAGTTGTGAATTCCCTAAAGGAAAATATACACCACTATTATAAAGACCGATAAAAAGTAAGAAAAAGTAAAAACTGCGCAGCTGAAGTCGTCAGCAACAGCAGCGAGTGAAGGAGAAATGTGCAACATCTGAGTGCTCTCTGAGCTTCTCTCGCGGGAAAAACAATTAATCGTCGCGAGATCTCTCGGCCCGCCTGGCTCGGAGGGAAGCCAGCGTTGCCCGCCAGCGACAGCCGAGCTAATATCTCCTGTCCTCCCCCTCCCACTCCCCCTCCACTTGCCCTCCCCCCTCCCCCTCCCCCTCCCCCTTCCCCCAGGGCGACCCGCGAGCTGGCGCGACTCCAGACACTTGCCACTATCTGTATTAGTTCACAAGAGATTTGATTACCGTAGAGCTACTATTGGACAGTTATTAAATACAGGGAACATACTGCCAACGTTTTAAGCTACATAAGCCTTCGTGTTTTAGAATTAATATACTATATAATTAATTACTTTTGTTATTTTTTATTTTTCTTTTATGTGCATCGACCACACGAGCTCCTAGATCCTATCATCAGCTTTGAACGCCCGGGTTGCCTTTAAAAGATCACTTTAGTCTTACTAGACTTCAGCCTTCTAGACTTTTAGCCACCTTTGCGCATTACCACAGTTTCCCGTTTTCTGATTCGTATGCATAATTTTGTACCTATGTGTTAAGATGCAATAAAGACGTATACTACTACCACTACTAATATAATCCTTATTTTATGAACATCAAGATGCGTGACATCAAACTGTCATTTTGAGTAGTATTGCTTGAGTATTGCTTTAAGCGTTGGCGGTGTCGCCCCAGGCAAACTCGACAATGACAAACAACATTGCGGCTGCTATGTGACGGCAACACTCCACTAGAACCCTAGTTTGTATGCTACGCATGAACCTTCACCTCTAAAATTGAACACTATCAAATTATGAAACCAAACACAAACTGTATTTATTTATAAGCTGACAAAATACTTAGCAAGATTAATAATTATAGCTGTTAATCAGTCGACAAAAATAATATGATGAATTTAAATGTGAACATAGATACAGGTAAATTGATAATGTGATAGATATTGCTCCAAAAATTTGACACAGGAACAAAGAGTTGCCAAAGCGATCTGTAACGATTTCACTTTATCGTGTCTATCACAAATAATACGTGCCCCGAAGCCCAGCTCCGTGGAGTGAAGCTAAACTATGTCGAGAGCCCTAACTGGCTGCTATTGTGCGAGTTATTGACATTCTTCCGCTGCTATGAGCTATTGTAATGGCGCCTGTGATTGCTTATGGTTATTGGTATCCAATACAATTGGGGCAATGTTTGTCTTGGACGGAACTTCGCATAGCTTCGAGATATTTCATAATTCTCTTGTAACTTATTGCTGACCCGTCTCGGATTCGCTCGAGTTATGCCTGTAACTAAACTAACCAATAATCTAATTTAAAACTGACTGATCTATGAACGGATTTACGAAAATTTGAATCATTTGAAATTAAATTGTATGGTTCACACGGACGAAGTCGCGGGCAAAAGCTTGTGTTCTATAATAATATGATGCTTACTAAACACATAAATAAAACTACGGTCTTGAGCTTGTAGCGGTTCTCTGCTACTCTCTAGATTTTTCCATACATAACGCTCTAGCCCTGTAATCTAACATAATTATCCTAACTCCATTTATTGCCCACTGAGTCTACTTGATCTTATTTATTTAAGTGGTAATCAAATAACGATAATATGTCACGTATTTAAATAGTAATGTGTACAATATACTGCCTCATTAGTCTTGCGGTGTACATGTGTTATAAATAACCTCGTTGGTCTTGCGGTTAGCATAGTCGACTGCGGATCACGAGGTCCTGGGTTCGATTCTCGGTCGGGCATAAAAATTGTTAGGTATTGAGTTTTTCAATTAAGAAATTCTCAGTACCAGCCCGGAATTGAAAGTTGGCGGTTTTCACCCCCGTGCCTCGGAGAGCACGTTAAGCCGTCGGTCCCGGTTATTATCACTAACATGATAACCACCACTACAGCCTATTAACGTCCCACTGCGGGGCACAGGCCTCCACTCTCATAGGAGAGAGGGAATTAGGAGCTTAGACCCACCACGCTGCTCCAATGCGGGTTGGCGGCTTTAACGACTATTATCATGTTATTAAAGCCCGCCAACCCGCATTGGAGCACCATGGTGGGTCTAAGCTCCAATTCCCTCTCTCCTATGAGAGGGGAGGCCTGTGCCCAGCAGTGGGGCGTTTATGAGCTGTAGTGGTAGTGGTAAAGAGAATAATAATTCAATAGTTAAATAAATTAGTTTAAGTACAAATAACGGTAAAAGGAAAATAAAGTTATTTAATAGGCTGTAGTGGTGTACAATATAAATGAAACAGTCATTCGGAATGGATGTGCTAATTAATTCTGTTTGTCGCCATTTGTCGAGCGCTGTGTGGTCGCCATTCACTGATTAAACCACACACACGTGTCGCGGCTGAAGGCTTTTGATTCCCGATGCGATTCAAATGAATAATGAAACCAAGTCATAATTAAAAAAATTACAAAACAAGACTGCCTTGCCAAAAAACGAACTAATAAAAAGTTATAAATCTAAATTAATCTACCTAGTTAAATTAGAATCTTATTCACATTTTTATTAAATTATATTTTTTTGTGAATCACTGCATATTGAACTATAGTGTTATATATTTTTGGAATCTATTCATCATTTTCTAGACGATGATTATATAGTTAATCATATTTTAGATTTTTTTTTAAATTTTAATCTTTAATGCGGGACCATGGACACGCCATCATTTTTATTTTTATTTTACTAGCCTATGTCACCCGGAATAAGCTAGGGATTCTAACGATACCTCATTTATCAAAATCGGTTCAGGCGTATAGAAGTTTTGGTGGAATATACAAACTCACATACATACATACATCTGAAAACAATATACTCCTTTTTTCAGGCAGTCGTATAATAAGTTATTCAAGTTATAAAGACTCATGTCACGAATTCTCGTAAAGGCATATATACATGACTAAATATAATCTAAGACCGATTGGCTATCTATAGATCTTTAATTTAAAGTTCTTAACACTACACGTGGGCTTAGAACGGATTTATTGGGTGGTAGCGAACAACTGCGCTACCCACAATGTAACTTGTCGAAATCCTGAAATGTCGTACTAAAACATGTGTTAAAGATTAGTTTTAAAATCCATCGGATAATAAATATTAAATGAATAACAAATTGGAACGATACAACAAAAGGACTCGCGGCATTTCAGCTATCATCTCTCACACACTTTACTTTCTAACATCACGTCCGAACTCACTATCATTCCCCATTCAACTACCTGCCTTGCCTATCTTAATTTTTGCCTCTAATTTTGCCCAAAATACCCGCGTTCGTTCACCATTGGTCCAATTATGCATTTCTACCAACTCTCCATACAATAATAATGCAATACCAACATGAAATCAGTATTAACATTCTATAAATAATATATAAATGTTGCCAGTCGAACACACGATCACGACACTCATATAAACTAACTAGATACCTATTGTAATTGATTCCTTGATAGATCTAAATAAAGATTTTTTAGGTGAAAATCTTTAGCCACGTTGAGCACTTTTTGGTAGGGGGTGAACTTGTGGATTCGCGTGACCGACACCGATTCCGCGCTGTTACGAAGACAAAAGGTCTTAAATATAAATATATACGACATTCGTAATTAAACTTTTTAAAAATTAAAATAAATGCCTCAGATATAAGGTATAAATATTTTTTAAATTATTTTAAATATTCGTTTGCACTTCTATCGGCAATAGAAGTCCCTATGACTGCCAATTTTTTTTCTATCAAATAAGGATTCTAAAACATGAAAGTCAACGATAAAATGAAATAATATTATAGCTTATGACAGGCCCCAGATTTCGATTTCCGGCAGAGATTATTTGGGAAATTATAATTCCTAAATTTCCTCTACTCTACTCTGATCTAGTGAGAGGATTTGGCCGTAACTTGTTATGTGCTGCCAAATGATTTACCGTTCCGGTACGATTCCGTGTGGAAAGTGGAAACTGATTAGGAGTGAGTATTTATAGTATAACTGCAATGCCCCACTTACCGCTACACCAGGTGCGATCGCAATTCGCTGTCAAGGGGTAGGTAACTAAAAGTAGAATAAAAAATAACACAAATAATAAATTGTGTTATAATCAAGAAAGAATACCGCGTCTCGGCCCTGCCAGTGTGCTTTTCGTCGTACAATCAGTCGAGTTAGAGGTCCGGCGCAAACGTATGTATCATACAAACGGTGATACCTATTTAGTGTAGAGTGTACAATGTACACTGTAATGTAGCCCGCCAACTCGCATTGGAGCAGCGTGGTGCGTGTAAACTCTAATTCCCTTTCTCCTATGAGAGTGGAGGCCTGTGCCCAGCAGTGGGACGTTAATAGGCTGTAGTGGTGGTGTTGGTGGTACAATGTACAGTGGTAGCAACAAGCTAATTTGTGTTTGTGAGGCTCGTTAGTGTGCGGTGGTCGCAATCAAATTGTTTTATAATCAAGAAAGGATACCGTGTCTCAGCACTGCCAGTGTGCTTTTCGTCGTACAATCAGTCGAGTTAGAGGTCCGGCGCAAACATATGTATCATACAAACGGTGATACCTATTTAGTGTACAGTGTACAAGGTACAGTGGTAGCAACAAGCTAATTTGTGTTTGTCAGCGGCAGATAGCTGCAGGTGGGCGGGGAAGCTCGTTAGTGTGCGGTGGACGCAATCAGAACGCCGGCCAGAGACTCAAACATTCTAATTAACTTCCTGAAAACGTTATCACCACGGACTATGATTTTTAACACGACACCGCAACACTGTGCATGAAAGCATGCCATAATATTAATATGGTTCCCAAAGAGTTTCTGGATTTGCCATTACATAGATTTAAAGACCGTGTTAAACAGCATTTGTTAAGTCGAGGTTATTACACTATCGATGATTTTATTAACGACAAAGTAGCATGGAAGCAACCGGCCTCGCATCCAGTGACCCACAAGTCAGTATAATACTTGTAACGTCTGTGTTGTGTTGTCTACATATTGTAACCTTTTCTTTTCTATGAAAAGAGCAACTGCTGAGTTTCTTGCCGACTCTATCTCAGTAGAATCAGCTTTCCGAACCGGTGGTAGAGTCTTAACGTTTCATAAGTGACACAAGTTGTTCTACATGAAATAAATAAATCATTTATCATTTAAGCAATTAGATTAGTCCATCCAAATTATCTGACCCTGTGGCGTAAATTGGGACCAATTTTTATGCCTGTTTAGTTTTTGTTTTTATTTTATTTTTATATACACAATCGACGCTGTCACTGGTTCAGGTTATTTGTGGGACTATACTTATTGTAGTTGTAGTATAGCGATTAATTGAAGATTCAAAAGCATTGTATAAAACTTTTGATGGATTAAAAAACATTTGAATGTTGAGCTAACATGTTATGAGAGAAACTCAGTGCAAACGCCCGCGTCGCATGGGAAATAAGTTTCGTCGTGTCGCGCAGGTCTGTGCAAGACCATAATGTTAACAGGTCGTGCGTTGACATGTCGTATTGACCTTTTGTCCCGTGTTAAAGTCATCCGCAATCGAAACTATCTAACCTCCAATCCTTTTATCCCTATAAATTCCCACTTTGTTCGTTTGGTTTCCAGTGAGTCGACCGCATTATGCACGCAGTGAGGTGATACAGTTTGATGTTAACACGCATTGTATTGTGCACTTGTTTCGGTAAAAGCTAATAATATTAATGTTAATGAGCCTGAGGTCAGCGCAGTGGTCTGTCAGACAACGGAACGCATCATTATTAAATATCATCTATACTAATATTATAAATACGAAAGTTTGGATGGATGTATGGATGTATGGATGTGTGGATGTGTGGATGTATGGATGTATGGATGTTTGTTAATCAATCACGCCACAACGGCTGAACGGATCTGGCTGAAATTTGGCACAGAGTATAGTCTAGAATAGCACATAACTAGGCTACTTTTTATCCCGGAAAATTAAGGAGTTCCCGCGGGAACCAAAAAACCTCAAACCATGCAGACGAAGTCGCGGGCATTAGCTAGTTATTAATATCATGCAACATTAGAGATCCGTTAAAAATAAACTGACTCCAATCATCAGTTCATCAAAATTTTATAACTAGTCTAGTAAAAACGTAAGTTCTTTTCGCTCTGCTATAAAAGAAAATTGGAGCGAACTTGGAGCTAAGCACCTAGACATAGAATTAAAATTAGGAATCAACTAGAATATACGAGAGGGACTACTCCATCTATACTGGAGTGAGAGAAGAGATAAGAACCGGACAAAAAGTTGTCTTGCCCGCTGAGTATTTTGGGCTTTAGAGTTTTTAAGTTGCTTTGGATGATATGAAATCTTTCGGGTTATTTTAAGGCTACGTTTGCACTGCGAAAAACATTCGGGTGAATTTATTTCCGCAATTCTATAACAGTAGAAATCATGATTTTTTATCCACTACAAGTTAGCCCTTGACTGTGATCTCACCTGATGGTAAATGATGATACAATCTAAGATGGTAGCGGGCTAACCTGTTAGGGGCATGGCAGTTATATTAAATCCAATACCCCTATTCGGTTTCTACACGGCATCATACCGGAACGCTAAATCGCTTGGCGGCACGTCTTCGCCGGTAGGGTGGTAACTAGCCACGGCCGAAGCCTCCCACCTGGCCAGACCAGGGAAAATTCAGAAATTATAAATTCCCAAATTGATTCCCGGGGATCGAACCCGGAACCTCCGCACGTTAAGACAACAGCGCTACACACTGCGCCACGGAGGTCGTCAAATAAAATATATCTATATCTATATCAAAATATTTCTATAGGACGTGTTCCTCGTATTTAAAACCGGTTACTATTTCTATTTTTACCTTTTTTGTCGTTCCATGTCTACGGTGAAGGCAATTAAACCACCCGGCCGAGGCTGTTGTTCTGTATGTTTGTTTGCATGTTTGATGCAAACGCGCAAATAAAGCCTAAAAATTAAACCTGGGACAATTTGTTTGTTAAGTTGTACCATTTGTTGGTTCAGATATTATAACCCCTCTAAATTAAGCAGAGCAAAGCAATATGGAGAGGTATTCGCTGAATGCTGTAAGGTAAGGTCAATTATAATTTTTTTTTTAACTCTCATGTCTTACATATTAATACAATATTCTTAATATAACTGTCAGGGCGTTGCTAAATGTTAACATTATTATTACCTACATAAATATAATTAATTATTCTTATTAATTTATTTAGCACATAATACATGTAATATACAATATATCTACTTACGAGTATAGTAAAACATGTGACAATACATATTTTTATATTTAATTTAATATATCATGTTATTGGGGTCTATTCATTAAAAAAAAATCTTCAACACTATAAAAACATTTTTGTAAAGGCCATTCTTTAAATTTTCTTTCAAATGTTGTCATTTTGTTCTCGTCAGTTATGAAATTTGGGAGTTTATTATAAATGGTTACGGACCTAAATGATGGACTAATTCGCGCTAACGTTATGAGGTTTTAGTAGGGTTTTTTTGTGGTCAGCAGTGGGACGTTAATGTGCTGTACTGATGGTATAGTGGAGGACCTGGAGAGGGACATAAGGTACTTTTTATCCCGTTAAATTCAGGAGTTCCCGCTAAAATAAAACAAACATAAACTACGCGAATGAAGTCGCGGGCAACAGCTAGCGAATGAATTAATGAATTATTATTAGCCAGGAAACAGGTGAAGAAGAATCTGAATAACTTAGTACTTTAGAAGATTGGCACTAATCAGCGCTGTTTTCATTTTAAAAGTAAAAAGTCAGTGAGCCACTCTAAGCTCGGGATAACAATCCGCCGGAGACTGAATTAAACGACAAATGAGAGATTACTCGTCGTGGCCGAGCTCGCTGTCACAAAGCCCATGTTTTGTATTATGTTACTTGTATTTCTTTTATTAGAAAGAAAAGAAAGCTGCTTTGCTGTATATTTTATATATTTGAGATTAAAATCATTTGTCTAATTAAAGTAACTAGTGGTTCGCCCCGAACTGAGACCTCGCGGTATCCATAAGATAGTTTTAACTATATAGTTAACTTTTAACATTAGACGCAAAAGAGCTAAAGAGTTATTGGAGAAACGAATAAACTTTTACATAGCGTCATCTATTGACATCATTGTGAAATTCTGTTAAAAATACTGAAGCTTATTAAAAATTAAATAATTTTGTTTCATTATAATATTTATCTAATTTTAGTATTTGTTCTTTAAGTACAGGATATAATTCAAATAATTGATCAAGTTTCAGGCTCAGCCTTTCAGAAAATTGAGAGTTCTGAGGTCAACTTTGGACGTTAGACAATCTCCACTTTGAAAGCCCCTCATTTCGTCAATTTTAGGGGAAAAATTTAAAAAAAAATTTTTTTTCTCCATTCCTAATTATCTTTAAAATGATAAACCGCAACTATGATATGAAGATATGTAACGCTATAAAAATATTTTATTTTATGACACCGTGAAATCAAGATTTTTATAACTTTGTAAGCGCTCGGCTGGAGGCCATCGGTTTACATATTATATTTAAATTTGAAGTAATTACGTTCAGTAATTCAGAAGTTATAAGGCTCTGACAGACGGACGGACGGACGGACGGACAAGTTCACTCAAGTAGACTCGCTTCGCTCAGTCAAAAAGTACTTTATTGTACACCATACAAAAAATAATATACAACAACACATAAAAATACAAATTATTAATTTTTAATTTGTAAATTAATGGAATATTTCTGGAAAATAAATTGATTTATTTATTATATTTCATTTGTTATCATCATGGAGATTCGTTTCTATTGTTGTTTATCATGTTTAATAAGTGTAATTTATTTTAATAATGCTAGAATCACAGACCAGTTATCTAAGCTAATATTATAAAGAGGAAAGATTTGATGGTTTGTTTGTAATGGATAAACTCAAAAACTACTCCACCGATTTTAAATATTCTTTCACCTATAGAAAGCTACATTATCAGCAAGTAAAATAGGCTATATTATATTTTCAAAAAAAAATAGAGATCCTTACGAAAATTGCAATAATGTGAACTAAGTCAGAAAAAATCGTATCTTACGTGACGTGCGCTGCGTGAGTAGCGCACGTCACGTCATCCATACATCCATACATCCATCCAAACTTTCGCATTTATAATATTAGTAAAAAGTAAATAAAATAAAGTAATAATTATTCTATGAATATATACTTAGGTTATATTCAAGACAGTTTAATGTCAATGGGTTAATTCCTAGACAATGTTTATAATGGTTCTAAGGCGTGCTTGCAATTTTGTAGCCGGAGATAAATTTGTTAACTCTTTATTATCAGAAGGTAAAAGTCCCGCGTTTATCGTCAAAGTTCGTCGTTTCCGAGCCATTCATTCAGTGTGATAGCATCACAGATAACTGGGGCTCGCTTAATTGCTCTCTTTACAATTTGGGTATATTTTATGGTCACCGGATCGTTTTTAATATTTATTATAGAAACGATATCATCTATAACAATTAACATTTAGAAACAGCCATAAAGAAATAAAGATATTAATTTCTAAACTTGGTTATATTATTATACATATTTATCATTGATTACTTTGTTTAGACGCTCATATCATGCTAATTTCATGACTGCGAAAGTGTGTTGATATAGTGTGTCCTTCAATCACGATTTTTGGCATGGGTATAGTTGCGGTCCTGGAGAGTGACATAGGCTACTTTTTATCCCGGAAAAATAAGGAGTTCCCGCGGGAATTCAAAAAAACTTTAACCACGCAAAGATGGTTTTGGAATGGCGACCCCGCACCGGAAATTAAATCATCTGCAGATCTCGTTGGAATGGCGATATAAAGAGAGTGGACAAAAGTGCCCTAACAGTATGAAGTGTAGAAATCCGTATAAAACGGACAGACGGCTTGTCAGATGATGGATGGATGTACACCTACCAACCAGTCAAGTCAGATCAATTAATCTATTACATGAACCATCACCTATTACAAGGCAAACATGAAATTCTGGCAGACATAAAGCCCGTGGAACACACTTTAATATGGAACCGCACGCACTAGCGTAACAGGGCAAAACGTTGCTCATCTTTGACTCGGATGTTTCGCACAATAGTTTCGCCTTGCTTGATCTTTAGTACGTTTTCGCTCTAAACTATTGGATTTATGCCCGTTCTCCCATTTCAAGGAAAGTGCGACAAAGTTCAACAAAAGCAATTCAGTAATTCAGCTGTGAAGGCGTCGTTACTCTCTGAACAAAGTATATCTACGAGTATATCGGCGAAGTTGCTGTCGAGACTTTGTACTGAGTGAGTTATATCCACGCAGAGAGAGTATCATTAATTGCCCTATCGACTTTTCTATTACCTTCATTCTATAGTTGTCATGGTAAATGGTATTAAATTAATTGTAGCTAGAGTATAATAATGATTACAAGTCGTAATTAAAAAAATTAAAAAACACGACTGGCCTCCCAAAAAAGTAGTTAAAAATCTAAATTAATCTAGTTAAATTAGAATCTTATTCTCATTTTTATTAAATGATATTTTTTTGTGAATCACTGGATATTGAACTATTGTGTTATATATTTTTGGAATCTACTCATCAATTTATAGACGATGATTATATACTTAATATTATTTTCGTTTTTTTTTTTTAACTTTTGTCTTTAATGCGGAGCCATGGTCACCTCATCAATTTTTTTAAAAATTTACTAATCTATGTCACCCGGAATAAGCTAGGGATTCTAATGATACCTCATTTATCAAAATCGGTTCAGGCGTATAGAAGTTATGGTGGAATATACAAACTCACATACATACTTACATAAACCCTAGAAACAATATACTCCTTTTTTCAGGCAGTCGTATAAAAACTAAAATCTCTCAGCTATAAGGGGCGTGTGTCTTCGTAGAGTCGTTGCTTAGCAGTCGATTGTTGTAGGTAAGCAACGTTGTCCCGAGTGAGTAATTGGATAGCTGGCAGCTCTCCTGGAAGACTGTTCCATCTGGAGGCTTTTTAATTTCCTTTATGCCTCGGTGACAACGTTTGTTGGAAACACAATATCGTTCATAGTTCATTCGCCCTGTCAATGTATGATATTAAGTGAACTAGAACGACTCTCTTCCTCACCAACTGCCACAGGAATAAGACGTGCTCATTGTAATTTGTATACCTTTTCAATTAAATAGCTGTGCCACGGTGCCACGAATCTCGTGTTCTGCCTTTCGTAATCCCTAACAGTCCACTACAAAGCTCCCACAACGTTAACATTATGAAAAACCCTCGGGCATGCAGGTTTCCTCACGATGTTTTCCTTCACCACTAGTTCAGGTGATATTTAAGCGCACATAACTCCGAAACGTTAGAGGTGCTTCCCGGGGATTGAACCCCCGACTGCCCGCACAGGAGAGTGGGTGTCTTAACCACTAAGTAGTGGCTATCACCGAAAACTATCTATACTATAATTATAAATGCGAAAGTTTGGATGGATGTATGGATGTCTGGATGTCTGGATGTCTGGATGTATGGATGTATGGATGTTTGTTCCTCAATCACGCCCCAACGGCTGAACGGATCTGGCTGAAATTTGGCACAGAGATGGAATAGAGTCTGAAATAGCACATAGACTACTTTT
This sequence comes from Erebia palarica, assembly GCA_964035005.1. Taxonomy (NCBI): domain Eukaryota; kingdom Metazoa; phylum Arthropoda; class Insecta; order Lepidoptera; family Nymphalidae; genus Erebia; species Erebia palarica. The sequence continues at coordinate 38,522,438 of OZ035987.1, forward strand.
TAACCCGGAAAATTAAAGAGTTCCCGCGGGAACCAAAAATATTTAAACCACGTGGACGAAGTCGCGGGCATTCGCTAGTAAATAATAAAAAATACAATTTGAAAATTAATTAGAAATCTCTCAGCGATTGTAAGAGGAGTCTCCATTGTAGCGAAGAGTAATCTGAATGCAAATAATGCCACCTTGCGCGTCCGCAGAGGAACTAATATCCAGCCGAGCCGCATCGTTTCCGGGTCAACGCATCTCACCCCCCCCCCCCTCTCCCTCACCCCCCTCCACCCCCGTGGCACCCGCGCCCCCTAATTAAACTATATCGATGGAATCAATACAAGTTCCTCGATATAGTGCGGTGGAATGTTTCCCCCCTATTGCCTCTCAGCTTGTATTCGATGTTAAGGCTATTGACAGATCGTATTAGAGGTGAGATTTTGAGATGGGTCAGTAGAGTGATGTGGGTCAGTAGGGAGAGATAAAGATGATAACAATCCATACTACTTAATGGTATTTGGAAAGTGTGTCGGTCTGTCTGTTTACCTTTTCAAGATCCAACCGTCTTACCGATTGTGACATAATTTTGTACCATATTTATCAAAGATCTGCTGCTATACCACTATATCTATACAAGTTGGCGTATTGCTCAGTAAAACTAGCATTGTTTCCCGAAAAGGAACATACGAGTAGATTACTTGTATCCTTAAGAAGACGTGAACGTCATCTGTTAAGACATAAAGCTCTGATAAGTTTTTTCCGTCTAGTTCTACATGCGAGTACTTTAATTAAATTCCTTACAAAAGGAAGGAGGTTCTCGATTTTGAGCGTATTGTTTTCTATCTTACTTCTTACTTCTTACTAATATTATAAATGCGAAAGTTGAAACACTGTCAACTTCCTAACTCCGGGCTAATACTGAGAATTTCTAGTCAAAAAAACCCGAACCGAAACTCGAACCCGGGACCTCGTCCCGTCGGCCGCAGTCAAACATGCTAACCACTAGACCAACGTGTCAGTTCGAGAGATCGGTACGTGGATGTGAAATTTTAAAAATTAGCTAGCGTTACACTTTTACAGTGTTCTTTCAAACTATTAATTTATATCCTCCACTAATTGATGCCCGCGACTTCGTCCGCGTGGGATAAGGTTTTTAGATTCCCACGGGAACTCCTTAATTTTCCGGGATGTCAATTAACAGGTCCTCAACTATGCTCTTATAAAAAATCACGACAATCCGTTGCTCTGTTGCAGCATGATTGAGGGACAGTCCAAGAAACAAAAAAACTAGCATTAATTTTAATTTATGCTTAAATCTAAATATTTAACTAACTATAAAATAAATTTAAAACAAATCCTTTTATAACTACTAACAAAATTAGCTATTATAAAATAAACTAATTTAGATGGTAGATTCATGATATTTCATAAATGGCACAAGGTGGTGAAATAAATCATCTAATTTCAAGTATGAATTGATTATGATTTATGATTTCCAAAAACGTAGATTACAAACTATGAACCTACTCAGGTAAGTGAGATTTCAGGAGTCATATGCGTGATTTTAGATTGTGATTGTGAGTGACAATTCTTTCTCATAGCTTCTAAAGTTGCGGGAGATATTTTCGTTTCGTTGAATTTTCAAATCACAACGATTCTAAAGAAGTTTCACTTCTAAAACCATCTTCGCATTATTGCATTTCTAATGGAACCGGTTTGGGGCACATCGGTTGGATCGTTTCAAAATCTATAAAACGGACGTAGGTACAAAAAATGTTTGTGTCTTATACATAGATTCCACGCTGCAGCTGTGCACTCGTCTAGAATAACACACAACATTCCGTTTATAAAATAAATGAAGTTTCGTTAAAGCCAGGAAGATCCCACGTCTCTACATATTGTGTGTGTGTGTGTGTGTGTGTGTGTGTGTGTGTGTATCCCGGGGTGAGCTCAGAGCCAGCGCAATTTAAATTAAGCCGAAATTAAGCCAAAGCCTGTCTGTGTGTCACTTAATTAAAGTCTGTAATTTCCCGCTGCCTCCATACTATTATTACGCTGGTACATTCATTTATTACTTCTTTCACACTCCGTTGGTTTCGCTTACATTTTTAATTAGTTTTAGTATAGTTTCATATATTATGTATTCTACAGAGTCGTTGGTCCAGTGATTAGCATGTTTGACTATCTTCGTGAATAATTTAAAGAGGTTAGTGTTCTTACAGTGCCTTCACAATATATATACAATAATATAGTCTTTGTTAGGCAGAACATTAATCTTTATTAGCAAATAGATGATACTCACAATCGATACACTAGAAACCGCCATAAGCTAGTAACAACGTCGTATCGTGTGCGCAAAGTGCAGAAATCCTTTGTGGGGTCGAGTGTAGGCTTTTATAATATGGTTCCCGAAGAGTTTCTGGATTTGCCATTACATAGATTTAAAGACTGTGTTAAACAGCATTTGTTAAGTCGAGGTTATTACACTATCGATGATTTCATTAATGACAAAGTAGCATGGAAGCAACCGGCCTCGCATCCAGTGACCCACAAGTCAGTGTAATACTTGTAACGTATGTGTTGTGTTGTCTACATATTGTAACCTATTATTTTCTATGAAAAGAGCAACTGCTGAGTTTCTTGCCGGCTCTTCTCAGTAGAATCACCTTTCCGAACCGGTGGTAGAGTCTTAACGTTTCATAAGTGACACAAGTTGTCTTACATGAAATAAATAAATCAATTGTCATAATCTAAACCTACCTACCTAGACTAACTAATCACTAAACTGTTTTTTGTATTTACCTCATAATATCTTCCAACACCACGGAAGATGTTTAAATACAAAATATAATACGTCAATTCAGTCGCGGCATCTAATAAAGTTATTGACCACAACATATCCAGTCAATTTATCCCGGGGCTGAACCGTGCCACAACACGTCCAGTCAATTTATCCCGGGGCTGAACCGTGCCACAACACATCCAGTCAATTTATCCCGGGGCTGAACCGTGCCACAACACATCCAGTCAATTTATCCCGGGGCTGAACCGTGCCACAACACATCCAGTCAATTTATCCCGGGGTTGAAGCGTTTTGTTTCTGCCCGCTCACCAGCAAGGCTTGTAATGTTTTTTTTTCTCTTTTCATTGAACCCACATATTGTTTATTTTATTGTTACTATTGTTATGGAAGAGTCTTCTGCCACAGGGGTAATTTAACTCTTAAAAGAAGGCTCCAAACTTTTAAGTGTTAAAATAATGTTGAAAAGAAATAAACTTCTTTTTTTTTTATAAGCGTGGGATTCATGGCCCGGCTCAGTGCCGGCGGCAAACGACCTTCACCTCCCTAATTAATTACATTTCAAACAACTTGTACAATTATTTGGGTAACCTTTTTCCTCCAGTGGCCGGGGTTGGGGGGTTAGTGGCTGGGGGTATATCCGGTGCATCGGAGAGTACCTGCTGTCTATTCTTTCTAATATTATAAATGCGAAAGTTTGGATGGATATGTAGTAACGGAACGTTAGCAATGTAAGTTGTCAAACGTCAGGCTCTGACAGTTGTCAGATTGACATCCCTCTCACTATGTTGTAACTCCAATAGACGGACGTGTATTCTTATATTAATTATTAAGAAAGTGATTAAATAAAACAACACCGAAGACCAAACGAATTTTTTATTTATTTATCAATATTACAGGATATATGTTTGCAATGCCCTGACGGAGCCTCATGTATTTGTAATAAGAACACTGTACATGAAAGCAATAATAATAAATGAACGGATCTGAATGAAATTTGGCACAGAGATAGATTATAGATATAGGGTACTTTTAATCATAGGAAATCCCGCGGGACAAAAAAAGAAATTACCGCGGGGAAAGATTTCTATTTATAAGAACCTCAATCCACGAGGACGAAGTCACGGGCATCGGCTAGTTTCTAATAAATACTTAGATGTTTTATCACCTCGACTACTTCATCTATTTCCTTACTTATCCTAAAGCTTCGATGTCAATGAGAAAACGCATTTAATCGTTCTGTGTATTTTAATTACGAAAATAAATTTAAAGTTCGTCAAATAATTTAACCTCACTTGTTTGGACGCAACTTTATTTCATGCAAAATGACAATTAAAACTGTGAAAGCGTATCGTGAAAGTGTAATTGTTATGAAGCTGACAATAATTCACTTCGATGATGAAGGTTCCGCATACCAGTGCACGTGCTTTCTTGTTTTTATCCACTACAAGTTATCCCTTGACTGCGATCTGTGGATAAAAAAAACGATCCATCAACTATTCAAACGATTTTGACCAAAAATGTGGTACTGAGATTCCGAGTATGCATTCCGGGTGGGATATGTCCTATATCTATCCGGAATCTTTGTACGGTCCGGCTTTTGGAAAATTAAAAAATTTCCGCAAAATTAAAAAAAAACAAATGTATAAGCCTCTGGTAGCTACATAAAATGCAAAACCTTGTCTACTCTTGTAAAAAGTCTATTTGAATTTAAATTTTCACATTAAACATCGTGTTAATAACAACAGGGCAAGCGATACGGCTGATTTAAGTTCAGTTGGATCGCGTGGTACAAGGCGAATGTCCGAAAATGTCCCGGAATCTCCCGAGATAGTCCCGGTGGTGGGATCCCGGGACGGCGACGCTGGCAGTGCGCCAGGGGGGGAGGGGGGGAACGGGGGGGGGGGGGCATGTTTTTTTTTTACACCACAATTCATTAACTTGCATTCCGAACAGAAACTTAATATAAAACAGGCTCTAATTAAGTTGTACATACTCGTGACCGTTGTTATACCATCAAAAAATTAAAAACACGACTTCCCTGCCAAAAAACGAACTAAAAAGTTAAAAATCTAAATTAATCTAGTAGTTATATTAGAATCTTATTCACATTTTTATTAAATTAATTTTTTTGGTGAATAACTGGATATTACACTATAGTTATATATATTTTTGGAATCTACTCATCATTTTCTAGATGATGATCAAAACATCTCAGTTAACCTAATTTTCAAATTTTTTTTCAACTTTAGTCTTTTATGCGCGACCAAACGCCATCAATTTTTTTTTCATTTTTACTAACCTATGTCAAAAAAAAATTACTAGCCTATGTCACCCGGAATAAGCTCGGGATTCTAAGTATACCTCATTTATCAAAATCGGTTCAGGCGTATAGAAGTTATGGTGGAATATACAAACTCCCATACATACATACATACATACATACATACATGAACTCTGAAAACAATATACTCCTTTTTTCAGGCAGTCGTATAAAAACAGGCTCTAATTAAGTCGTACTCGTAACCGATAAATCATTTTTAAAAAAGATGTGCAGGTACTAATATCACAAAGTGAAACGGTTGAACGTAACAATGAAACGCATCTCATTGGCAGGATGAATCATAATATTATTGTTACACATATAATATTACATAAGTGATTTATATGAACGAGCTACCTGTCATATTATTTTTAAAAAGTCATCAGGCTCGAAGAATTAATATTTATTATGAAGCAAAGTGCAACATATTACTTTTAAAAAGTCAACAGACTCGAAGAGTTTATGTTTATCATGAAGCAAAGTGCACACCCGTTAAGTGCTGTACACACACTACTCCGGGGAACAAGTTGTTTGCTGAACATCTCGACACGTGTGAGCGCGGCTCGAGCCCTGTCCCCGGGGACGGCCCGGCATAAATCCCCTCTCGCCGTTTGTACACAGCATCCGGAGATTGGAATGAGTTTTATCTTTCAAAAGAGCAATTTCATTTTTGTTTTTAAAAGCAATTGCTTATTAAAATTTAGTATAAAAATGGTGAACTGCCTCCGATTGTTAAACCACAGTAAACAGGTTAAACGTACACTATCTGTAAACTAAAATGACAGCTCTATCTATATTGCTATCCTTCTCTAGATTTAGAGATGTCAGTTTAAATATTGTATTACATAGAATTTCCCACGATCATGTTTATGACAAACGCTAAGACATAAGTTTAATTTTGTCATGACTTAACTTTAAATTTACATAAAAAAATAGGGAAAATTGGAATAAAAATTATGTTATATCCATTTTATTGCAGTATTCTGCAATTGGCTTGCGCTTCACGACCATCATGCTAGAAAGCAATTATGAGGTCTAGATTGAAGCGCGCTTGCCTAGAAGATGCCTGTTCACTTGAAGGCAAGTGTCGCGTCGTAACGTCGTATGTTTTTAGGAAAAACACATATTATCTCTATCATCTGATGAACCATTAAATTTTTCGAAGTATTTTTACTTAACGTAGTGTTTAACGATGTGTCCAGTTAAATAGTTTTATTTCAGATTTACAGTTAAGTTAGGTAACTGTACAAATCGCTCATTGTCTGGCAGTGTCTAGAACTATCTATTTGAATACCGGAGCAAAACAAACCGCCGTATATACTGGGATACAAAGGGATGCAAATTGTAAACTACAGTGGACAATTACACCGTAACAGATGCAGCTGTAAATTACGTTGCAATTTGGTAGAATAATTAGTGGGATTCTAATGGTTTTACACAAATACAATAGACTTCTACGTACAAGGTGAGAATCTTCGTTTGTTTCTAAAGAAGGTATAAACTTATTGATATATATTTGATAGGCGTAATGGATTTTGAGACAGAGGCAAAAAACTACGTAAGTATAACTTCGGACCTAATTTAACATAATACAAATTTATAACCAAGTAAGTATCTACGCCGATATGGCTAATGTGCTGGACTCTGGTGTTTTATTAGACCGAACATCTAATGTGTAGATAACACACACATTACTAAAAGAAATATTTTACTGTTATTATTTAAAGCTTGCAGAAGATTTACCGAAAATATCGAATTTGTCTACATTGTTTCAGCACACGATATGCTCTACCACGAGTAACTAGGTATAAAGAATGAGAATACCCAGTTATACCACAGAATGGGTAATAGTATCGAAGTTATTATGAACTACAGACATTATATCTCAATGAGTACAGGTTATACTACGACATGAATTAAACACCCACGTGTTTGTCCGAACTTGGCTTCAAATGGAATAAACATAACTTTACATACTCTCCCAAAAAATCGGTGGAAAAGCCATGAAACCGTGACAAACAAACGAACAACCAAATATACAAACAAATTCACACTCCCATTTATAATATTAGTGAGGGTTAGGAAAGGTACTTATACTCATAACGATGTTCCAAATACGTGCACAATGTACCTAACTACTACTTCGAACTTCGAAGTAATAGCTAGTATTGTTTACATTGATATGCACCGTGTGTAGTGTGTATCTCTAGACCCGTGATATCAGGTTGCGACTAGTATTATACGGATTAAGGGATCGCGCGCGCGAGGGGCGCGGGATGCGGGGAGCGGGGAGCGGGGAGCGGGGAGCGGGGAGCGGGGAGCGGGGAGCGGGGAGCGGGGAGCGGGGAGCGGGGAGCGGGGAGCGGGGAGCGGGGAGCGGGGAGCGGGGAGCGGGGAGCGGGGAGCGGGGAGCGGGGAGCGGCGAGCGGGGAGCGGGGAGCGGCGAGCGGGGAGCGGGGAGCGGGGAGCGGCGAGCGGGGAGCGGGGAGCGGGGAGCGGGGCAAAGCAACGCTGCAGCGAGCCTTGTGCTCTCTAATTGTGCGGAAATGCGCCGCCCGCGCCCGCTCCCGCGCCCGCGTCCGCGCCCGCGCGATTCACAAGCGCCGCCGAGGTGCGGCCCCACTGCGGGCTGAGGCGGACACGTGCGCCTGAAACAGCAGGGGTCCATAAAATATTTTTTTTTAATCCACTACAAGTTAGCCCTTGACTGCGATCACACTAGATGGTAAGTGACGATGCAGTCTAAGATGGTAGCGGGCTAACCTGTTAGGGGCATGGCAGTTATATTAAACCCATACCCCTATTCGGTTTCTACACGGCATCGTATCGGAACGCTAAATCGCCTGGCGACACGTCTTTGCCAGTAGGGTGGTAAATAGCCACGGCCGAAGCCTCCCACCAGGACATACCAGGGAAAATTCAGAAATTACAAATTACCAAATTGACCCTGCCGGGGATCGAACCCGGGACTTCCGCTCGTTAAAACAACAGCGCTGCACACTGCGCCACGGAGGTCGTCAAAACGCTGGAGTGAGACGTGTGCTCTCTAATTGTGCGGAAAAGCGCCTCCCGCGTCCGCTCCCGCTCCCGCGTCCGCTCCCGCGCCCGCCCATGCACAAACGCCGCCGAGGTGCGGCCCCACCGCGGGCTGAGGCGGACTCGTGCGTCTGAAACAGCAAGATTCCATACAATAATCTATATATATAAAAATCATTTGCTGTTCGTTTGTCTCGCTAAAACTCGAGACCGGCTTGACCAATTTTGATGAAATTTTTTGTGCATGATTGAGTGGTTCCAGGGATAGTTTATATTCATAATTGGACCTGGTAGGGGGCGCATCAATCGGGTTATAGGTTAGGCAGGACAACGTCTGCCAGGCCCACTAGTTGATTTATATAATTGTGACTTGGATTGACAACCGGTAGTGCGGTGGTGTTAGAAAATCAATCACGTTTGTCAAACGACTTCGAACTGTTTAAAATGATAATAGATGCTCACAAATTTTTAATATCTCAAATGATTACAAGTTTTTGTACAATTGGACCTCTTATATTATCCTCCTGCCTTCTTGCAGCTTAATCTCCGATTTGTGCAGAACGATTTCAAGAACTAAACTCGACTATTGGTTGACAAAATGTGGTCCTACGGATGAACGGATGAATTTGCTTACGAATTATTAATAGAAGTAAAATTACATATTTTCCGGAAACGATAAATTTGTAATTATATAGAAACTATAAAAATAAAAACTATCGAAAACATAATAACAATAAAAAATTATAGCTACTTGTAGAATGATAGCAACTCTCTCGCTACCACTCGCTCTCACCTCACTCGCCATTAGCTAATTGGTCGGAAAAGTGACGCGAGTGAGTAATAGATGAAAGGGTACTTGAAGAAGAAGAGCAAAAATGTCTCCTAGTGGCTTTAATTAATTAGAAAAATAACAAAGGAAAACAATACGTGTCGACGGATGACCAAGAAGAAGCCCATATCAGCAGCGCACGCATATTTTATAAACTCGTCTCTGTCACAACATCGTTTGAAATTCATTCCATACTTGAATCATGTTTTCTTCTTTTCAAAAATAGTAGATTATACACCAAGGGGATAAAGCACTGTTTTATGTCACGGGCGCTACATTGAATCCTGAACGTAACGAAGGACTCCAAATTTAACTCCCGAGCGCAGCGAGGGTGTTATAAGTTAATTCCCGACCAAAGGGAGGGAATTAAGATTGAGTCCTGAGTGCAGTGAGGGATTCAAGCGCCCAAAAAAAAAAAAAAAAAAAAAAAACTGCTTTATCCCGGTGGTGAAAACTCTACTTTATACTTCTACCATAACAGTAAAACAAACTGTAACGGTTAGATATTTATTGCAAATCATAGTAAGTAATCATAGTAATCAAACTTTTTGCTTTTCATGCTGCCAGTGTTTATGCAGGTACACATACTCCTTGGTTTAAAAACTTTGATGTCAAATGGTACGATCGTTTGGTCGACCAGTCTGGAGGCTAGACTCTGTTGTGCATATTTACAGTATGGGGTTGGTCAACTAGTTGGGCGATCGATCGACTAGATGCATAGTCGATATCAGTGTTCATGCCCTAGGGCATGAACACTGACTTTAGACCCGCAAAAGTATCATTAAAACAGTAGTAAAGGTATGTTAGAAGTATAAAAGTATTTTCTTCTATAAATATTATTCAATATGATAGTTTGATGACACATACCATGATGTTGCTAAGATAGGGATTATAATTCTGAAACCTGAAAGTCAACAATAATGAAACTATATGGCTTTATGGTCTGGCAGAGCCCATAGCGCATTGGTTCGCACTCACTCACCGCGCTAGTGTCACAACAACATGATCATTGTTTCATACTATGGGCCAGTTGCATCGACATTATTTTTAGAGGGGACGCGTAATTAGTAAGTTCCTTGTTTACTGCGGAATATTATATTCACTGTTTAGGGTATACCCTAAATATAATAGAACTAGTGGACCCGGCATACGTTGTCCTGCCCTATCTTCCCCGCAATTTTTCTATTTTTTTTCACCGTTTAAACCTTCTTTGGACTACGACAATCATTTCAAAACCAAAATCAGCTAAATCACCCCAGCCATTCTCGAGTTTTAGCGAGACAAACGAACAGCAATTGATTTTTATATAATATATAGAAGATATAATATTGAATCAACTGAGGATCGCAACATGCAAAACAACCAAAACGAAAGAAGTACGAGCGATCTGGTGAAATTGTACAGCTCACTTATTGGGGTACATCATTGTAAGTGAAGTGGTATTGTTTCACCGCACCGACCGCCCCCGCTACAATCGCGATGTAGAGAGAGAAAAATAATGTACACGACTGACGGAGACCACTCACCGTGATTGTTATCTCTTTATAGACCATCCCCCCCTGCCCCCCCCCCCCCTCCCCGCACCGCGCGTTACAGCACAAACACTTAGCGGCACAGTGACGGAATCATTTTCGAGTGCTTCAAGTGCGGCCTCTCAACCCGACTGTGGCTGTGTGGCGAGAGCGGCATCGACACTAAATAAAATACTGTCATCAGCTAGGCAATAGGCATAGAGTTTCGATGGGTTATGTCAATGGTCGGCAAATATATGAATATTAAAACAATTTCAAAAAAAATGGGAGCCAAATCTGCTTATTTAGTAAACTTTTATTACACTAAATAAGTAGTACACTAAATAAAACTAAATTTCATACTTAATTTATGCGAAGAATGTGCTTGCATCTCCTTGGAAAGTTTGAGTAAGTCAAGTTTGTATGTTGTTGTTTTGTTGTTTTTAATTTTAGGCATGATTCCAAGTTCTCATCAATAAGACGACTTCTCAGTTTACTCTTGATAATGTTCATGCTTGAAAAAGATTGTTCGCATATATATGTGGAACCGAAAAAGGAAAGAACAGCAATCGCCGCACTTAAGGTGTCAAAGAGACACACTTTGCCGACCACTGGGTTGTGTGATTCTTTTCTTTCCTATGAAAAGAGCAACTGCTGAGTTTCTCCGAGCCGGCTCTTCTCAGTAGAACAGCTTTTCGAACCGGTGGTAGAGTCTTAACGTTTCTTAAGTGACACAAGTTGTCCTACATGAAATAAATAAATCATTTATCATTTATCATTTATGTACATTAGAATAACGTTGTATAAAAGTCAGCTATACCTACTGTCTTAAGTCAAAATAAATTCATCTCATAGTCGTCATCGCATTGGGTCCACCGACCACCAAATCAGGAGGAGACTGGCCAAGTGCAGATTGATAAGAATGGCATCCCAAACCAATGGTAGATTCACTCGACGATTAAAAAGCACTTTTTAAAGTTTATTTGAATAAAAAACATGAGACTTTAAGTTTGAATGGGCAGACTTCACACATATTAATGCGACCATTATGTATAATGTTCAGTCATACACGTTTGCTCACGATGTATCTTCATGCTAGAACAAATTATATGATCACTCACGCTAATCTCAAACGTCTAAAACTTGAACGTGTATGCCCGGGATAGTCTCGGACCTGGGACAACTCGAAAAGAACACTTAAGTATCGCCGATTATACATAAAAAAGTATATAAATTCGCGTACACCGCTTAATATAAATGCATAAATCTGCAGAATTTAATAAATGACCGCAAAAACAACGATAAATTAACAATATTAAATACTGAAATTTCACACCATTAAATCAAAATATATAATATAATAAAATACAAAATGTCTAAAACCCGGTAGAGTCTTAAAATATCCGCAATAAAGTGTTCACAAGCTCGTTTAAGAGCCGTAACTCAGCCAGTTTATTACTAAAGCCACCGCGGTCTGTGAATGAGCAAAGAAGCGCTGCTTTATAACCAAATTAAATTTCAAGTATTTTTTTCCTCGTGGAAATTTCTTGTTCATTAGGAAGGCAAACAAGCAGTTTATTATAGCCACCGGGTACCCTTTAGAGCATACACTATAGAGCATACACTATAGAGCTAGAGCTCACAAACATTACAGCAACAAGCTCCATCATTACTGTTATGGTTACTGGTCAAACCCGATTTCAAGGTATAAACTTGTTTATTATTTTTTTAAACTTATGCACTAAGAAATTGTAACTTGTGAATTGTAATTGTATCTTTTTTCAGTGCATAATGCACAAAATTTTGCATTTTGTATTAAGTATTTTCTATTATTTATATTTAATTTGCTCTATGGCTCTGATAGTTCCTTAGTTAACAGTTAAGATGATTTGTGAGATGGTGATAATAAAAAAACCCGGCGAATCCTCGTAGTTTTAAGATACCGTTACTGATTATCACCATTATATTTTATAAATAACTGGAAGTCAATAAGTGTAGTATACCTACCTAAATTGAATAAACATTATTTGACTTTGACTTTGACTTTGACTATTTTGAAACAAAAACTTCCGCTCACCGAAGTCTCGCCTTGGCAGCACGTTTTTGCGTGCTGTGTGGTAACTAGCCACGGCCGAAGTCTCCCACTAGACCAGACCAAAGAAGATTCGTAATTGTAGATTCCCATTTTCGACACTGCCGGGGAAAGACGAACCAAAAATCTTGCACTTATAAGACTACAGAGCCATGGTGTTCATCGAAATGTTATTCAGTCTGTACAACTTCAAAATGGTTCAAACTTGCAAGGTTTTGCTAGACTTTATTACTAAACCTTGTCAATTAGGTGCAAATTTCGCTCCGGCGATACTTGCGCATATTTACCCGGGTCTATATACACCCGGGTATATGCTATACACCCGGGTATATGCTATACACCCGGGTATATGCTATCCGGGTCTATGCTCTCGTATGCCCGGTCGCCGCGGGGTGCCAACTCACTTAGCTGACTTATTAACTTAGCGCAGCTTACGTTATACGTTCTCGTTACCTATTACTTGTTTACTCGAACGAACAGATTTTTCTATTAATTATTTAGCTAAGTATATAGGCGTTCGATTATAATCAAAACGCGGCATGATTAAGTCACGTCTATCGGTTAACGAAGGCTGATCGTTCGTTTGTTAGCATACAAATGCACTGCTATGCCAAGGAGGTCGATCTCAAATCTCAACAGACACAACCTATTTTTCCTTTGTTATCTTAATTAATATTGTAAATGTGAAAGTTTGGATTGATGTTTGGATGTGTGGATGTATGGATAATTGTTACTCAATCACGCCCAACGGCTGAACGGATCTGGCTGAAATTTGGCACAGAGATAGATCATAGTCTGGTATAGTACATAGTCTTTTTATCTCGCAAAATTAAAGAGTTACAGCGGGAACCAAAAAACCTCAAACCACGCAGACGAAGTTGCGGGCATTCACTAGTAATAATATAAAAGTAATCGAGCAAGGAAACTGTGTGGTCGCGGGGGTCGCACGTGACTCTAAACTTTAATTTGACCCCTCCCCTCGCGCCCCCTCCCCTCGCCCCCCATCGCACTATCGTATCTAATCTAACTTCATCATAATACTATAACTAGCTTCGACCGCAGAAGAGCCTGATAACTGATTCCCAGGAGGATATACCTAATTGTTCGACACCGAAACGTATAATTATGTTTTAAACGATCAAAAATATTTGTTGTTTTCCTATTCAAGTCAAGTCAAAGTCACATGTTCATTCAATTTTGGTAGGTTTACTACACTATTGACGTCTAGTTATTTATAAAATATAATGGTGATAATCAGTAAAGGTATCTTAAAACTAAAGCTACGAGGGCTATTAATATTGAGTCTAGACTATACACAAAGAAGATTGACACTGGAAGAGAATAGCTTTATTTACAAAATGTTTATAATAATTGCTTTGGCATTTTCAATGAATCTATACCACTGAGTGGAAGTTCTTATTAACATTGAGCCAGTAACAACCTCGACGGTTGCTCCTTTCAATACTTCCATTATCAAGCTGCCTCAGGCCACGGACACGGATCATTGAACTATATCTTACTAAACTTTTTATGCGACTGCCTGAAAAAAGGAGTATATTGTTTTCAGGATACATGTATGTATGTATGTGAGTTTGTATATTCCACCATAACTTCTATACGCCTGAACCGATTCTGATAAATAAGGTATCGTTAGAATCCCTAGCTTATTCCAGGTGACATAGGAAAGTAAAATTAAAAACAATTGATGGGGTGACCATGGTCCCGCATAAAAGAGTAAAGTTGAAAAAAAGTACGAAAATTAGATTAACTATATAATCATCATCTAGAAAATGTGTACATTCTAAAAATATATAACACTATAGTTCAATATCCGGTGATTCACAAAAAAAATATCATTTGAATAAGATTCTATTTAACTAGATTTTTAACTTTTTAGTTCGTTTTTTGGCAGGGCAGTCGTGTTTTTAAATATTTTTAATTGGCTTGCTTACACGCCGCTGTATAATATAATTTAATACAACAATTATTATTCGACACTTAATATATCAGTGTTCTGCTTTTTGGGTCCATTGTCCACTAGCGATAAACTGATTCTTGTTACGAGTCTTCAAAGCAAAAATATGAAATAAGGTATATCTTACATCCTAATACAGTTCTGGCATCTACCGGAATCATCTAACAAAATAATATCTAAGAGCCGTAATAAAAATATACTACATTCCAAAAATAACTAAAATAACCATAAATTGCAAAGCCAATACTTTCCCGGCTGACATTTCAATATCCTGGATACGAGTCGTAAGCCCGGCGTCACAGCCTAAAATACTACTATAATATTTCCCCGACCCTCCATACCTTTAGTGCCTACGGCTTAAGCATATCACAGACTTTATCCTCCACTGTGGCATTACAACTCTCAATTTGAACTGGATCAGGTTAAAACAACACAAAAGAATTTGTGCCGTATTGCTGTCTAATAAAGGCGATGTTGAAATGTATAATGTCCGTGTAGTTATATTAGTTGTAGAATATCCACATTCCCCATGGTACCAAGTAGTTGTATTGGGCTACATTCTCAGTTAGGTACATTCCACAAGAAGTTTATCAGCCGACGACATACAGCTTAAGACTTCAGCGGTCTTGGTGCTTGACACTCTATACCGGAAGCTGTCCGTTGATAAGTCGATAATAAAAGTCTGTCAAGACTGTTAATTTTATATAAAAAAAAATTAGATGATGACTTCGTCCACGTGGATTAAGGTTTTTGATTCCCGCGGTAACTCTTGAATTTTCCGGTATAAATAGTGGCCTGAGTCCTTCCCTAAACTTAATTTCCTTTACTAAATTTTAGTAAAATTTGTTGAACAGTGTAACTAACGTGCGAATCCAAAAAAATACGTAATCACAATTTTAGAGGTGTATTATGTAAAGAAGATTTTTGATTCCTGCGGGAAACTTAGAATTTTCCAGGATAAAAATAGCATGTCTTTCCCCGGCATACAACCTATCTCCGTACCAAATTTAATCAAAATCTGTTGCACAGATGGGCCTTGAAAGCATAGCAGACAGACAGACCGACATGATACACTTTCGCATTTATTATAATAATATGGATGTCTGGTTAAAAACCTACTGTTTAATAAGCTAATTACACTGATCGCGAGCAATTTACTCTTATCCATTGAGGAGTTCAGTTCTCCATGTCCGAAGATATTCATCAAATCTTCACACCAACTTTATATGGGTCCACCTCTGAAGTATGATCTATCAAACAAAAAACATAATCATCAAAATTGATTCCTAATTGGCAGAGTAATCTCGTAACAAACATACAGTCGAATTGATAACCTCCTCCATTTTTTTTTAAGGAAGTCGGTTCATATATGCCAAACTAGTCAAATATTTTTAATTTGATTAAATTGCATGGTTGTATTGTGTAGCTAAATTTCAAATGTAGTTATAATAACAAAAATATCTTTACTGTAGAACTAGTTTAGGTAGTTTTGTTGCATTCTTTCTTGCTGGTATCATAGTAACAGACCAAAATACAGCTGCTAGCCTTCGCTTTAGGAAATAAACTGAGTCTTTTATGTAAGTAGTAGAATTTGAAATGAAAAGATTTTCTTTCTACTTGTGTAAGCTTAACGTTAACGTTAATGAATGAAACGTCTACAAACGTAAATAATTCCCCTTGAACTTATGATTATTTCTAATGCCTTACTTATTATTCATTTCATTAAATATTCTTTTGAATAGATTATTATCCGCGACTTGAGTATTATCTTAGTTTCGTCTCATCGGAATGTTTAAACATAGACTCGTTCATGTTAATTCCTTCAATATTTGATGGGAAGATAATATTCTATCTATCTATCTTCTTACAGTTACATCGAACGATATTATAAAGTTGGTAATCTTGATTTTTCAACTAGTAAGGTTAAAAGTTCAAAGTTAACAAAACCTGAATTTTGGAATCAATTGTTGTTATTATTAATCAAAGTTTAATCATAACCGTAAAGTAACCTTATCATGTAACTGGACCTAAGAATAATAGGAATATAGCCGCGAAGAAGACCCAATAAAAACCAATGAAATAAAAATGAAAATGAATAATAAAATGCATATTGTGAAGTGTGAAGCTACGAAATCGTAAACTTGTACAAAATCAGTTCCGTTCATGGGAATCGATCTTACAACCTTACGGATTTCTGTAAACATCATCAAGTGTTAATATAATGAGTCGATTTTTTATACGACTGCCTGAAAAAAGGAGTATTTTTCAGGGTTCATGTATGTATATGAGTTTGTATATTCCACCATAACTACTATGCACCTGAACCGATTTTGACAAATGAGATATCGTTAGAATCCCTAGCTTATTCCGGGTGACATAGGTTAGTAAAATTTCAAAAAAATTGATGCGGTGACCAAGGTGTCGCATTGAAGTTGAAAACAAAATTCGAAAATAAGATTAACTATATAATCATCATCTAGAAAAGGATGAGTAGATTCCAAAAATATATAACACTATAGATCAATATCCAGTGATTCACAAAAAAATATCATTCAATAAAAATGTGAATAAGATTCTAATTTAACTAGATTAATTTAGATTTTTAACTGTTTAGTTCTTGTTTTGCAAGGCAGTCGTGTTTTTTTTAATTTTGTTAATTATTACTTATAATACTTACTCATCGCCGTCCACTGCTGAGTACGAATCTGTTTTAGACTAAGAATCGAACAGATTAGAATAATGTGAACCGGCTGCAAGGCACCTTAGTTACATAATACGTATTACCTGAGGCCAAATTAGACAGGACAAAATAGACATTTTTTTAAATTATGACTTGTAATATTTATAACTAATATGAATTGCTTATTCATAACGATGTAGATTAGTGGCATAGATGTATGATTAGCTGTTATCCTGCATATGCACATGACGTATTGTATGTAGGTAGGCTAGTGGTATGAACACGAGCCTCCCCGCGGCTAACTAGACTAGTTGCGATATTACTTATCGTGCACGCCAGACTCCACTTGGCTAACTCCATCTACGACGGCGGTCCAAGGTACAGGCTTTTTTTTTATCCACTACAAGTAAGCCCTTGACTGCGATCTCACCTGATGGTAAATGATGAAAGAAAGAAATGAAAGATGAAAAAAAAAGAAGATGGTAGCGGGCTAACCTGTTTCAAAATTAAGAAAAAATTATAAAGTTTGGCATTAACGATAGAACTATAAAAAAAGTCTCCGACCGCCATATCGGAGGACATTTGGCTTCTCTCAGCGTAGAGGGAATTTAAAAAAAAAACCCTGTTAGGGGCATGTATTAAACCCATACCCCTATTCGGTTTCTACACGGCATCGTACCAGAACGCTAAATCGTTTGGCGGCACGTCTTTGCCGGTAGGGTGGTAACTAGCCACGGCCGAACTCCCACCAGGCCAGACCAGGGAAAATTTAGGAATTATAAATTCCCAAATGGACCCCGTCGGGGATCGAACCCGGGACCTCCGCACGTTAAGACAACAGCGCTACACACTGCGCCACAGGCTGAAGAGAGTTGAGTTTTTATTTTATACCTAGAGCAAGCCGTTGCATCTGGATGGCAGGTCAGTATCGGTCGACTAACTATCGGCGATCGGTATCTGAAAGTCCAAGAGGTAACCTGGATCCAGTAAATATTGACGTCTATCGGTTGACAATGACTAGAGTATGCTCCAGCCATAGTTTTGCGTGCAGCATGAGTCTGACCAACAAGGTAGTGGTAGAAATTGTCACTGTTACGTAAAACGTTTGTGTGTATTAATATATTGTGATGTAGAGGACTAATACAAGCCTCAATTGTAACGCTTGACTGTAACTCCTCGGGTCCTCAGGCCTTAGGACTAATGCATAGAGTTTCAAATATGCAATTTGAATGATGTCGGTAGTTTCAAATATGACGAAAGATTGTTAAGCAAACTATAGTAAAGATAAGCTGGAAATGCAAAATGGCTTACATTTATCCAGAAATTACAATATTAAAAGATGTTTGTTGTCAGCACTTTACGCAACTGCCTCACGTTAAGGAGGACAGTGCGGTAAAATCAGTACGGTTCGACCGTCCTTGGATAGTACTCCAAATCAATATCAATTTATATCAATTATCATTTACCATCATCAGCAAATACAGTCCACTAAAACATATAATATCTATCATTTTATCACCACAAAGGACAACACTCCACAAAAGACGAAGAACACTTATTAGAAAAATCTGAGGTATAAAATCCGAACCCGCGTTCAGCTAGTGTCTTGCCCAGCCTCCCCCCGGTAGAGAGTAGATCGCTCCTCGATACTTGATCATGAGTGGCGAGATTGAATGCACTGTCTCCCGCAACTACCCCGTGCCGGGGACGGGGGTATTAAAATGGCTTCACAGCTCGAGCGCTGCCTTGCGAGCGTACAGTTCAGCAACTAAGGGCGTCAAATAAGCCCTTGTTTTTGTTGACGGGGGGTAATCTCCCTGAGATACCCAATCTCCGGGGGAAGAGATCAGGTTATTTAGGATTTCCACCCACTAAAACTCCCCCGGTGGCCACCTTCTGCTCCGGGAACTCTTAAGAACATGCGCCGGAGCTTCCCTTGTGCGACGCCTATTGGGCTCGTCTTTGGGGATATAACCCCATAATCCAGGTACGGCAGCTTGTACCACGGCAAGCTGTCGTGTTTTCGTCTTCCCAGGGTTGCACATAGATGGAAGAACAGTGACCGGAGCTCCCATTCCAGCTCAAAACCCTGAGGTCCCTTCATCCGGGACTATTGTACTGATGGGCCAGGGCGCTGGTCAGTGCCACCCTGACGCCTCGGGATCAGTTCGGTCTAGGTCTCGCCCAGCGGCCTCCTACTTGGACATGACAAGGTCGCAGAAGGAGATCACTGTCAAATAAGCCTTGGTCGCGCCAATCTGACTATGTCACACAGCGCTTATATTATTTAGTCAAAAATAAAAGATAGTAGACAGTGGAAGAATTAGATTGAATTAGTTTAAAAAAAATTGTGGTGTCAGCTCCGGCGCACGACTATTAACGAATAACTTACTCGTTACGAACGAAGAGTGTTACCATGGAAACATAACGTAACGTAACGGAAAAAGTTTGATTTTATTCCCCATCAATTTTCATACCCGGACTTAAAGTATATGAAAATCGATTCTTATGGAGTAAACTCCAATTATTTATGATCATAATGACAGATATTGTTAGTTGTATTATATATTTCAGAGTATTTATTTGGGTTCAGTGATAACAGTAAAAGGAATGCCATACAATTTATAAACTGGCTGCGTAATAGCTAAACTGTGGCAGTGGCAAGTTAGCAGGAATCCAATCCACTGGAAATAATGCCTGCAGCGTTCGTTACATTGCAGTTAGGAGTTACTTATAGACCTATTACACTGCACTTTTCACTGGGACCCTTACCTTTATAGGATATCTGTGTAGTGTAATAAGATATAAGAAGTAAGGGTCCCTAAATTGGTCCTTATTGTTGTATAATAAGCGATGCTCTAACTAGCGACCACGCCCATCCTTACTACAGGGCCCTGTAAAAGTGCAGTGTAATAGGCCTATTACCAGCTAAAGTTACCAGCCGATTTTCAAAATTGAAACGTTCACACGTGTCTCGATAAATTCCTCAACTCGGTACTATTCCCATCTCGACCCTCCTAAAATCCTCGGAGCTGTGGCCAAAAATACGTCTCAGGTGATTTGCATCTGATAACCATTTTATATAATCGGAACAATACAACGGCTACTTTTTATCCCGGAAATTAAAGACCTCAATCCATGCCAACGGGGTCGCGGAATTCAGCTAACAAATAATAAAATAATTCAGTTACAAATGAGATTAATTTTCTTCGTCCATTTTCTCGTAAGTAAGTAGTGCACAGGAGTTAATTTGAGAGCTTGTCTCCGTGCTACAGACTGTAGCGCCGGCGCTCTGCGGCGTGATGAATTGAGACCGAGCGATACGAGCCGAACATATTTACACTGTATTCAAAGTACCTCGAGTGAAATACTGTGTATTCCTAAAACCATTTTTGCGATTATTTAAATAGCACATACACAAAAAACAAGTCACGAACACATAGGCAAAGATCCATATGGAGTATTTCGGCTCTGCCAGGACTCCGCGGGGGGTGGGGGGGCAGAGGATACGCGTGGCAGACGTGGTCCCCTGGCTCCTGCGCTGCGGGAATTCAGGATGGGCCGGGCGCGCTGTGGTTTCGCTGCCTCAGACAACACCCACATATAAACACACGCACGCATACATGATTAGGGACAACTATCGCAAATAACGACGACGAACGACGAATAAACGACTATACAAAAAAAGAAGATTCAGGAAATAGGACCCCAGAAGGGTACCAGGTCGACTGGAACTGGAGAATCCCTTGCTGTGGCTCGCCCTCCGGGAACGGCAACGACCGGAGAACGAGCCACAGGCTGCCCACCGTACTCTGGGTCGGGCACCAAGTCGCCTGGTGCTTTGCACCCCCACAACCCTTGGCACAAACTAAACGGACACCGACGGACGATCCCACACAGGAAACGACTTTGGCGAACAAAAAACGGACCGACGAACCACCTTCCCTTCCTCCGGCCACCGCAACCCCTCTTTCATTGTTACCCATGGACCAAAACCCATGGACGCAGGTGGTCGCAAAGGCGAAAAGGAAGCGCAAAAAGACCAGACAGACGGACTTATCTACGGGTCGGAGCGGAGGTCGGTCAATGCTGACACCCGGAGGGTGTGCGGTCACTGATACCAAACACCTGGCAACAGGCTCGTACGGTAGATGCGGAGGTCGGCGGCCGCCCCATAAAGGCCGCTGCCCGCCCGCGGAAACTGTCGTCTTGGGCCAGGGGGAAGGAGGAGTGGGCGCGGACATACCGGGTGCTGGTCGTGGCCTGACCACTGTCACCCACAAAACTACGACACCCGGAGGGTCTGCGGTTACTGATACGGTTTACGGATACAGTAATCTGGATTTCGGGCAAATCGCGTTTGCGGCCTCGGCAATTGGGACGGTAAGGTCTTCTACCATAGCTCACAAGAGCCACCACGAACATGTATATACGTACCGCGCTGAATCACGGCGACACTACTAACACATTACCTCTTTTGGGCAGTCGTGTCAAATTTTTCTTAGTGTAAATATTAAATCGATTGAAGAAGTAGTTACGCTCAATATAAAATTATGGCTTTCCAGTAATAATTCTAATAAACCATCTTAGCATTTTTTTCTGCATGCGTCTCAAAATATTTATTCTCGGTATTAAATAAATAATCAAGCAGCGTGATACACTTCATGCATTTGCAAGCGAGCGAGCTCGCTGAGTGGGAGCCGGGAAGGAGCGAGCGGAGGAATAAAGGAGGAGCGGGAGGAATAAAGGAGGAGCGGGAGGAATAAAGGAGGAGCGGAAGGAATAAACGGACGGAGCTCGCAAGCGACGCTTTTGACCGGCCTCACGACCCCGAGCTGTGGAGTAGGGGGTCCACGCTGCATGATCTAAACCTTTTTTTTTTTGACGAGGGCAAATCTCCTTTTGAAGACCTCCGTGGCGCAGTGTGTAGCGCTGTTGCCTTAACGTGCGGAGGTCCCGGGTTCGATCCCCTGCAGGGTCAATTTAAGAATTTATAATTTCTGAATTTTCCCTGGTCTGGCCTGGTGGCGGCTTCGGCCGTGCCTAGTTACCACCCTACCGGCAAAGACGTGCCGCCAAGCGATTTAGCGTTCCAGTACGATGCCGTGTAGAAACCGAATAGGGGTATGGGTTTAATATAACTGCGATGCCCCTAACAGGTTAGCCCGCTACCATTTTAGAGTGCATCATCCCTTACCATCAGGTCAGATCGCAGTCAAGGGCTAACTTGTAGTGTACCTATAAAAAAAAAGATACCCAATCTCCGGAGGAAGAGATCAGGTTATGTGGGATTTCTACCCACTAAAACCCCCCCCCGGTGACCACCTTCTGCACATTATGAGAAGCTCCGGTAACTCTTAAGAACATACGCCGGGGCTTCGCTTGTGCGACGCGAATTGGGCTAATCCTTGGGGATATAATAGGGATGATGACAACTCAGTCAAATCAGCAACTGTTTATCAAACTTAAAAACGCGCTTCTAATATGGAAGTTGTATGAAAATCACAATAGAGACGTCATCAAATTTCAACGCACTTTTTTTCTTTAATCTATGTTTTCAAATAGTTATCAAACTTAAAACCAACCGAGGGTGTGAATTTTAGGTCTTTTGGAAGACCCTCTAATTAATAATCAGTTAGAAATAATTTATTTTTGATATAGGCATCATCCCAATTCCCTTATCGACTATGTACGGCAGCTTGTGCCACGGCAAGCTGTGCTATTACTAGGTCAATTATTTAATTTTAATTTTACATAAAACATTAGCATGGTCACCTCATCAGAGTTGCATTGAAGTGACTATGTACATAGAAAAAACTGTTGATTTGATTATATTTAATAAAAAGTGTAAGAGTGCCAGACGCTGCAGTGATGAATGAATAAATGAATGAGTGAATGAATGAATGAATGAATGAATGGGAAGCAAATAAAAGGAGCGCGGACGAGTCTGTAGGTACACAAGTGCAACGTTCTAACTGCTTTATTTTTTTCTATTCCGTGGAATAAGGGTATTTTTTTAGTTTTTTAATTATTGTGCTTATATAACATCAAAATTCAAAATTCAGCTTCAGTTGTACATCTTATTTTTTACAATAAGATGTACAACTTCGCGAAACAGCGAATTAATCAAGTGAAATTTTAATTATTAGGTATATAATGCTATGTAGTAAGCAATGCTTATGCTTGATTTGTTGAAGAAGAAGTCGTTGAATAACGCAAATTATTTTTTTTTAGTTACAAGTTTACAAGTTAGCCCTTGACTGCGATCTCACCTGATGGTAAGTTATGATGCAGACTAAGATGTTAGCGGGCTAACCTGTTAGGGGCATGGCAGATATATTGAACCCATACCTCTATTCGGTTTCTACACGGCATCGTAGTCTCTCACCAGGCCAGATCAGGGAAAATTCAGAAAGTTAATGCGATGTAACAGTCGACACATGGTTGTCCTCATTCGTTATACTCCGTAGCGACTGGCTACATTTTTATGTTACAATATAAATAACGCAGCTTCCAGCCAGATAAAAGCGCATCTGTCAGCGTTCACGTTATTGCACATAAGTTATCGGCTCTGAGTGAAACTGTAAATACTACACTGCTGCATATTTACGATATTCGTGTGAGTCAGCTGGCTACAAGCGTGTGGACTTCATTCGTGTTTTCAAAAGGTCCAATTAAAATGTCGGGAGCGTATGGTGTGCTCGACCGATGCAATAGGAAGATCTTCCTCCGAGCCGGTGTCATGCTCGGGGATCCCAGCTGGGCCGACTGTTGTAGGTTGATATTCCCATATATAGTACAATTCCGGAAGAACTTCGTTATCGTGATTCAGGCGGCGGCACGTGATTGGCTAACGTAGCCGCGTCATGTTTACGTCATCATGTAGGTGATTGGCTAACGTGGCCGCGTCATGTTTACGTCATCATGTAGGTGATTGGCTAACGTGGCCGCGTCATGTTTACGTCATCATGTAGGTGATTGGCTAACGTAGCCGCGTCATGTTTACGTCATCATAGTGTTGAGCGCTGTTGTCTTAACGTGCGGAGGTCCCGGGTTCGATCCCCGGCAGGGTTAATTTAGGATTTTATAATTTCTGAATTTTTCTGGGTCTGACCTGGTGGGAGGCTTCAGCCGTGGCTAGTTACCACCCTACCGGCAAAGACGTGTGCCGCCTAGCGATTTAGCGTTCTGGTACGATTCCGTGTAGAAACCGAATAGGGGTATGGATTTAATATAACTGCCATGCCCCTAAGAGGTTAGCCCGCTACCATCTTAGACTGCGTCATCACTTACCATCAGGTGAGATCGCAGTCAAGGGCTAAGTTGTAGTGGATAAAAAAGCTACAGGTTAGCCAGCTATCATCTTACACGCACAAAAAAGTAGTTTTAAGGTACCGTAATTTATTATTACCATCATATTTTATAAGTTCCGGGCTTCAATAAGTGTACAGTATATCTAAATTAAATAAATAAATATTAATCGATTGGCTACATCATCACTTACCATCCACTGAAATCGCAGTCAAGGACAAACAAACAAACTTTCCATTTCTAGCATGATCAAAGAGCGATAATATACATACAGGGCGCTGAAAATGTTGTGCTGTGTTGTGTTGTGTTTATTGGAGTTTAATTAAATTACATTCTTAGAAACATTGGATGTTTTTAATTACGGATTTTCTCTGTTTTAAATTGAATCCAAATTTTGGTTCAACCAAATATTGAAGATGTGAACACAAATGTGCAAAGCAAACTTTGAATTTCCACGAGCGCAGATAGTCGACCCTTTTAATTTAATAAATGCGAGGGTGCAGTCTCAAGCTTCAACATTGCTTTGGTTAATAAAATATTTTCAATATAAAACTTTAACTTAACTTTAACTTTAAGTCAATATTTTATAGATTTCGATGTGCTGCGATTTCCGAATTTTCACTTTGCCACCTGGTATCTTTAACGCTCGCGCCGTCATATTGGAGAAATGGTGCACAATAACTCCTTTCCTAAGATACGAGTTGACAAAGTGGAAATTCGGAAAGAGCACGTCGGAATCTATAAAATACACAAATTTTCAAAACTCCCGAAAAACTTTCCAGGTAAGCCCCTTTTTGAGCACCAAATGACTGGTTAAATGTCAATATTTATGAAGAAGGCGGTAAGGGGAAGCGAGGTCGGATATGTAGAGCTCTACATACGGACGGACGATCTAAAAGTTATATTCTCATTGTATAAATTAATCTATA
This sequence comes from Erebia palarica, assembly GCA_964035005.1. Classification (NCBI taxonomy): domain Eukaryota; kingdom Metazoa; phylum Arthropoda; class Insecta; order Lepidoptera; family Nymphalidae; genus Erebia; species Erebia palarica. The sequence goes on from OZ035987.1 coordinate 38,547,912, forward strand.
GTTTACTTTATGCAATGAAAATTTCCAATGAAATACATTATCCCAATCAAAAAATTCCCAAGAAAAAGTGTAAAGCATCCGGCCACCCTCCAGGAAAGTAATCTTTCGCGGCGGAGAGGGTCTGAGGTGACACTCGTGTAGGCAATAAATTTATCTTCGGAGGTAATATTTCTGCGTCCGGCGGCGGGCGAGGAGCGGGGCGGAGAGCGGGGCGGAAAGCGGGGCGGAGAGCGGGGCGGAGAGCGGGGCGGAGAGCGAAGCGAAGAGCGGGGCGGAGAGTGGGGCGGAGAGCGGGGCGGAGAGCGGGGCGGAGAGTGGGGCGGAGTGCAGGGCGGAGAGCGTTCACTCCGCAGCCGCAGCTATCGCCTCTACAGCTACGACTTTAGGGTGCGTGGTTCAAGACACGAGCTTACGAAAACTGCTATTGTTATAGCGTTCTTATGTACAAGTATTCACTGCAAACATGGCTTCTTATTTCGATGACTTGTTGGCTACATCTTGGCGAAGAATTTATAGCATTTTTATCCAGTAATAGTTAGGAATCATGGTTCCCGAGGGCTTTTGGTTACCTCCATTGTTAATCTTATAAGTCGGAGATCCCGGGCTCGATCCCCAATATAGAGAATTTCTGATAAATGTGTAAATTGTCTATTTTTGTTTGTTCGTTCCGCGTGCCACATAGAAACCGATAACAGGTATGAGTTTAATTAAACTCTCATTGTGTGGGCCTTGTGCCTAAGATAACATCTTCACTTAGATCAAATTGCATTTGAGACGTGTATTGTTATTGCATAAAATCAAGAAACAAGCGTGATGATTTTAAAATTTTCATTAATTAATTCATTTCATTTCATTTATTTTATTTGTGAATATAGTAGGTACAGAAAGGTGTAACAATTAATTATGCTGTAATATGCTGTAATACATAATACTGTATTGTTTGACTGCAGCCGACGAGGTCCCGGGTTCGAGTCCCGGGTCGGGCCATAATTAAGTATCGGGTTTTTCGGTTTAGAAATTCCCAGTAGGTACTAGCCCGGAGTTAGGAAGTTGGCGGTGTATCACCCCCGTGCCTCGGAGAGCACGTTAAGCCGTCGGTCCCGGTTATTATCACTAACAAGATAATAGTCGTTAAAGCTGCCAACCCGCATTGGAGCAGCGTGGTGGGTCTAAGCTCTAATTCCCTCTCTCCCATGAGAGTGGAGGCCTGTGCCCAGCGGTGGGACGTAAATGGGCTGTAGTGATGATGCTGTAATACCCGCTGCCACTAGCACCGCGTCCCTCGTTTGCTATCCGCCTTCACAGTCCGCCGGCTCTGACCGCTCCACTCGCACGTGAAATAGACAACCCTCGCCACGCGACCCGCGCCCTTACCCCGCAACAAATACAGCTCATTACTGCCTGAACGTGCCCGCGCACGGCTTTTGGATTACGCAAGGTCAGGCGTGGGACTTATTCGGTCTATGATTTAAAATGTCCTCCGTTGAACACGTATTTTTGAAGATAATATTCACGTTTTTAATGTTCTTGCCTGTTTTGATCGAATAAAGGAGAAACAAAGTTCATTAAAGGAGAGATTTACATAATATTTCATTATAGATTATCGGAATGAAAAGTATCCTATAAATGTCCTTCTCCAGGAGGATTATCTATTAAAATTCAAAGTCCTGACTGACTGACTGACTTATTATATATCAACTTACAGCCTAAACCACTGGTTCTAGAGACATGAAATTTGGAGAGTGTGTTCTTTGTGCAGAGTAAAAAGTACTACTAAAAAGTATTTTTCGAAATTCTACCCCCAAAGGGGTAAAATAGGGGTTAAAAGTTCATATGAAATACCATGCTTTTTCAAGTTATAGCCATGAAACTTGGTATTGGGCTTCCGTTTTAAAATTATGAAATACGTATTTCACAATTTTTGTAATTTCTATCCCCGAGGACGTTAAATAGAGAGTTTGTCCTTCACTCACGCTGCAACAGAGTGTTGCTCCTGGAGAGTGACATAGGCTTCCTTTTATCCCGGAAAATTAAGGAGTACATGTAGGAATTAAAAACTTATGCCACACGAAGGAAGTCACGAGTGTCCGTTAGTTCTTTAATATCTTTTTACGATAGGTAATAGGACGTAATGGAGATATTCCAACCCGATATTTCAACTAGTATGATTTCTGCTAGTATTTAAGCCTATTCTAGTTTCACCGCTACTTTAATCATCGTCAACCCTATATAAATACTCGAACCCGTTCAAGATAAATATTTGGGTCACGGGCTTATCTTCAAAGGGTTCCAGAGCCAGACAGCAATTAATAGTCACGTAAATACTAGATAGCTATACGAGTGAGTCTCTCTCCGAATAATTAGAGATTCAAGATACGTAACGTTGGATAAAACGAATTAGATACTAACTAAATTCTGCTACATTAGTTGTATTTACTGTACCTACCATCAGTCAATTGTATTCCAACTGCTGGGATCAGATTTTCTCTCATAATATTAACGTATTACTAGCGGATTGCCCACGGATTCATTTCCTTTCGAATTTCGAAAAAAAATGAGAGTAATCTCTGTGTATTTTAACTTTCTAGATCTAAGAACTTGGTCGGCTGCTAGTTAATGAGACAGTAAGTGTGTGAGTCAGGGCTTTTTTCTTTATATAATATTTTAAAAAAATCAAGCTTTTGACTAAAAGTACCCTCAGTACTTCACCAGGAGTGTAACCTGCGTCCCTATAAAGGTAGCTTTTCTTATGGCAAGCATATGAAAAGCTACCTTTTGGTGTCGGCTTGGCGTTTACTATAAACATTTATACAGTAACCAGACGTAATTTTCGGATATAACGGCTACCTGTACTATTCCTTACTCGTATTCCAAGGAATTTGGAATAAGCTGAGACACCCTATAATGGAATAACAACAGCGGCTCAGAGTTAATCAAGTCTCTCTTTGTGACGAGCGAATTACCTGAACCGATGTAGACGCGACGCGCCTGTCAATATCCACTCTGGGTATACTGACTAGGAAACGATATAGAATTAATTTGATAAATCGAATTCTTGGAAAACTTTATTTATCTTTCCATGCACATTAAAAAGTATTTTTTTACTATCGAAAATTGGCAAATTGCCTGAGACGTATATTTGGCCATAGCTCCGATGATTTTGAGAGGATCGAAATGGGAATAGTACCATGAGTTGAGGAAGTTATTCAGACACGTGTGAGCGTTTGAATTTTGAAAATCGGCTGGAAACTTTTTTTGGAATTTGAAAAAATGTAAATAGTCGGGTATTTTGGTGTGTGTGTTTACTAAATTGTAAATATTTCGGAAAAAAAACGATTTAGGAAAAAATTAAAAAAGCGGTCCCGGGATTTTAGTTAGTTTAGCTACAAAATGGCGAAAATTTTTTGAAAATAGGTTAGTAATTGTGACCTGTCCTGTGAGGTGGTCCCTTTAGATTTGGAATTGTAGAAAAACGTATTTCCGTATATAAACAGTGATGTAGCTTCTATAATTATTGACCGATCGTCATGGTAATGGTGTTAAAAGATGCGGATGTAGGCGAGAAGTGCATTCGAGTTAGAATTTTGAAAATCAGTTAGTAAATGTTTGAAAACTTTTGAAGAAGAGATTATTATTTCAGAGTTTTTTTTCGTAAATTTTTGTATTCATTTTCAATGCTCCAATTCTTGCGGGGACTGCGAAATCTGTGTTTATTTTAACTTAAATATCAACAATTACCATGTTTAATGCCAGTCACATTGAGGTCATTATTATATTTCTATTATCGTAAGAAACGACTGATAATATTATTATGATTCTATTTTATAGCAGTCATTTAATCGAGATATGACGCTAATTTAGAAACCACTCGAAAGTTCGAGTGGTTTAATTAAATTAAGACGATTTAAGACGGGAGGGCGGTTTCCCCATACAATCGTATTAGTCAGTTTTCTCCGTGCACAATTACAATAGAGAAAATATTTTTGCACCATAAAATGTATATGTATCGGTGCCATGTCCCTATATTTTGTTTTTTTTGATAAATTAATAAATTTAAGAACATAATATGGATCATTCAAAAATTTACAAAAAATTTCCTAGTTTTCGCGTCATCGTCAGATATCCCGCAAATAAATTTGACGAATATAATCAAAAAAATAAAATAAAAACATACCAATATGGCCTTAGTCCTTCTTAAATTATTATACTTGAAAAAAAAATTACATCGGTTCTGTTTTGGAGGAGGAAAGAGAGAGAGTAAGAATTTTTCATAGGTATTAGGTCCAAGCTGCAGTTGTCCCTATCGGGTGTTATGGAATTCTATTCGAGGAGCATCTCGATGGCTACATAATAGTTAATCCCTATTCTCAAAGTTGTGGGATCTCGTACCTAATGCCATCAGTTACGCTATACGTGAAGTAGCAGTATGTTACTATTGGGTTACATAATATAGGCAGTCTCACAATAACGTTGAACTGTATGTTAATTTGTTGTTAATTTGGCCAGCGACGTCAAATTTTTAGTATTAGTTTTAATATTGTTGACGACGTTGTTTTACAATTATCTATACTAATATTATAAATGCGAAAGTTTGGATGGATGTATGGATGTCTGGATGTATGGATGTTTGTTACTCAATCACGCCCCAACAGCTGAACGGATCTGGCTGAAATTTGGCACAGAGATAGATTATAATCTGGAATACTTTTTTTTTTTTACTTTTTATCCCGGAAAATTAAAGAGTTCCCGCGGGATCCGAAAAACCTCAAACCACGCAGACGAAGTCGCGGGCATTCGCTAGTAATCCATAGTTCAGGGACAGTTGTAGATAGTTGTAACCTCCCGGGATAAATTACCGCTCTTACTACGTTCGATAATTGGAGGAAATATTTATTGATAAATATTTATTTACTTTGATAAAAGTATTTTGTTTATTTTATTCCAGTGTTTTGAAACCAATGGATATGTGTGGTCATAAATACGTGTGATATAGATAGTCATTTACCTAATACGTAATCATATCAATACTAATATTATGAAGGCGAAAGTATGCTTGTTTGTTAGCTTATCCCTCAATCCAGATAACAGGTTTTTCCATTGGTTGAAGTTCTAGAGAGTGACAGTAGGTATTAAACTTTTAATCCCGAAAAATAACAGAGTTTATTTTTCCCGGGATTTATAAAACCTAAATCCACGCGGGCGGACTAGGATTAATTTCATTCGAGAGGGTCTTTTGTTTGTTTGTAACCTTTAGAGCCTCAATCAACGGTTTCGGCGTAGTACAAAGCTTGAATACCGATAAATGGGTGTAAGTAAAGTTTATCCAGGGAAAACAAAGTTTGCCATAAGGAATTAAAACCTAAATATTATGTACCTTAATTTCCATTACATAAGAATGATTAATCTCACAAACTTTTACCTATTCACATCATGGAAAAACTGGACATCTTGTTTTGTCTTTAAAATTGTATAAAGCTAAGGCTAAGGCTCGTAAATAAAGCTCGTAAAGAAGGCTTTATTAAGAGCTCATCTCAAATAACAAGGGATTTTTCGAGAGCTAATGCCACATGAGGCGAACAAAGAGGTCAAGTGAGTCTCGCAGGAGGAGAGAGGAGCCGGAAATGAGAGGATCAAGAGCAGGCGGCCATTGTTCTGCGCGTTGTTTTATTTTCGCTACTCTAGGGCGAGCTCAGAGCGCTGTGGTATAAACACACTTGATCTACATCAATCATCTAGGTTCTAGGTTCTTGCCTTCTTAGTTCAAGACTATGTGTGTACACAAAATAAAAGTATACATAAAATACCACAGACAATATACTATAGTATATTTTTACTGTATGTAGTTTTAGTCTGAGCCGTTAATACTCTGTAAAAATCTCTTTGGATAGAACAAATAAAATAACCTTTCTATAGAAAAATTTTATTTGCACTACAGTGCACATAAAGATAAAAGTTTAATAAAATTACTTCTGCCACAACGTTGTAGTGTAGTGTTTAATTTGTAACACTATGAAACACAGAACCATATAACGAACGAGCCAAAGGCCCTGTAATCAATGATAATATCGCCCCAAAATCAAGTATACAATACCATTTACTACCTTTGTGACATTACGAAAGAGTGCTAATGCCTAGTTGGTTAGCATGTTCGAATGCGTCCGACAAGGTTGCGGGTTCGATTCCCGGGTCGGGTATTAACAAGTATTGGGTTTTTCTGTCAAGAAAACTTCTCAGTACTAGCCCGGAGTTAGGAAGTTGGCGGTGTTTCACCCCCTAAGAGCCTAAGATCATTACACATCAAACTTCAAACTTCAATCTTTTTTTATTCAAATAAAGTTTTTAGAGTGCTTTTGAATCGTCGAGTGAATCTACAGCTGGTTCGTAATGCCATACCAAATGAAAAGTTGTATTTTCTCACAATTCCACAGAAATGTTGGCAAATTACCACTCCAACGAATGATTAAACTAAAGTAATTAACAGAAGAAAATTAACCCTATCCAAACATTCACACGGCATACAAAATAGAGATAGTAGGTACCTACTTTGCGGCCGGTTTATATCATTCCAGTTGGATCCAGTACCCTATTTACATTACTAGATATTAACGGCCAATGATAGAGGAGCATGGATTCGATCACTCCAGCAATGCTAAGGACAGCGGTTACTTATGTATACATTGATATAATAATTGTAAATGAAATATTTACATAAAAAGAGCAACCACCGAGTTTCTTGCTAGTGCTTCTCGGTAGGAATGGCATTCCGAACCAGTGGTAGATTCACTTGACGATTCAAAAGTACTTGTAAAAGTTTATTTGAATAAAAAATATTTGAATTTTGAATTTTGAAAAAAAATCCTCTCTCTACATTCTCGTATTGAACACAGGCATTATGCTATATACATCGTATGACTAGATGTAAAGGCATAAAATATTCGCACGAGATTTAAAAATAGACTGTTGATCAGTTAATTTTTCCTTAAATTCAGTAAACTCTCTATATTCACATTATATGTATATTGATTATTAAAGGGGTTTCTTTGAAGGATGGTACCGTGAGCAGTGAGTTAGGCTCCACCAAATATTAATCTTCTGTAAATGGAACTCTGTTACGATAGAGTATTGGGTTTCCAATCCAAATTAATCTATCAGTCTGAAACTATTGAAGCCTTATTGAGAGAGCGTCACCAAACACCCTGCTTTCCCATCTACCCATCAACTGTAATCGGTTGGAATCATTCATTATCTTTTTATACTGCCTGAACAAAGGAGTATATTGTTTTCAGGGTTCATGTATGTATGTGAGTTTGTATATTCCACCATAACTTCTATACGCCTGAACCGATTTTGATAAATTAGGTAGCGTTAAAATTCCTAGCTTATTCCGGGTTACATAGGCTGGTAAAGTTAAAAAAAATATTGATGGGGTGACCATTAAAGGCTAAAGATGATTTATACAGTTAAACTTATTTTTTCGAAAAAAGGATTAACTATATAATCATCATCTAGAAAATGATGAGTAGATTCCAAAAATATATAACACCATAATTCATTATTCAGTGATTTACAAAAAAATATCATTTAATAAAAATGTGAATAACATTATAATTTTACTAGATTAATTTAGAACTTAAACTTTTTAGTCAGTTTTTCGGCAGGGCAGTCGTGTTTTTTTAATTTTGTTAATAATTACTTATAATACTTAACTCATCGCCGTCCACTGCTGAGTACGAATCTCTTTTGGACTAAGAATTGAATAGGTGATGTCCAATTTCAATAAGAACTTTCTGTGTTGTTGATATCTTCAGAGTTGTTTATATTAGAAATAGATGGCGCTGCCCGTCGATGACTCGCGGTATTGCCTGCCACCTTTTAAAAGTGTATATGTTCGAATAATGATCAGAATAAATGCTCATACGTTCAGGGTTAATGCTTTTCATTACACCCACGGCTCTCAGTGTCCTGAGCAGGTGAATAGGTTGGAATAATGTGAACCGGCTGCAAGGCACCTTAGTTACATAATACGTATTACCTGAGGCCAAATTAGACAGGTATCGGTAAATTTCACGAGGGTCTTTCCGCCAGGTATCTCGGTTAACGAGTTCTGCGGCGGACGGCCCGAGTGCTGGGCTCTTTACACGACTGCCTGCATGTATTTATGTGGGTTTATATATTCCACCATAACTTCCATACGCCTGAACCGATTTTGATAAATGAGGTACCGTTAGAATCCCTAGCTTATTCCGGGTGACATAGGCTAGTAAAATTTAAAAAAAAATTGATGGGGTGACCATGGTCCCGCATTAACGACCAAAATTGAAAAAAAATATTCGAAAATAAGTTTAACTATATAATCATCATCTAGAAAATGATGAGTAGATTCCAAAAATATATAACACTATAGTTCAATATTTAGTGATTCACAAAAAAATTGCATTTAATAAAAAATGTGAATAAGATTCCAAAGGCTACATATGCAAATCGCTTCCTAAGGAGGTAAACTCCAAAAATAATATGGCAGGGCAGTCGTATTTTTTAATTCGTTAAATTAATTTCACTTGTTACACGGAGATAGCTGAACTCTCGCGGACGCGTAAGAAGCGATTTGCTTCCTCGTCTCTAATAGGAATGATGACTATATCAAAAATAAATTATCTTATGCATTAAGAAATTGTAACTTGTGAATTGTAATTGTATCTTTTTCCAGTGCATAATGCACAAAATTTTGCATTTTGTACTAAGTATTTTCTATTATTTACATTTAATTTGCTATAAGGCTCTGAAAGTTGCTTAGTTAAGATGATTTGTGAGATGGTGATAATAATAATAAAAAACCCGGCTGAGTTTGTTGTGGGCTCTTCTCAGACCAGGGTGCGTTTGGAACCCTCGTAGCTTTAGTTTTAAGATACAGTTACCGATTATCACCATCATGTTTTTTAAGTAAGGAATTTTTAACGTCAATAAGTGTACCTACAGTGTACCTATATTGAATAAATGATATTGAGTATTGAGTATACTGAGTAATTATATTGACACTCATATTTCCGTCTATTTATATACGGTCTGGGTTTTTCTGACTGGAAATTCTCAGTATTAGCCCGGAGTTAGGAAGTTGGCGGTGCTTCACCCCCGTGCCTCGGAGAACACGTTAAGCCGTCGGTCCCGGTTATTATCACTAACATGATAATAGTCGTCAAAGCCCGCCAACCCGCACTGGAGCAGCGTGGTGGGTCTAAGCTCTATTTCCCCACTCTCCCATGAGGGTGGAGGCCTGTGCCCAGCAGTGGGACGTTAATGGGCTGTAGTATCCGGTCCGGGAAGCCCCTGTGCAGTGGAGACACCGCAACGGGCTCATTTAACGGCGGAATGGACGCAACTATCCGATATTAGCGCTCTGATACTACACATTGGGTTATTACATACAGTTGCTACTACAATACCTTTATGTGACCCCAGCGGGGCGACCGCGTATCTTCTGCATCAACCATTGTCACAGTATCATTTGTTGTGATTGGCTGAATTGATGGTATTGTCGCTGCGTCAATGGATTGTGTCCAATAGTGGAAGAGTGTTATCCAATCAGAGGTGATTGCGATCGTTACACTGTAGCTGTCAGAGATACGCCCTAATGGTGGCGTACTGGTTTGTCAGCACTCCATTCAAAGACTTCATAATATTATCATCCTGCAAGAACTTGTGTCTTGGGAGTCCCACTTTCAGACGCTGAGTTATACAAGTCATAATTAAAATAATTAAAAACACGACTGCCCTGCCAAAAACGAACTAAAAAGTTAAAAATCTAAATTAATCTAATTAAATTAGAATCTTATTCACATTTTTATTAAAAAATTTTTTTTTGGGAATCTATGGATGTTGAACTATAGTGTCATATGTTTTTGGAATCTACTCATCATTTTCTGGAGATGACTATATATATCTTGTTTTCGATTTTTTTTTCAACTTTAGTCTTTAATGCGGGACCATGGTCCATCATCAATTTTTTTTAAATTTTACTAGTCTATGTCACCCGGAATAAACTAGGAATTCTAACGATACCTCATTTATCAAAATCGGTTTAGGCGCATAGAACTTATGGTGGAATATACAAACTCACATACATACATGAACCCTGAAAACAATATACTCCTTTTTTCAGGCAGTCGTATACAAAACTCAGAGCCTCGTGTTGTAAATGAAATGACAAAAAAATATTTTATTTATTTCACGTAGGACAAATTGTGCCACTTATGAAATGTTCTACCACCGGTTCGGAAAGCAGAATCTACTTAGAAGAACCGGCAAGAAACTCCACAGGTGCTCTTTTATTTTAAAGAAAAAAAAATTACACATGTTACATGGTAACAAGCATTACACTGACTTGTAGACTGCCGAATGTGAAGCCAATTTCTTCCATTCGACTTTGTCATTAAGAAATTCATCCTCATTCAAACAATAAACTCGTAAAATTTTGAAAATACTTTTTTGGAAACCTGCCTCACTGTCGGCTTTGCGTCGTACTGAGTAATGCCATTTTAGAGCAGCCGAATCAAAAAATCTTATTTTCTGGCAAAATATAAAGCGGAAAAACAAATAAAAGGCAGTACATTAACGAATGAGTGTAGCTGTGATGCGAGGGCTTTTCATAATTAATCCCGTTATTTATCCGCTGCCCTCATCTAGTGGATCTTCTGATCCGATATTCTCTTTGAGCCTGATGTATGTCTGATAAATGTTTATTATATTTATTTTGATTACCTTTTCTACTTTCACTAACATTTTTATTACTTCGCAATTTTTTTGGGAAAAGATTATAAAAGGCGAAAACCTGCCAGAAATATCGCCTCTTTGCATTCGCATAGAGCTAATGCTTTAAGTGGCCCGTTACTTTCATTAACATTTTAATAAGGTTAAACATCTTATATTTTATAGCGAGCGTCATCTGCATTTGACTATAGATTCAAGTGATGACTGAAGATGGCTAAATATCATGTTTACATATGTTTACTTCACGAATGAATGTTCAAGTCTTTCTATAACCCTGTTGAAGATTGTGCCTTGCCTGCGATCGGGTTCTGTATCTTCTACTCGTAGATTATTAGGATCTCGATAATTTCATGTAAATAAATTAACGCACAGGTGGTAGTCTTATTTTTGTACAGTAATTTGCATATTGTTTAGCTTAAACTATACATTATTCATGTAATTTATGTAAAACATAACCACGCATCAGTTAGCGCTATACGAGACCTCGTCTCAGTTTAACTCAGTCTCTCACTCAGTCACTCGTCTCAGTTTACAATAAATACTTAGAACTAGCTAGGATTAATTTTTAGAAAATGTCGTTTTATCCGTATTTTCAGTGAAAACTGCTACAACATTATTAGAATACGCAGGTAAATTTCACCACCATCTACAAGGTTATAATAGCTCAGATGGGAAATTGGGGGGGCCAAAAACCAGAAGGCCCAGTTCGAGTCCAAATGTCACCAGTCCGATTATTTTTTTTCCTTTTATTTCAAGGAGCCCAATTGCTCGTGATTTTTTATTTACCAGCAATACTTTACAATACTGCCGATAAAAATAGTAAATAAGCTGGTAGGTGCGGAAAAGCTATACTTTATTGACAGAAGGATAATAAGATAAAGCTATTTTAGCCTAACCTAACCGGCTGCAATTTGGTTTTTTTAGCCGACTGACTCTAAAAAAGTAAAATAATCAAAATAACTTTTACGTAATCTTGATGTCACTAAATCGAAAAATATCGATTACTTTTGTAGAAAATACTTAAATTCAAAAACTTTCTACTGCAGTTAGCCATAAAATTGTCCAAAATAGGCAAAACTCAATATTAAGAATCAAATTTTAAGTTCAGAAATTACCACCTTACCACATTAGAAGTCCGATTTCTCACAATAATGCCCACTAAAGTAATTTTTTTTTAACTAATAAGGGAAGCTTAAGAACCTCAAAAGTTTTTGAAATTAATCGGAAGTGACGTAGGACAGGTTTAATTATTTTTAATCTTAAGTTCAAAATTCGTCTTTACGCACTTCTGTCGAACGTGTTTACCTACTTTTCGACCAAAAATTTTCCAACTTGGACTAATGTTATGATGATAATTATTTTATGCAAAGTAGCACACTTCATAGCAAGCATGTTCACAAAAAAATGTTCGGATAAAAACACTAAATAAAAAGAAAAAGAAATTAACACTCACTCCCTCAGAAATCTCACGAAAAAACATAAAAAAAATTATAACTCGAAAACTTCAGTATGTAATTTGTTTTTGTAATATAATTTCCAAAGAAACACCCAAGTACTAATTTATAACATCGCCTATTGCATAGAGTTTGTGAACCTGAGGTCCGTATCGGTTCTATCGGACAATTCAGACTCGTGACTAGTGGAACTGTGTGAATGTAATGTAAATATCAACAAGTGAAATTAATTTACCGAATTAAAAAATACGACTGCCCTGCCATATTAGTTTTGGAGTTTACCTCCATAAGAAGCGATTTGCATATTGGGAGCCTTTGGAATCATATTCACATTTTTTATTAAATTATATTTTTTGTGAATCACTAAATATTGAACTATAGTGTTATATATTTTTGGAATCTACTCATCATTTTCTAGATGATGATTATATAGTTAATCTTATTTTCGATTTTTTTTTTTTCAATTTTGTTCTTTAATACGGGAACATGGTCAACCCATCAATTTTTTTAAAAATTTTACTAGCCTATGTCACCCGGAATAAGCTAGGGATTCTAACGACACCTCATTTATCAAAATCGGTTCCGGCGTATAGAAATTATGGTGGAATATACAAACTCACATACATACATATATACATGAACCCTGAAAACAATATACTCCTTTTTCCAGGCAGTCGTATAAAAATAGGAATGAACGCGGCCGAAGTCCCGGGTACAAGCTAGTCGTCCATATATAAGGGTCACAATAAATATGATTTGTTTAATCTCCACTAGCGTCGGTATAAACAAGCAATAAACAGGTTACGAGCCAGCAATGTCAACAAGCAGCACTCACTCATATTTACTGGCTTCGTTCAGCAAATCATATTATTATTGTAATACATGGCCATTGTTCGCGCGTTTATTACAATTTGTAAGTTTTATTGCTAGCAAAGTTTTATTTCTTGTTATGTTACAAGGTTTTGGTATAGAAATGGATTTGTTTAGTAGTACTTATGAACATTAATTTTAGAATTAATGTTCATAAGTACTACTAAACAAATTCTAAAAGAGTACCTATATTTTCAAAGTAACCTTCCTTGGATTTTTTATATTTCCCGTGACAAACACCTTTATCACTCAGCACTCTTCAAATCTTTAATGATATTCCTGCAAAACATTACCTTGATTCGTTACTCCTTTGTGACGTGATTGAATGAAAAACCAACAAACAAACAATTTCACATTTATAATGTGGATGCTAATTAAATGTTAATAATAATATTTTGTATAGAATTTATTCACACAGTTTGATACAACTAGTTAGAGCGAGTCACTCAAGCAAGTATATCACAAGGGTATTGTATAACTACACGTGTGGAACATCAAACTGTACTAGTGTGAGCTTTCACCCGACAACGACCTCCGTGGCGCAGTGTGTAGCGCTGTTGTCATAACGTGCGGCTGCGGAGGTCCCGGGTTCGATCCCCGGCAGGGTCAATTTGGAAATTTATAATTTCTGAATTTTCCCTGGTCTGGCCGTGGCTAGTTTTTTTTTTTTTTTTTTTTTTTTTTTTTTTTTTTTTTTTTTAAATTCTAAAACCTCCAACATAATTGGAGCCTGTGCTAGCTAAAGTCCTTTCATTCCAGTTCTCGCAGTTATTCCTCTCGCACTTTCATGCTTCATACTAGTCTTTCTTTCATTCCTCATCTTTCGTGTCCTTATGGGTGGGTTTCCCATCTAACTATGCTCTTTACAGGGTACAGGGTAGGTAGTTTTCTTGGTGTTCTTTATTGAGTTAAAAGTTACAGGTTTTTTTTTTTTTTTTACAATTTGAGTCTTAGGTCTATTTTCTTATATATTACATTGATCACTAGTTACTAATTACATTTCTTTACTACTCTTACATTTTAACATATACTTTTATTTACTTACTTAATTTTATTCGTATGATTACACTTATATACATTAATATATACTGCTATCATACTTTTCTTATACTACCTTATTTCTATTATTTACTATTTTTACTATTTTCTTGCAGAATTTAAAGAATATATCCCTGTCTCTAGATTTTATTACCATTGGTAAATTTTGCGTTGTTAATTTAATTTCCAATGTTTGCTCTAAATCAAATCTTTGTTTTGCAAATACGGGACACTCTAAGATCAAATGCTGGATTGTTTCGGCAGCCTCCGGGTCACAGAGGCAAGATGGGCTCTCCTTGCACTTGAAACGATTCAGGTACGAGGAGAACCCTCCATGCCCCGTGAGCACCTGCGTTATTTGACCGTCAATTTGAATTTTCCTAACTATAGAGTGCGCCGTTACCGCCTCGGGGAAAAACATTTTGGTCACGGAAGCCGTGTCCTCCGACCGGTACCTTCTGTCCCACTCATCAATCGTACCCTGACGAATGCTACGCCTAACAAATGAGACAGGGCACCGATCGTAGTCCGGCCTCTTCTTGGACTTTAGGGCCGCTTCCTTTGCAAGCTCGTCGGCTCTCTCATTCCCTGTCAGTCCTATATGAGCTTTTATCCAGAATAATGAGATTGACTTTTTCTGGCGATGGCAACATCTCAGGTTGTCTCTGGCTTTGACTGACAGGGGATGGGAGGAACCGGGACTGGTCACTGTTTCAAGCGCTGCTCTAGAATCGCTATAGATCCCAAAGGAGTTTTCTTTGAGCGACAGTGCCAATTCCGTTGCCTTACACAGGGCTAGTAATTCAGCCTGGTAGACGGTGCAGTATGACGATAGAGCAAGCTTGAGGACCCTGGTCTCCGCAGCCCCGCTCCAAACGGACAGTGCCGCTCCGACCCTGCCCTCAATCTTGCTCCCGTCTGTGAATATGCGCACAGCATAATCACTGTGGCAAGAATATTGTTCCTCGTCCACCAGGTTTTTGAATTTTAGTCCAATTTGATCCGCAGGATGTGGGGCTTGTATCTTGGGTGTCATCCTCTCAATCTCCCTATCAGCTAGCTCACGTCTAAATGTTCCCTTCTTGGCTTCGTATAACGAGGCTGCCTCACGGACTCGGAGGTCTAGAGGGAGCGTCCCCGTGAGTAAGAGAGCCGAGTTAAGTGACACCGTCCGATACGCCTTACACATCTTCTGGGCATAGCCCCTTTGCACTGTGCCGAGCTGCTTTCGGACTCCCAATTTTTCTGCCGCTGGGGCCCACGCGGCCGCAGCGTACAGAACCACCGGCTCCACCGCTGCAGTATATATGGTTCGGATGATATCGGGACTGAGGCCCCAGCTTACACGGGCCGCTCTTATCAGTTGTTTATAGATGCCAGTGGCCTTTTTACATATATTAGAGACGTGGGTCTTAAATGTTAGCTTGTCGTCGATGGTAAGCCCGAGAATCTTGATTTCCGGGGACATTCCGACGTCGACCCCTCCCATGCTCAGGCGCGGTGTGTCGAATTTGAGTTTCCTGGTTATTACCATGGCACAGGTTTTATGTGGTGCAAACTTTAATTTATTCTCGGCACCCCACGCCCGAACACATTCGAGGGCATCATTCGCCCGTCCCTCGATCTCTCGGGCCTCTCCACCGTCGAAAAGCAACACCACGTCATCAGCGAAAGCCTGACAATAGATCCCCTTCTGTTCCATCAGCCTAAGGAGTGGATCTAGCAGCAGGTTCCACAGGATTGGTCCTCCTATGGAGCCTTGGACGCATCCTTTCTCCGTGCTCCTTCTATGTACCGCTCCCGCATATCGGACTTCTACCATCCTGTCACTGAGGTAGTTGTCGATGACCCGCCTCAAGTTCACGGGACATTTTTCCTCAGCCAGCCTGGTCTTTATAGCTGGCCACCAAGCACTATCGAAGGCGCCCTCGATGTCTAAAGAGACCAGTATTACTAGTCTCTTTTCCTCCAGTTTTTCGCGGATGCGTGTTATTAGCGTGACCAGGGCGTCCTCCGTACTCTTCTGTGGCATGAATCCATACTGACGAGTACTGATTCGAGGCAATATGTGGAACTTGAGGCGGCCCACCAGCATCTTCTCATATATTTTGCCTAATACGGGCAAAAGCCCAATAGGTCGATACGACTTTGGCGTGGTGTAAGTGTCCTTTCCTGGCTTCCTCAACACAACTACTGTTGCCTCCTTCCAGGTCTTCGGAAAGCAGCCGTATTCCATGCATTTGTTCAGGAGAGCCAGGAAGTACTTGGGGTCCACATTGATGGCGTGTGAGCATATATCAGCTGTGAAACCGTCGGCTCCAGGGGCCTTTTTGGGATTGAAAGATTTGACAGCGTCCTCCAACTCCTCAATTGTAAACGGAGGGTCACGGTCATCGTGATCACTTTCGTTTACTGTTTCTGCTAGGGTTCTTGTTTGCAGATGTTGTACGCTGTCCCCGTCTTTCAAGTCCCTCGGGTAGAAGGTTTCGGCCAATAATCGGGCAGAGCCCTCAGCATCCAGTGTCGTATCCCCCTCTATCAATGGTACATCTTCTTCTCTGCTTTTAACCCTACTGATTACCCTGTAAATTCCCTCCCACACCCCTTCCCTGTCTTGTTTCCCGCAGAACTCTCTCCAGCTCTGTTCTGCTGCCTCTTTAGCTGCTAATTCGTATTTTTCTTTTTCTTTCAGGTACTGGTCTACAACCATCTTCCTGCGAATCGGCGCTGCGCTGCGGATCCTGCGTCTTCGGGTCGTCACCTGCCTTTTCATCTCAGCTAAATTCTCGGACCACCACGGCACGGTAAGTGTTTCTGTGTGTTTTTTGTTTGGTATTGTGTGCGTGCATGTATCCGTTATGGCTTTAGTGTATGTGTCTATTGTGTAGTCAATTTGTTCTCTGTTCTCTATAGTGGCAATGTTTTGTGTATTAAGTTTGGTGTCCCGCATAATTTGGGTCAGTTTCTCATGAAAGAGACCCCAATTTGCTTTTTTTGTGTTATATTTACGTGTTGTTCTTTGTATTTTTATGTGTTGTGATTTTTGTAGTGTTATACCAAACATTATGCCGTTGTGGTCCGATTTTGTGAGGCCTTCTACTACGTGCCAGCCGTCCACGAGTTCGAGCATGTCCGCAGTGCACGCCGTCACATCGACATGACTGCAGAACCTCTTCCCGCCCCTGACGGTGTCGAAGGTTGGTACCTCTCCCATGCCGTGGCTAGTTACCACCCTACCGGCAAAGACGTGCCACCAAGCGATTACGCGTTTCGGTCCGATGCCGTGTAGAAACCACATAGGGGTATGGGTTTAATATAACTGCCATGCCACTGCCAAGCTGTAAGTTTTTTTTAACAAAATAAAATAAGATAAAATTCATCGGAGATGCTGCGAACCGGGAAAGAGTACTGGATGAAGACGCTCAGTAGCTCGCTACAGAATACATACCCAAATATATGGGACTTTTAGTTTCCCCAGCGAATTTTACAAAAAAATATATACTTTAAACATTACGCTTTGCGAACTGATATTGCATAACAAGTCATAATTAAAATAATTAAAAAAACACGACTGCCTTGCCATCTAATCTAGTTATATTAGAATCTTATTCACATTTTTATTTTTGGAATCTACTCATCATTTTACGAGATGATGATTATATAGTTAATCTTATTTTCGTTTTTTTTTTTCAAATTTAGTTTTTAATGCGGGACCACGGTCATCCCATCAATTTTTTTTAAATTACTTACAATGTAAGTAAGTACGTAACAAGACATACTAGCCTATGTCACCCGGAATAAGCGAGGGATTCTAACGATACCTCATTTATCAAAATTGGT
The DNA here is from genome assembly GCA_964035005.1 of Erebia palarica. Lineage (NCBI taxonomy): Eukaryota > Metazoa > Arthropoda > Insecta > Lepidoptera > Nymphalidae > Erebia > Erebia palarica. The sequence continues at coordinate 38,565,878 of OZ035987.1, forward strand.
TCAGGCGTATAGAAGTTATGGTGGAATATACAAACTCACATACATACATACATACATGAACCCTGAAAACAATATACTCCTTTTGTCAGGCAGTCGTATAAAAAAATATGAGTTTGTGTTTATGAGCTCTCCGTGCTGGTGTACCACAGACACAAAGCACCGCTTAAGCCGGGTTCGGGTCATTGTTTATTGACACACGGACCCGCACCGCCGCAGTGGACGTGTCTATTTATTTAATGTTGCCTTTGTCTCGTCGGCTGTCGGCTGTCGGCTGTCGGCTGTCGGCTGTCGGCTGTCGGCTGTCGGCTGTCGGCTGTCGGCTGTCGGCTGTCGGCTGTCGGCTGTCGGCTGTCGGGACGCAAGGAATAAAACGCCACGAATCATTTACCTGCTTTCTGGCCAATCAAGTTCCTCCTTCGTCCTTGCATGCTCTCAATTGTTTATGAGGGTTCGCTTTCATTTTATTTTATTTCTTTTTTATCTTTTCAGCAACTCGAAACAAAAGTTTGTTCGTTTCGCGATTCATTTTTTTTTTATCCACTACAAGTTGCGATCTCACCTGATGGTAAGTAATGATGCAGATGGTAGCGGGCTAACCTGTTAGGGGCATGGCAGTTATATTAAAAACCCATACCCCTAGTCGGCTTCTACACGGCATCGTACCGGAACGCTAAATCGCTTGGCGGCACGTCTTTGCCGGTAGGGTGGTAACTAGCCCTGGCCAAAGCCTCCCACCAGGCCAGACCAGGGAAAATTCAGAAATTATAAATTCCCAAATTAAACCTGCCGGGGATCGAACCCGGCATCATTTATTCGTCCGAAGTTCCATACATCTAAGAAGGGCTTAAGCCACGGCTCACCACGCTGGCCTAGAGTGAATTGGCAGTCACACCTTTGGAATACATTGTAGAGAACTTTCAGGAACGCAGGTTTCCTCACAATCGATATTTTTCAACACTATTTAAGCAAAAAAATATTAAGTATTGTTTTGAGCGCACATAAGGTATAACTTCGAAAGACAATAGTGCGTGCCCGAGGATCAAACCCCGGAAACATCGAACAGGACGCATAAGTCGTTACCACTGTTACCGCTTTTTACCTTCTACACATATTGCAGGCTAAATAGACTGACTAACGTATCAACATACTGTTATCAAAAACTTGAAAGTTGCATATGAAATTTTTCCTACAGCGTTTTTTCCACGCGCCCCCTAGAAACGGTTTTGAGATTATTATACAACAGTGTCTTTAAAAACCCTAAATCCAAGCAAACAAAGTCGCGGCTATCAGCAAGTATACAATAAATTTTCACCCAATTATGGACTGAGTAAAGTCAGTGAAGCGGCAAGGATTTTGAAAGCCGTGAAATGGGAAAAGTTATCAGAGCGATACTTACACTGCTCTCAGTATTTATTGGAGTCTGCGAGATCAGTCCCGCGAAGCGTTTGATCTCACTCTGAGGCTAAAGAAAGTGTTCATAACTACGGTTGTTATAACTTTATAAACGGATTTTATCAGCAGTTTGGTCGAATTAAAAAATACGCCAAAATAGATCCCAGAGGGAAGCTTCGGTCGTGGCTAGTTACAACACTACTGGCAAAGCCATGCCACGAAATATTTTAGCGTTCTAGTGCAATACCAATGACGTATATAGGTTTAATAATTATATTATTAGCATACTCCTCCTAGGCTTGAGGCGGAAACGGGTTGCTTCCGCCTTAAACAATCATATTTTCAATGAAGAAACTACAAGTTTAATTCGCTATAATTCGCCACAGAAGGCAAATCTATGTGGTACAGTGCGTATCTTGAACTTGAAGCCCTCGATATTCACCACACCACATAAACCCTCAAAAATACTTGAGGGTTGACTCTACAATGCACGATTGTGATCTTCACAATCATCAACATGACGACATAATAATTGCCAATATTTTTTTAAATTATGTATGTTCATAACGTCTTTAAGATGTGAAATCTAGTGAAACGCCCGATGAAAAGCGTCAGTTTTAATACTGTTTACGTACTGCGCATACTTTACTACTGTACAAGAATCAGTCTTGCTAGTTATGGATCATTTTTGGTAACCATAAACCGTCCTTAAGCGGCCTTATCTAGTGAAAGTCCTATCCGCATGCGGGCAGACTTTCACTATCGTCATCAGTGGGTGTACCACCTAATACTGAATCAGCTTTTCTGGCGATAGTTACCAAAAGTGCAGCTATCTCTTAGTCCATAATATCTATACCAATGTAGTAAACCCTGCCTGTCTGCTACGTTTTCACCACCCAACTACTCAACCGATTTTGATGAAATTTGGTACAGCGATAGGTTACATCTCGGGGAAGGACATAGGCTATCCTGGAAAACTGAAGAGTTCCCGCGGGAATCCAAAAACCTTAACCCTCACTTACGAAGTCACGCGCATCATTTAGCACATCCACCACCACTACAGCCCATTAACGTCCATGAAGTGGACAGTGGACATGAGGTGGGCAATAACCATTTATATAAAATCCTGCATAAATGTAATAAAGGGTTTCGAATGAGCGTTTGGGAGCAATAAGAAATAATTAAACACAATAATAAAGGATTTGAGTTGCTAAATGAACAAATAAACGTATCAAATTCACCTTTACTCAATTTATACAGTAATAGGGGAGGGGGCGGGGCTTCAGTATGAGCCATGCCAAAAAGGTATATAAGCCGGAACTTGCGATACGATAGTCACTTCACAATCGTGCATTGTCGAGTCATCATCTCCTGAAGATGCTCCGGTGTCGGAGTGAAACGTACGTTGAGAGTGATTTGGAGGATTTGTGTGGTGTGGTGTTGTGCCTGTGCGAATTGCTGGGTGGTGGGTGTCGCATGCTGCAGGTGGAAGACAGGCACTGTACCACACAGATTTGTCTACTGTAGCGGATTATAGCGAATTAAAATTCTAGTTCATTCACAACCCGATACTTAATTATGGCCCGACCCGGGACTCGAACCCGGGACCTCATCGGCCGCAGTCAAACATGCTAACCACTAGACCAACGAGGCAGTTATTTATTTTAGTACATAATAAACTGCAATCTATACATACACACTATGAGCTTTGCGCTAACTCCAATGGACGTAATATATGGAGCTCTGCATTAATCCCTCAGTGATTTATATATTGGCGATAACGTCTTATCGCAGGCCGGGATTACAATACTAATCAATTACGTTGAGATGTAGAACAGTAATATGCGACTAATGTTGGTACCGAGATTGTAGCAGATATAGGACAAGTCCTAAATAAACAAATTAAAAAACACGACTTTAAAGTATAGGCAAATAAACTATTTCAATTTTAAAATAATACTCCTTATTTCCCAGTTAAAATCTTTCTCTGAGCAGGACCTGAGCCGATCTTATGAAACCGTAAATGAAAAGGGAGAGCAATCCCTCGGTGGATTAACTTAAGAAATTCAGATACCAGATAGTAACAAGTCACAATTAAAAATAATTAAAAACACGACTGCCCTGCCAAAAAATGAACTAAAAAGTTAAAAATCTAATTGAATCTAGTTAAATAGAATCTTATTCACATTTTTTTAAATGATATTTTTTTGTGAATCACTGAATATTGAACTATAGTGTTGTATATTTTTGGAATCTACTCATCATTTTCTAGATGATGATTATATAGTTAATCTTATTATCGATTTTTTTTTTTCAACTTTAGTCTTTAATGCGGGGCATTGGTCACCACATCAATTTTTTTTTAATTTTACTAGCCTATGTCACCCGGAATAAGCTAGGGATTCTAACGATATAATTTATCAAAATTGGTTCAGGCTTATAGAAGTTATGGTGGAATACACAAACTCACATACATACATACATGAACCCTGAAAACAATATACTCCTTTTTTCAGGCAGTCGTATAAAAATTTAAGAGTTCTCGCAAGATTTTTCAAATGCCTAAATCGATGCGAACGAAGTCGTAGGTATCTCCTAGTAAGTTGTAAATCTGCAAAATAATGTGGCCTTGTTATTAAGTAATGTGATAAACTACTAACATAAATGACATTTATGTAAACTTTTATTTAAATTATGAAATATTACTCAATCTTGTCTTACTTTCTTAAGCTTAAAGTATATTCTTTATGGAGAACTAAACCCATTAAAAGTAAGTTCATAAATTTGGAGCGACATACAAGTACAGTGGAGGGTAAAAGAAATTTTTTATCCTAAAGCAAATGAGACCTAGGATTTCTCGTTATTCCCTCATTTTGGATTGCAAAGTTTATTTAAGATGGGCTGACTTTAGCTGAAAGCTGATAAATAAACAATTGAAAAATTGAGAAAAGCATTTTTTTACACTACTACAAGTTAGCCCTTGACTGCGATCTCACCTGATGGTAAGTGATGATGCAGTCTAAGATGGTAGCGGGCATGTTAGTTATATTAAACCCATACCCCTATTCGGTTTCTACACGGCATCGTACTGGAATGCTAAATTACTTGGCGGTACGTCTGTGCCGGTAGGGTGGTAACAAGCCACGGCCGAAGCCTCCCACCAAGCCAGACCAGGAAAAATTCAGAAATTATCAATTCCCAAATTTACCCTGCCATGGACCGAACCCGGTACCTCCGCACGTTAAGACAAGAACGCTCAACACTGCGCCACGGAGATCGTCAAAAGCAGCTTGATTTCAAAATAACAGTTTTATGTCACACACTTTCTTGCAATTGGGTTTTAATACAAGCATAACATAGTCTTGTCCTGGGATTAGTGCTATTTTCCGGGTATTAGCCGGGTCACATCGCAGGCCTCTCCACTCCCTCACAGTTCCCGATCCTCTTCCGAAGCCCTCTCGACCTCATTGTCAGACACGACATTAGCTCTCGAAGCACCCTGCTCTTATTTTACATGTTTTGCTTTTACATTAAGTGGCGGCTTCGGATAAAAGCTATGCTCTAGACATGAGAAATAATCAATTTATACTCTTACAGAATTTGAATTTGAAAATTTGTTAAATAAAGGATAAAAGCATCCAGCGCCTCGGAGGAGAGCGCACCTGATCTATTTCCGGTCGAGATGAATTGCAGTCCCAGACTGAATGAATATTTAGACAATTATTGTACTTCATTATTATTGGTGCTACATTAACATTACAATAATCGGACTAATAATAGAATTAGTTAAGAGGACTATGAGAGCAAAGCATAAAAGTCGCCCACGAAAGCTAAGCGATACAATAAGTTCAAAAAGAGTACTGTGTAGGTACCAATTTTGATATTTATTCAAAATTACACGTAAATATCCCCGCTTTCGCAGATTTCACAAAACATTCCAAATACCTTTCGCTAGAACACGTATTGGAAACCAAGCACCAATTGCTCGTATGTGTGCAAAATATAATGAAATATCTCAAGTTATACCTGGCATCGATATATTCCACAATTCTTATGGAGTATTTAAAAAAAAACTCACCGATCACCTATCGGTGAGTCATATAGATCAGCAATAATTTTATATTATTTATTTATTATATTTTATTGATATTGATAGTTTTCATGCGCAAATTTTGTAAATGCTGTGCACACTTTTAATCGATGTACATATCAGTGAATGTGTCAATTTTTTTATATTATAATTTGTGTGTTAAATATGTATTTTGTAAGTGAACCTATAAAAATAAAATAAAAATAAAAATAAAATTGATACCTACACAGTACTCTAGTCAAAGTACTATAAATACTTCAAAACATAGGAAAACAAAGAGAACAGTGTATGCACGTAATCCTTCACTAGCTCTCGTGGAACGCATTGAAGCTCCAGTCTGACTTGAAACCGCCAATCCGACACTCGACCGACACAAAACGGCCACTGATACAATACTCGTACAGGAGTACAAAGGGGAGGGAAGGGTGAGAGGGGGTGTAGGAAAGGAATTTATTTAGCAGAACGATTGCCAATTACAATAATTGAACCTGCCAGTCGGTGAGGAGACCGATCCCAATACATATTTGGGATAGTCCCACTTTAGACCCAGCTCAACGGTTCGACTCACACTGAACTGAAATTGCTGTACTTACTCGGAGTTTTTAAAGACTATTATTATACGACTGGCTGAAAGAAGGAGTATATAGTTTTCGAGGTTCATGTAAGTATGTATGTATGTATGTGAGTTTCTATATTCCACCATAACTTCTATACGCCTGACCCGATTTTGATAAATGAGGTATCGTTAGAATCCCTAGCTTATTCCGGGTGACATAGTCTAGTAAAATTTAAAAAGTTGAAAAAAAATATTCGAAAATAAGATTAGCTATAATAATCATCATGTAGAAAATGATGAGTAGATTCTAAAAATATATAACACTATAGTTCAATATCCAGTGATTCACAAAAAAATATCATTTCAAAAAAACGTGAATAAGATTCTAATTTAACTGGATTAATTTAGATTTATAACTTTTAGTTCGTTTTTTGGCAGGGCAGCCGTGTTTTTTAATTATTTTTAATTGTGACTTGTTACTATCTGGTATCTGATTTTCTTAAGTTAATCCACCGAGGGATAGCTCTCCCTAGTATTCATTGACGGTTTCATAAGATCGGCTCAGGTCCTGTTCAGAGATAGATTTTAACTGGGAAATAAGGAGTATTAGTTTAAAATTTAAATAGTTTATTTGCCTATACTTTAAAGTTTTACCGTGCGTGTATCATGACAATTTGGAAGCTAAATATTCAGTGTTTGCTGCTCCACTTCTAATCAAAATTAATCAATTAAAAGAAATAGGAAAATCGTATAAATTTCTTGCTAGCAAAGTCTAAGATAGAAGTGTGTAGAGTAAGCTAAGGATTCGTCCTACACTGTAACGCTAGATGGGAGGCCATCGCAGCCAATACCAGGGTGTGCAGACAACAATAAGAGGCGTATATCGATCCCGGATCATTTCATCACGGGGAACGCACTGCTTCCACGAGTCTCTTACTTCCGCAATGAGGACGAGACTTGTACACAAAACAATGAAGACAATTTCATAATTAGCATGTAATGACCAGTGATCATAGTTTTATGTTCTGGTTTTATGTTGGATGAAAGAAGGCATAAATTAGGATTTTATACGAGTATTTTCATTCCCATTTAGGTAGGTACAATGTTCAAAGAATGAATTGATTATAGCATTGATATCAAATGAAGAATCGAACAAGCCCGTGTAACGAGACAGCATCGGTGAAAAACTTAGCTCCTTATTATGTTTCTCATGTAATAAAAAGCAATGCGACAGCTATGGGTGTAATACCCATTTTCACCTACCAATGGGTGACAGTTTTCACGTTGCCAATTGTTCCCTAATTGGGCTTAGGTTTTGTTTTATCCGCTACAAGTTAACCCTTAACGTCAATCTCATCCGATGGTAAGCGATGATGCAGTCTAAGATGGTAGCGGGCTAACCTGTTAGGAGCATGGCAGTTATATTAAACCCTTACCCCTATTCGGTTTCTACACGGCATCGCACCGGAACGCTTAATCACTTGGGGAAACGTCTTCGCCAATAGGGTGGTAACTAGCCCCGGCCGAAGCCTTCCACAAGGCTAGATACCAGAAACTAGGTAATCCCTTAATTAAAGGATTGTCGGTGAAAACCGAAATAAAACAAGCTACCACTACAGCTCATTAACGTCCCACTGCTGGGCACAGGCCTCCATTCTCATAGGAGAGAGGGAATTAGAGCTTAGACCCACCACGCTGCTCCAATGCGGGTTGGCGGGCTTTAACGACTATTATCATGTTAGTGATAATAACCGGGACCGACGGCTTAACGTGCTCTCCGAGGCACGGGGGTGAAACACCGCCAACTTCCTAACTCCGGGCTAGTACTGGGAATTTCTAATCAGAGAAACCCGATACTTTTTTTTTATTTACTTACTTATTATGACCCGACCCGGGACCGACCCGGGACCTCGTCGGCCGCAGTCAAAAATACTGACCACTAGACCAACGAGGTAGTTAGTTAGGAGGTAAAACAACAACGTTTCACCCTATTTAATTATTATTATGCTTTCAATTAGCAGAAACTAATTACCGTGATCCCGGCCCGTGGAATGGCGTCATCAAATAGAGCGAGCCGTAGAAACAATACAGCGGGCCCGGACTCCTCCGCGACGTAATTACACCGCTGCTACTCTCCCCGGGATGGCTTTCGGGTTTTATTTGATTGCGAGCCGCCCCCGGTCTACAGCCCGTTACATCAAATTACTTGTCCTTTATATGATCAAAAATGAAATGAGAGTGTGGCATTGTGTTTCGGATTGAGTATGCTGCATGGGCCCTACTGACCGCTACAGCGTCACCGGGGGGATGGGGGAGCGCTAGGCCGAGCCGAGACAAGAGCCCTAGGGCTCGATGACATCTCGGTAGGGGAGGGGGGGGGGGGGCGGCAAGGTCTTCCTAAGGGCGCCTCCTGTGAGGCTCGGACCACGGCTTAGGATGACGTTGGGATGAAGGGGAGGTCGGTTGGACTACATTAGTCCACACGCCCCCGAGGCCGTGGGCTAAGACCACGTCCGGGTGACGTAAGATACGACCTTTTGACTAAGATCAAAGTGCAGAGTGTGGCAGGCAGGACCAGTGCTTTTGTAGAACAGTAATAGTACATTACATCGCGGGAGGGGGAAGTACGCGTTTCCTGGTCGAGTGTTAGTTAGACACGAGCTATATACGAGACCAGAAATGCTCTGCCGGTCGAGGTGTGTATAGTGCTTTTCTAAACAAGTGAAATAAATTTAACGAATCAAAAATACGACTGCCCTGCCATATTATTTTTGGAGTTTACCTCCATAAGAAGCGATTTGCATATATAGCCTTTGAAATTTTATTCACATTTTTTATTAAATGATATTTTTTTGTGAATCACTAAATATCCAACTATATTGTTATATATTTTTGGAATCTACTCATCATTTTCTAGATGATGATTATATAGTTAATATTATTTTCGATTTATTTTTTTCAATTTTGGTCTTTAATGCGGGACCATGGTCACCCCATCAATTTTTCTAAAAATTTTACTAGCCTATGTCACCCGGAATAAGCTAGGGATTCTAACGATACCTCATTTATCAAAATCGGTTCAGGCGTATAGAAGTTATGGTGGAATATACAAACTCACATACATACATACATGAACCCTGAAAACAATATACTCCTTTTTTCAGGCAGTCGTATAAAAATTAAACAAGTGACTTGTTTTTTAAATATTATATTATGTTATTAAAAGAAAGTAAATAAAAAAGCAACCTACTTAAGAAATATTAAAAGTTAAAATAAATATTATGCTTTTAATTTTTTTTTGTTGTTTGTTTAACTATTCTAATGTGCCTTTTAACCAATCAATAATATGATTTGCAGCTATAATGGTGCAGGAAAACATCGTGAGGAAACCTGCATTCCCGAGAGCTCATAATGTGGTTCTTCATGTGTGAAGCCTGCCAATCCACATTTGGTCAGCGTGGTGGACTATGGCAAACTCTTCTCATTCATAAAGGAGATTCGTGCTCTGTAGACGACGATGGTTTAAACTCATGGTGATGAAATTCACCGATGTAACAGTTCACACAATAAAAAAATATCAAAAATATTTTGCTCACTGAAAGGCCCTGACAGTATCAAATGCGAAATTGCGAAATCATCAATATCCAAAATGGTGGGTCCCCTAACAATAAGTTAAATGAATTGCTTTCGAGCTAAAGTTTTGGGGTCCAAATTAAAAATTATTTATACTTAATATTATAAATTCGAAAGTTTGGATGGATGTATGGATGTCTGGATGTTTGGATGTCTGGATGTTTGTTACTCAATCACGCCCCAACGGCTGAACGGATCTGGCTGAAATTTGGCACAGATATAGATTATAGTCTGGAATATTTTTATCACGGATAATTAAAGAATTTCCGCGGGAACCAAAATCCTCAAACCACGCAGACCAGCCTATTCCTCAAGCAGCCGACCAACTGTTTCACAGAAACTTTACGCATTCACAATAACTGGCGAACTAATTTAACGAGTCGGGAGAAGTGAAGGTTTATTAGCTAAAGGCTGGCAAACCTACAGGCCAGCAATCGACAGCCGAACAGAGCAAGTGCCCGTTGACACTTGATATTGGTCGTTGGTACTGGCGAGGGGTGGCCTGTGGGGGGTGCAGGTGGGGGGGGGCAGTGGGGGTGCGGGGGGGATCGGACAGCACGTAAGAAAGACAACTTAATTAACCCCAAACTGGTCGGCGCTATTGACTCCTACAACTGGCTTTCTAAGATTAATACTATAAACATTATCCACCATCCTACAATGTTTCATGGACTTTCTAGACTCTTGAATTGCACGTATCAGGATCAGTATCGGTATTTATTTATTCAATTTAGTTATGTACACTTATTGAAGTCCAATAACTTATAGGGCATGATGGTAAGAATCAGTTATGGTATATTAAAACTAAAGCTACGAGGGTTGCAAACACGCCCTGGTTTGAGAAGATCCCATAACAAACAGCCGTGTATTTTTCGTACCTATATAAAAATCAGCATTTAATTCACATTAAACTTCGAAACACAATAGTTATATTCAATTGAATGGCGTACAATTATAATTATAACTAGCTGATGCCTGCAACTGCATCTGCGTGGATAGAGATGTTTTAGGGGTATGAAAAATAGATAGTAGTTGATTCTCAGACCTACTGAATATGCATATAAAATTTCCTAAAAATAGGTTAAGCCGTTTTGGAGGAATATGGTAAGTAACATTGTGACACGAGAATTTTAAATTTACAAGAATAATCAACGTAAATTGACCTAAGATTTTCACTTACTTTATTCAGATTTCACATTAAATATTTCAGGTTTTCTACTCAGCTTTACTAAATAGGTTTTCAGTGCTTGTAACAGGTTTTTGGCGATAAATAACAATCGATGCAATTTATTGAGTCTTAAGTGTCTGAGCGCACGAACAAAGGTATGATCACAATAAGTGGATATTGGAAAAGTTAGAGAAGAGAATCTATCTAATATCAAACGGCTCTCGGCCCAGAGTTATCTCAATAAATCCACCAGTTTCCCAATCTCCCTGCTCCACGGCCGTGACTCCGCCGATGTGGGCTCAGTGAAGAGATTTGCTGCCACCTTCCGTTATGGCATTACTAAGATGTGGAGGGTCTTTTGGCCTTTTCTGAGTCACTTTTTGCATACCCTAATAAACCTTGCAAGTACAAAAGAACTCTTAGATAACTTGTTTATTTAAAACCTGTTTTTTTAATATTGCGTTACAAACATTACTGTCTGAATAATAATATTCAATCTCTCTAAATATTTTAGTTAAAGAAAAGGTGACTGACTGACTGACTGACTGGCCTATCAACGCACAGCTCAATAGACAGATCGGGTTGAAATTTGGCATACGGATAGCTATTATGACGTAGCCATCCGCTAAGGAAGGATTTTTGAAAATTCAAGCCCTAAGTGTAAGGGACAATCGAGAAGTAGGTATTAATAAACACTTTTAATATATTTGTTCTCTCATTTGGAACTTGCACGAGCGAATGGTCACAACGTGTAGCGGTTCCACGAGAGATTAAAGGTAATAAGATAAGTGTTATTATTTTATATTTTTGTTTTTTTTTTTGTATAACTTTAATATTGCAGTCACATATTCTTTTGTGTAACTTCCCTCATTTTGGCCCTAACAGAATAACAGCGTTGTGGTTACATTTTGTTCCCACAACATCAAGCTGAGTTAGGACCCTTTTGTTGGCACGACACATTCTAGACGTTGAGTGATTAAGTTAAGTTAGATTTTAAGTACTTTTTGTATTTTATGTTTATTATGTGTTGTATCAGCAAATAAAACATATTCTATTCTATTCTATTCTATAAAAGTTAGCTAAACTTAATGACAATATTCATTTGGTCTGGCCACGATTGCTATCGTTAAGCTTTGAACCAAATTGCGATCCAAACACAAAAGTATTCAATAATCTGTGTCAAAGAGTCTGTCTGCAGGAGACTGAATTACCATCGTCAAAACACTCGTATATATACTATTTTCAATATGGCGTCGGTATCCGCAGATTAAATCGAATGACATGAAACGAGTCAAATTGACTGATATTTTACTTCCTGTTTCATGAGATATAATGACAAACAGTAATAATGCTAACATAAGGGAGTAAAACGGGGCTTTAAAATTTGTATGAAAATCGAACCTAACGTGAGTGAAGCCACGGGCAAAAGCTAGTTTTAATACAGTTCACGCGTTGGCGGACGTCTTCCGATACGACGCGACAGTTCCCGAACTGGATTCATCCATTGTGTTCACTTAGCGACAACCGAAGCCTGGGCTCTAGGCTAGTATTTCCTTCACTATTCATTCACTACACAAACAGATAAAATATAACTTTTCGTATTCAAATCAAAATGGAAACACGTCGGCGGTGGGAGTCGTATTCCAGGGGTGTTCTATAAACTTTATCACACCTTATCTATAGAGGTCAAACTCAATGATAATTAAGTTTTAAGCAATAAGTACCTATATTATATAGGTATTATATATAAATTTTTATTCCCAATTTAAAGTAATAGTAGGTTTGTAATAGTGCTAAATTATATTTGAATTTATGTGATGGGACAAAGGTATCTTTTGTAAGACACTAGCGACTGGCCACGACTTCATCTGTGTGATTTGATGCTTTTGGTTGCCGCGGGAACTTTTTAATTTTCCGGCCTATGAGCTATTCCAGACTATAATCTATCTCTGTGCCAAATTTCAGCCAGATCCGTTCAGCCGTTGGGGCGTGATTGAGTAACAGACATCCATAAATCCATCCAAACTTTCGCATTTATTATTAAGTATTAAGTATAGTAAGATATATATCTTTGTATGGCGCTTGTCTCTCAGCGCAATGGGGGAAACACATCTGGTCCAAAGAGGCTGCCTGAATAAGGCCGTTAATTAATATTATTGTTATAAGTTAAACTTAAGAGTTGTTCTAAAATTAACCTAGTGAATTCTCCTTTAGTAGGTATTTCGAGTGCATTAGTTATATGAACGAAAAAAGGTAAACTTAGCAATTCAGGCTGGATTGTTATTGTGTTGGGAACCTGGTCGAAGCAGTTGGCGAGCTGCCAGCTCGTCTGTAGCTGTATACAGGTTACGCTGCCTACCTACCGTTATATAACGTCTATACAACCTCAGGCTATTTACTGCCATCTTACAGAATAAAATTAACTCGTAAACTTAGTTTTGGAATCTCACTTCTTTTTGCTGAGTAAAGCATTGAAAATTTTGAACAAAAAGATTTAAGATGATGCACTCTGTATTGAAATTCGTAGGAAAGTGGCATCTCCGCATCAAAAAGTGGTCTTGGTGGACATCAAAACAGTTGCAGGAAGTAGGTAGTAGGTAGGAAAGAGATAACTATGCCCAGCAATTGATTTCAACGGATAATTCCTAACGATTTTCTATTGGCATGATTGTTAATTAAGGACCGCTAGCACAAGGATTTTTTTTGGCAAGATAATACTGCGGTTACCAAGGAGAAACGGCATTAGTTTTTTTAACTAAATCAATTAAAGAGTCCTTGTGCGAGTGCGCTTAAATCTCATAATAAGTTTAAAACCAGAACCAGCTATATGCTACCCTGCACATGTCCAAACAGAAAATTAAAAGGTATCCAATAGACAATAACACCTGGTAAGAATTCCATTCTCACCCACGGAAAACGATTTTATGAAAAAAAAACTACAATTGACTTTATAAATATTAGACAAACTATTGAAACTATTGGAACTTTTAAAACTAAATTAAAAAACTATTAACTAACCCAACAAAAAGCTTGATTTGCTATAGTGTATTTATCCCAGCAGCACCTATCGTTTCAGCACTTATGCCGCATTGTGCCACCAATGTCGTTAATTTTATTATGCTTGTTTTCATACCTTCGTTTGTCATTTATCTTTATTATAATGTTAGTTAGTTTCTCTTTTTATACATTTATTTTTAATTCTTATATGGGTTCCATATCATCCATTTTATAAATAATGTAATACTTATATGTGCCTACTACTTAAACTATTAGATTTCTATTGCATTCATAGTTCGTCCGTGACTTTACAAATTTTAAGGTTTCCACTGTGCACCAGCGCTGCAGCCTGCTGTAATAAATATAGGTATATTTGGTCACACAACTTTGTTGCTTTAACTATTTTGATTGTTTCTTATACTAAATATTGTGATACAAAAAATTAAAAATTAAAAAAAAAAAAATTGTGATCAAATAAAAACGTTTTCTTTCCTTCTTTCTATTAGAAACAGAATAACACGTACGTATACAAGACAACTTAAAGTTTAATATGAGTAGCTGCAACGCCGCGTCTATTCAGTGTAACTTCACAATGTTAGCAATCTGTTCGGGAGAGTAGGCTTCACATGAAAACGTGTGAAATGTGTGTTGGCTTTGACTTGTTTGTGAATAGCTGCAGCTACTGTGCTGCACACGCGATGCTTTTTTTTATGAACTACAACTTTCCACAGGGACCCTTACTTTTGAATCAGTGTAGTGTAATAAGATTCAGGGAGTTAGGGTCCCTAAATTGGTCCTTATTGCTGTGTAATAAGCGACGCTCTATCTAGCGGCCACGCAGAAAGTGCAGTGTAATAGGGGTATTAGCCCTTGACTGCGATCATCTTTCGCTCGCATTATGACGACCTCCTTGGCGAGTGTGTAGCTATGTCTTAACGTGCGGAGGTCCCGGGTTCGATCCCCGGCAGGGTCAATTTGGGAATTTATAATTTCTGAATTTTCCCTGGTCTGGCCTAGTGGGAGGCTTCGGCCGTGGCTAGTTACCACCCTACCGGCAAAGACGTGCCGCCAAGCGATTACGCGTTCCGGTACGATGCCGTGTAGAAACCGAATAGGGGAATGGGTTTAATATAAATGCCATGCCCCTAACAGGTCAGCCCGCTACCTTCTTAGGCTGCATCATCACTTACCATCAGTGAGATCGCAGTCAAGGCCTAACTTGAAGTAGATTAAAAAAAAAATGTCCGCGCGTGAGCTCTGAGGAATCCTATGGAATGACCTAAAGTTATTTGAAGTGCAAAACAATACTGCTATCGCAAAATTACACGCGTCAAGCTGGAAACTAGTGCTGGGAGTGAGCTGGATATGAAGCGACTATCAGGGTACAGCCGTCGTTACTTCACACCCCGATTCCTCGGAGCTCAACCTGATTGTTGGCTAAACATTGTCAACTCTGTATCACAATGACGTAACCACAGATTATATTGATAGTTAAACTAACAGCCGAGGTTCACAATAAAATAAAATATCGAATCGGTATGTGGTAAGAAGAAAAGAAAACCATGATTGATACTTGTCTCCTTCCTAGTCTACTCAATGGATGTCAAACCTGGGTATTCACAAATAAAACGAAACACAGGATAAGATCAACCCAAAGAGAAATGGAAAGGAGTATGCTGAAAATAAGAAAAATACAAAAAATTTCAAGCGCCATTATAAGGAACAAAACAAACTTGACTGACGCACTTAGTCAAGCTCTTATACCGAAATGGCTATGGGCTGGACACATCTCACGCTACTCCGATAATAGATGGACCATACAGACTACACAGTGGAGAGGACCTTCAGGAAAAAGGGAGGTTGGAAGGCCAAACAAACGGTGGACTGATGAGATAATCCCAACTGCAGGGAAAGGATGGATGAATGTGGGCAAGGACAGGGAGAAGTGGAAGAGGTTGGGGGAGGCCTATACCCGTAAAGGGGCTCTTAGCTAATAAGTAATATCAAATGAAGCGACACTAACCATACTAACCTAGGAAATAAGGAAAATGTACTACTAACTCATAATGTACTACTAACTCATCTACAAGGATAAGAGAATAAAAGGCTTTTTATTTTATTTTTATTTATTTTTATTTTATGTGGTAACACGTGCCATTCAACTTAAACGCCAGCTTGGACAGCCTTTTAAACATTCTGAGGGCCGCTTGCACAAGGACATTTAAACTGGTTTAGTTAAGTTTTGTAATGCTGTCCCTTTTTGACAAATGCATATTGTAGTTGCCCAAAAAGGGACATTATTAAAAAAATTTACTAAATCAATTTAAGTGGGCCCAAGTTTAGTTAGAGATGAAAACAGAATAAACACATGGAGATCTGAGATTATACTGAATTGGTTTTGGGTTATCGCATCTTCAGTGTTGGAGTGCCGCATGAATAATCCATTTTGTGAAAGCTGAGCACTTATAACGTATAACGCAATAAAAGCCTCGTACATAATATATTTGGTATTGAGTAGTTTTTCCCCGGGAGCGTGAAAGGCGCGTAATTGTATCAACACATACAACCTCTAAACACACTCAGCGAGCGTTGAGTGGCTGTGTTGTGTGTTGTGTGTTGTGTGTTGTGTGTTGTGTGTGTACTCTTATTTTAAAATAACATTCGCAGCATGCGATGCGATATCAAACAACCCATTAAAATAATAATCCATACTAATATTATAAAAGCGAAAGTGTTTTGTCTTTCTGTCTGCTACTACTTTCTCGGCCCATATATTCGACGGATTTTCATGGAATTTGGTACAAAGATAGGTTACATCTCGGGGAACGAGATAGGGATACTTTTTATCCCGGATAATTAAAGAGTTCCCGCGGGAATCATCTAGTATTATAATAGTATTTAGTATAATTGTTCGTGATAAATTAATGTTATATATTGTCGTCATCGTCGTCCACCAACAGGCGTCCACTGTTGGATACAAGTCTCTTGGATTGTCTTCCACATTCTACGGTCTTGCGCAAAATAGATCCAGCTCCAGATGCAAAAAGTATTTATTTACTATTAAAAGTTAAAGTGAAATCTTACTCAACAAATAATTACCTATCTGGTTATCAGTATTAATATGACCAGTTCAATGTTTGTAATAATAACTTTGTATGACAAGACAAAATGAAAAAAAGATCTCAACAAATATTATAGGTACTTACGAGAAGTACATGCAGCATTATTATAGAAAAGACTATAAAGAAATTAATAAATATACTTTATATAAACTAAAAGTATTAGAATTGTATAACCTAGAGACACTCGCCCAAACATGTATTTACGCATGAATGTAGCTGTGCACAACACCGGGCTGGGAGAGTTGTGGACACAGCATATTGTGTGTACAGTAAGTTAAAACCGTGTCGTATCGTGCGATCTGAAGCGCCCCGCCCCGACACCTCATCCATTAGCAAACAAAGCGGTCGCCGGAAAAACGACACCACAGAGCCGCCTCACACTCTGCAGCGAGCGAGCGACGCGACGAGTCGGACGACCTGCAGACGAAGTCGCGTGCATTAGCTAGTATCTCATGAAACAGGAAGTACAATATCTGTCTAAATAACAAACTAAATTTGACTCGTTTCATGACATTCGATTTAATTTGCGGATACGGACGCCATATTGAAAATAGTTAGTATAAATACGAGTGTTTTGACGATGGTAATTCAGTCTCCTGCCGGCAGACTCAGCGATTATTGAATACTTTTGTGTTTAGATCGCAATTTGATCTAGAGTTTAATGATAGCCATCGTGGCCGGATCAAATGAATATTGTCTTTAAGTTTAGAGTTTAGTTAAGAGCCAAAATGGATTTGAAATAAACGTAACTTTTTACTCAAAAGTAGGTAAAAACATGTTCAAGACCTGTCGAGGGTCGAGTACCTCACGAGGTGTACATGTTTGGTCAAGACGATGGACAGTTGATTTATCGTGTATTCATACCAATCTCCAAATAATGTCAAAAAGTCTGAAGATAAAACGATAGGTCGTAATATTGCCTAATGCTTTCTTCTATTGAGAATTTAACATTAGAATATAATGATTATTATCCTCTTTGGATAATATTTTAAAAACCAATTCAATATTCGTACACAATGATTTAAAAAACATAATACGAGTAATAATATAATGAACAGAGGGTGAACCTAATAAAAACGCCGGAATTTCTTTACTTTTATTCATTTCTCGGAAGTTAAGTATTTCCTTATTGACTGCGAGAAGCTTTTACTCCCTCCGCCCTCCACCCCGCACCCCGCACCCCGCGCCCTTAAACAGCTACTTTTTTATTAATCTTTACAAATTTGAAACGTTTGCCCGGCTCCTAATATAATAACGTTATTCGGAACTCAAATGCTTGGCGCTTCTTAATGTGACTTTGAATGACGGACTCAAAACTGTACCCGTTTTATGCAAAAATATGAGTAAGTGATGAATACTTAGCGTACTCGCGTACTAGACTTAGTAGCTTATAGAATACTAACCACTTCGTCCATGTGGATTGAGATTATTATTTTGAGTACCGGAACTCAGTGTTATTTGAGACTATAATCTATCTCTGTGCCAAATTTCATCCAGATCCGTTCAGCCGTTCTGGCGTGATTGAGTAACAAACATTCATCCAAACTATCGCATTTATAATATTAGTATAGATTTAGGATAGTTTTACATACAGGCACAGGTATAGGTACAGCGAAGATCTAAGATTTGTGAGACTTGATTATGCTTAACTAACTTAGTTGAATTGGTGCAAATACTTTTTAGCTTGGTTCTAAGATGCAGAGGACCTGTACATCATATCTATGAGTACAACCGCAAGATTCCAACCCCAAAGGATACTGTGACTGACTGACTGATACACTAAGAGATCATTACTGACACATCAATGCTTTTGATATTGTATATCTATCTGACAGACCAGACGTGGAAAGGATTTTTACTAACGAAACTCACGGCGTCGGAGTGCCATAAGTGAAATTTGCACAAAGCTTGATCAAAAAGCCCCGCAGGTGCGGGCAAGTGTGAGCCGGGAGTGATGACCTGCGAGTAGTGGAGGCGTAATGAAGTGTTGTCGGATGCTGGATGTATTTCTGTTGCTCCGGGATGAATCTGTGCGCCGCGAGGGAAGCACAATGCGCCTCAATGTCGGACGGCGAGACGCGCAGACCAATGCGCCGCAGAAAACACGAGCTTTGTTATTATTTACTAGACTAGTCTATGCCCGCGACTTCGTCCACGTGGTTTTAGGATTTTTGGGGGAACTGTTTCATTTTCTGACATTAAATATAACGTATGTGTTGTGTTGTCTACATATTGTAACCTTTTCTTTCCTATGAAAAGAGCAACTGCTGAGTTTCTTGCCGGCTCTTCTTAGTAGAATTATCTTTCTGAACCGGTGGTAGAGTCTTAACGTTTCATGAGTGACACAAGTTGTCCTACATGAAATAAATAAATCATTTATCATTTTATCGTTAACACGGATTATTAGCTACTTCCATTCCAAATTACCAACAAACCAGTTCAGTCATTGTGTCATGAATGAGTTATAGATCTCCAATCCGATCCACATAAATATGAGGAATGCAGAATCGGCAAGATTCATATATGCATCTCTCTGAATTTAAAATCACAAAACTTCGGAGTATCGAATAACTAGCTGATGCCCGCGACTTCGTCAGCGTGGATTTAGGTTTTTTGGTTTCCGCGGGAACTGTTTGATATTCAGGGATAAAATATAGCCTATGTGCTATTACAGACTACAATCTATTTCTGTGCCAAATTTCATGCAGATCCGTTCAGCTATTCTTCCGTGATTGAGTAGCAAACATCCATCCATCCATACTTTAGTATTGATAATAATACATTTGATAAAACTTTGACTGTGACAATTTATGAACAACGAATCAGCATTTTAATTCTATTTTTTGACATTATTTTACTCGATACCCGCAGTTACGTTTTTAATAACTAATTGACAATTCAAATGAATGTAAGTTTAAATTAGTCTGACATTATTTTTGTTATTATTTGTAATATTGTTTAGATTTATTATTAATTTTATGTTATACTAAGTATTTTAATTTTGGACGTAAAGGCGCCATTAAGGATGCGTCATGGATCATTGCATGGTGTTTTAATAATATATGATAATAGTAATTACTAGATTAGCACTCTGTAAGATACACTTTATTATAATATGCTCGAAATTTCTAATTTGTAATGAAGCGAAAAGATTTGTACACCACACTGTGGTAGAATACATGATACTTCTGTAAAACTAACATCGTACCTACTTACTGTATTCACATATAAATTAGTTTGATTTGATTTGAAATTTGCTTTGATTTAGTAATAAAATATAGAAATTTATAATGTATATCACCCGCGATACATTAATTACTAACATATACATAATACCGACGCAGAGCGTATTATTCGAAGCTGGCTAAAGTAATATTCGTGTTATCATTTCGTGTTGCATTCAGGATGCTGATGGGTCTGCCTAGATACTGCAGTGCATCGGGGATGTTTGCCGATGCGCGTGTGGATTGCTTGTACACTAGCATGCGCAAACGGTACACATCCCTGGTGCGCAGGGTTCGGGCTAGCTCCAATGGCATCCTGAGGGCATTTGCCGACAGGTTTGATTGTCAGTACCTGAACCATTGTCATATGGTGCACGTGCTGACAAATCAAGGCTGTCTTAGATAGGGTTTAGGATTAGGTAGTTTTAGATTTACTAACATTAGGTTATTGTGTTTTTCTTACTAACAAAATTTTATGATCTTTATGGTCGAATTAAAGGATTTTTATTTTATTTTTTTATTGCTCTGCAGCAGCAGCAGGTACTCTGTCCGCGGCGCGTTACGTCATCTCGCTGCAGGTTTCATTTTCTTTTCATCAAGGTATCTTCACGCTCGGCGGCCGGCGTCTCCGCGACCCTCCCCCTCCCCCTCCCCCTCCCCCTCCCCCTGCCCCTCCCCCCTGTACAGTCCGCCCGCGCACCCCCATCCCTCTCAATTTGAAACTGTTTTAATTTTTCCGCTGTCACCATTTAGAGAAAGCTTCAGCCGAGTCATCAGGTCCTCGGACGCTTGCAATAACGCGCGGAGAATGGCGTCCTCCCGATGTACGCGGGGTCGCGTTTGAGATATTGTTTCGAATGTCTTTTATGCAAAGTGTTTTACTTAAATTTAATTTGACGATACTTCTAGGTTGATAAGTTTGCCATTTCGTCGTCGTCGTCGTCAACCGATGGACGTCCACAGCTGGACAGGTCTCTTGTAGGGTCCCCCACAAGCCACGGTCTTACGCCGCCTGGACCCAGCGACTCCATGGGACTCTCTTGATGTCGTCCGTCCACCGTGTGGGGGGTCTGCCGACGCTACGCTGTCCAGTGCGGGGTCGCCATTCCAGCACTTTGAGACCCTAACGTCCATCGGTTCTCCGAACTATGTGCCCCGCCCATTGCCAGCTTCGCAACTCTTCGGGCTATATCGGTGACTCTGGTTCTCCTACGGATCTCTTCATTTCTAATTTGATCAGCCTTCTCCATCGCCAGTTGAGAGACCCTGAGCCTTCTTATCAGGCCCATAGTCAGCGACTCTGTCCATGTTTGTTCAGTTGTATGTGCAGTTTGCCATTTATATAAGGGTAAAGTGGATTATTTGGCACAGAGTAGACAACTATCACTTTAATACACAAATGAACGGATTTGAATGCAAATTCGAGAGATACATTTTATGAGCTCCGCGCCTTACTAAAATTCTACATCAATGGCTCCGCGTTCACTAAAAACTAATTAAAATGCTTATTTAGAACCACAACGTAAACAACAAATTTTAATAAAATCAACAAAAATAACTAGGATAATATAAGCTAGTACGAACTATTTACATTTTACACAAAAATTAAAACTGAAAACCTAATCTAAAAGACCGCTACCAGTGGGCAGCGTGATACTAACTTAAAATTCAATTAAGTGTTTGTAAACGTTGTCTGACATCTAAGTAGGTATATAGATGAAGGTTCACACAAAATGCAGAAAGTTAAACTATAGAGTGTCGGCAGCGAGATCGCCGAAAGCTTTGTGTCCTCAACTTTGTGTGTGTGCTTCGTGTCGACGAAACGCTTACGCAAAGTTTTGTTTTAATTGTTGTGTCCCAGCCGCGGCGGAGTCGTTTAGACGATAAGCGTCCCGTTGTAACAACATTTTATATTCTTATTTTTGTCGTTTGTAAGACTCAGTAAGGTTTTAAAATCCACAAGAGATTCAAATTTTTTAAACTTCGTAGCATTTGGGAAGTATCAATCAGTGGAAAATGGCTGAAGGGACTGAAATCTGTTCGTAAGATTGAAGCTATCCCATGAGAACAAATTTTTAATTTTTACTCCTTTAACCAAAATATTAACCTGATATCTGAGCTCGAGACGACGCAAAGTCAAGAGAGTTTGTCGTCTCAAGCTACCTTGTACACAAAGTATTCCATTCCATACATGGAATGAAAGTAAAATTCGATAATATGGAGTCACAGCTTGAATGCTGAATTCAAGCTACACAAGTTGTCATAATACGCGCACACATTTCTAACCTCACAGCTACATCTATCAGAGAGACAGAGAATATTATCTCATATTGGAAACACTGGCAAAGGACGTCAAACAATGTTTGATATCAGCTCACTAAATGGAATATTAAATGACTCCTCGCAATTTATCTAGGAGCGCGGAGTTTGCTCAAAGGTGGCTTTATTAAATGTACATTATCCCCCGTCCCCACCCCCCGCTCCCCCCGCTCCCCCCGCGGAACGCTTTACTCGTGGCCTCACAGACTGCCTCCGCCGGTAATTGCTGACGGCGATGATTAGCTCGAGCGACACTTTTGTTCGCCATTCGATACCCATTCTTCAGGCGTTTTATTGAAAGAAAACAATTTAATGTAACTCCATTGTAGCACTGATATTTGAGACCTCCTCGGCTTTTATAAAGTAAGGTTCATGTTCTATCAAGTCCCTAAAGTAACAAAAAACTCTGTACTACAATGGCGTGCGGTGTAATTTATTAGCACGAAGCTCTAGGTTCGGTCTAGCTCAAATGTGAACAATACCGTTATTCCGGTACAGAGGGAGAGCCGGAGTTTATTTTTCCTTTGACGACAAACGAAATTAAAGCGAGATGGACTCTGTTTGTTTTGTGTGTTTTGAAAAATGCAAATGAATGAACTTTCAAAAAATGTACACCTTCGCTTACAAGTTTACCTCCACACCACCAACCAACCACCTCCAGCCTAATCCGTAGACAAACGACTGTCGAAGTCCTGCTGAAGACCTACTTGAATAAATAATTTTGATTTTGACTTTTAACCAGTCGTCTGTGCTTTGTGCAATGAATAATTATAACTGTGCAACTATACACGAAACATCTCTCAAAATTTTTTATGAATAATTCATTTATCTTCACTATAAATGTAAATAGTGTCAGCCTCTTAAGGCTCTTTTAAAACAATTAAGGTATTGGTAAACGATCATCGGAAGAAATAATACAATTATGAAATACAATTAACTTTTCCAAAACAATAACCAATAACAAAAAACTACTCTTTAACAAGAAACTTTTGAAAAGATCAATTTCAGCCAACTTTGTAGCTGGTTCTTCTCCTTAACATAAGTACTTATCGTAGTAGATTTTAAAATCTTATATTATAGATTCCAAGATGTTTTTCTTTTAAACAACTGCGGGGTTTCTTCCCGGCTCTTCTCAGTAGAATCTTTTTTCCGAACCGTTGGTACAGTCTTGACCTATTTATATAATAAGTAATCATCATAAGTTCATAATTATCATAAGTTTAGTTAAGATGATTTGTGAGATAATAAAAAAAACTCGGCTGAGTGTGTAGTAATCTCTTCTCAGACGAGGGCGCGTTTGAAACCCTCGTAGTTTTAGTTTTAAGATACCGTAACCGATTATCACCACAGTAATTAAGTACCTAAGTAATTTTAACGTCATTAAGTGTGTGTATGTGGTAGATTTATTCGACTATTCATACGCACTTGTAAAAAGTCTACTTGAATAAAAAACATTTTAAAAAATTGATTTTAACAGTGTACCTACATTGAATAAATGATTTGATTGATTGATTGTAACATAAGTTGGCTTACATGAAATTAAACATTTCATTTCATAACTGAACTACTTAAATAAAATTGTTTCATTACTCTGAACGGATCTGAGCGTTGTATGTACGGGAACCTGACTCAACGAAATGCTAAATTGATTCAGAGGTGCAAAAGCAATCCGAGCTCTCAGTACGGTTACTCCGAGTTTGATCGAATTTGAAATACGTCTCACTAAAGTGAGGCGAGAGTGAGCTCCTCCATACATCTACAGCCAGCGCTCCAAGCGGCAACATGGTGAACAAAAAGTCACCGAGTCATTCCCACTCCAAGTGAAATTCGATGAGAAAGATCGAGTCTATAACTCACCAAACGTACAAAAAATACGTTATGAGTAATGTCATTTGCTATTTTGGCACTCCGAGTGTTACTTTTTACACAGATTGACATATCAAAATGCGAGAATGACGTCATTTTTACATTCGTTGGCGGATTCTTAACTCACCGAAAATATTCCAGTGATAAACTATTATATTGGGACTCGATTATGACTGCGAGGCTTTATTTTGCTTGGAAAAAGATAATGGGGGCTGCGGAATGACCGACGTGAAGAAGTGTCTCAGACAAAAAGTTCGTTCAGCTATATCGGCTCACGAAAAGAGCTTTTATTTATTTGTGCAAAATGTTGAGGGAAAACAGTGACCTCAAAGGCTCGCAAAGAGTATCGCTGGAGACGAAGGTACGTATGACAATTCATTTGGAAAGTATTGTTAATTCCACATAGTATTTAGGTTATATTTATTGTAGCAGCCCCAAGAACTATGTATTTATTTTATTAGTAACTCTAAGTCGCTGTATTAACAACGCAACGTACCTACTTATCTACTAAACGTAGAGCTATGCATTTACCTACCTACATTTGTACTAAAATACAAAGGTTCATACTGGTTCATACACACTTAAATACCTACCCAAAACATAATTCTATCAAATTACAGCTGCTTAGTGCACTGCTTTTTTATGCCAATGGCGATTATCAGAGGATGGTTTGTGAGGCCTGTCATCTTGGACAGCAAACTGAGCAAATATGTGCATGAAGTCACAGAGGCACTTAACCATCCTAATGTGGTTAGGAAATATGTATATAAAAAAAACTAGATGATTCCTGCGACTGTGTGGATTAAGATTTTTGATTCCCGCAGGTACTCTTTAATTTTCCAGGATAAAAAGTAGCCTATGTCCATCCCCAGGATACAGGTAGACTGGTGGGAGGCTTCGGCCCTGGCTAGTTACCACCCTTCCGGCAAAGACGTGCCGCCAAGCAATTTAGCGTTCCGGTACGATGCCGTGTAGAAACCGAATAGGGCTATGGGTTTAATATAACTGACATGCCCCTAACAGGTTAGCCTGCTACCATCTTAGAGTGCATCATCACTTACCATCAGGTGAGATTGCAGTCAAGGGCTAACTTGTAGTGGATAAAAAAAACAATCTACTCCTGTACCAAATTTCATCAAAATCGGTTGAGTAGATGGGTTGTGAAAGCATAGCAGACACACACACTTTCGCATTTATAATATTAGTATGGATTATAGTGTTATAATCATATACTTCCCTCTCCCCTGAAAATAAGCATAAAGCTTGTGCTAGAAATAGGTACAACAATAGACCTGCGATAGATCTTACAACCATTAACCATTGAGCTATTGGTGTTTAATTCATGATTAAATGTTACAGGCTGTGGATGTTGACTGCCACATCATTAACATCAACCCAAGATACCCAGTATGATTCCACAATCAGTTCGTCTTTAAGCTAGAGTTAAAACTCCAATTTTAAAGCTGAACTGAAATGCCTGCATGTAAATCAGGCAATACGATCTTTTAGGTATGATATTTTAAATTAATTTTCTTTAGCAAACCAAATAATTGAGGCCAATTCTGTTGTACATGGTTTGAAGCTAGGGTAGGCATTAGTTAGAATACCTATTTATTGACTGTCATGATGAAAAACATGCATTGATGTATTTCAATATAGGTAAGCAGTGCTTTTGTGCCTCTATGAACTGCACGCCACTGGTTGTACACCATAACTAAATTTAAATGACAGCTCTATTTAAGTTGCTATCCCTTTTACATTATATTTATTTTCCCTGTGGAATTGGCCGGCAATAGATTTAAAGCTGTCATTTTAATTTAGATATTGTGACAGAATTGGCCACAATATCTAACGGGCTAATTTACATAATTTAAGGGGAAAAAAACACACTGATACTCATAAAATTGTTTACTGGAATCCTATACATCTGCCTCTAGTTTGTCTATTGTGCATATTACATTTTTTTTTTACAAAAATCTGTTAATTATTTATTAAATTTGAATATTTCAGAATACCAATGGAACAGCCCACGGATAACAAATCTGATGTAACAAGTGAAGTGAACAATCCTCTCATCGCATCTTTTGTGGATCAAACCAGGCTGCTGACAATTGCCCAACAAAAGAGACAGATTAATCAATACATATTTCAACTAAAATATATTTGTATGATTACCTTTTCAACCTTTTCAATTTATTTTACAAACACAACACAATATTAAAACAAAATGAGTAGACACATTTGGCTAACTAATCAATGATCATTCTGGCCCAATGCCGATAGACTATTGAGGACTTGTGCCCAATTACATTAAGCACTTTGGTGCTAACTTCCGAGACAGTGGGGTCTCCGCATTTCCAGTTGCACTGAGTGCCCGAACTGCTGCAGTGTTCTCAGTGCGGGCACCTTTTTTTAAATCTTTGTAAGTCTGCAAATAAAAATATAATATTATTATGTGCCTGCAACTTTCTTGTGGATAAAATTAGTATATATCAACAGTGGCATGCACAGGGTTTGAATCTAGAGTAGGCATTAGTAGGTCAGAATACCTATTTACTAGCTGTTTTGATGATTAATACATATTGACTTATATCCATTTGGGTAGCAGTACTTTTATGAACTGCATGCCACTGTATATCATTTTATTTTGTGTATATTGTAGTTTACTTTACTTTAAGTACTGTAATATGTCGTGATCTTACCTGCTTTCAGTGTTCGACAGTCCTGTCTGGCCCATGCTCTTTTAAGATATCTTTAGGTATTTGCAACTGGAAGTCCGCCCTTTTGTTGCTTAACAGTCCTGTGAACTCACCACAGTGGCTTGGTGGTCGTATGTCGACTAACATGTTTATTTGTTGTTTCTTGATCTAAATGAAGAGAATAATAGTTGATTATGGCGATAAAAATAGACGAACACGTTTGAATAAATATGAAATATTAATTTAATATCAATAATAGGTAAACAGAAAGATTTGTCGAGAAAATTATTTCAGTTTACATTTCGCATTCGCATCTACTTACTTTTAGGCACAGTTTATGTTCGCTTTCCCTCCATGTACAATCAATTATAATTAAAAAACAAATTAAACCGGTGAATCCGAATACCACTACCCACTACATAGGAGCCGAAACTAAAATTATTAATTGTAAATAAAACAGAGTACATTTATTTAGATACTACAGCGCGACCGCGTATCTCTGACAGCTAAAGTGTAACTATCGCAATCACCTCTGATTGGATAACACTCTTCAACTATTGGACAAAATCCATTGAAGTAGCAAGAATACCATAAATTTAGCCAATCACAACAATTGATACTGTAACAATGATTGATGCAGAATACCGACAAAAAATGCTGGTCAATATCACGAGCAGTGTTACCAACTCTCGAAAATATTTATATTTATTTTATAATATATTTTTTATACGACTGCCTGAAAAAAGGAGTATATTGTTTTCAGGGTTCATGTATGTATGTATGTATGTATGTAAGTATGTATGTATGTATGTATGTATGTATGTGAGTTTGTATATTCCACCATAACTTCTATACGCCTGACCCGATTTTGATAAATGAGGTATCGTCAGAATCCCTAGCTTATTCCGGGTGACATAGGCTAGTAAAATTTTTAAAAAAATTGATGGGGTGACCATGGTCCTGCATTAAAGACTAAAGTTGAAAAAAAAATCGAAAATAAGATTAACTATATAATCATCATCTAGAAAATGATGAGTAGATTCCAAAAATATATAACATTATAGTTCAATATCCAGTGATTCACAAACAAATATCATTTAATAAAAATGTGAATAAGACTCCAAAGGCATGCAAATCGCTTCATAAGGAGGTAAACTCCGAAAATAATATAGCAGGGCAGTCGTATTTTTTAATTCGTTAAATTAATTTCACTTGTTTACCGTACATTCAAAATTAAGATTCACAATGAATGATTCAAATTTTCGCTAATAATGAAAATCTTAATTTTGGAATTACGGTTTTCTTATTGATCGTAAGAAAAAATTACAATAAACATTATTTTTAGAAAATTAAATATTGAACAAGTAACTTCAAAAAATTATAATAATTATACAACCAATATTTTGTTTGACTTGTTATTCATTCAACTCCGCATTCTTAATAATAAGAATCGGTAGTAGATGATAGATCTAAGAAATAAAAAATAGGTAAAAAATATAAGAAGCCAAAAAATCCCTAAAAATATAAGGGCCCTAAAAGAAGCCCTTCGCATTTGTTTACGCCCTAAATTTGGGGCCAAAAGCCCTAAGTTGGGAACCATGATCCCGTGCATAGATAAAACACAGACTTAATTAAGATAAAAATAATGACTCTTTGACATAGAGTAGACATGAATTTTGAAATATTGTGGCATTTTACATCTTACATCCATGATTTTCTTATAATGGCAACAATTGCGAGGACAAGTCTCTCTGCCTCGGACTGCAACAGTCAAGTGTGGTCTGGCGGTACTGGCTGCTATTTTCCCTCGTAGTACGTCCGATATCCCCCTCCTTGAAATCACACTTTTCAGCATCGATTTGCATGTTCGCGGGAGATATCTGTCCCCCTGAGGAGACAGATTGGAATTATTTATTATTATTAATAATTAATGTTGTATGCATTTGGTTGGGGTAGGTACCTCGAGGGTACTTAATACTAGTTCCACTGAGTTTTTATTCCCCAGTAGTTCACCTGTGGATAAATAGTTGCATAGAAATACATATAACGGGGATTCAAAGACATAACGTAGGCATCTTGCATTTAATGACAACTAGTGATGAGTAATAAATTTATTAATGTGCTGATTTCTGACAGATTTCTCATACGTCTGGCAACTCTGCGGGCCTATCACACAGCCTATCCTAGCGATCGGCGACTTTGAATGATTTCATTCGAATTATTTGATTATACAAATAATTCGAATCATTCGAATGATTTACCAAAATTATTAACTAACATACTCCACTAATTGATACTAATTTGATTCTATTAATGATAGTTACAAACTTGATTCGAATACTGATTTAGATATTGATTACTGATAAAAATCGGTACAGTAACAAGGAATTTCAAAATGGCGCTGACTTAAAAAATTTTGGTTACAGCTTCATGTTTTGTCATTTAGCCACCTCCCGGCCAGTTGCCAGGATCCTCAGATATCGATTTTGAACGGAATCAATATAATATTTTTAGCTGCTAAACATTAAATTTAACTCCCTAAAATAATAAAAAAACTCGCTAAAGTGGCAACACTGGAAACCCCAAGCTTTTTGAATGTTTTGATTAGAGACAATAAAGATTTTGGCATATATACTTTTTTATGACATTCTACCATAAAGAAACGTACCATAGTGTGCGCTAGGCTGTCAGTGTCAAAATGCCAAAAAACTGTCAAATTACGCAATGAAAAATGCCAAAATGCCGCATGTATCTGTCTCACTTTTTTGCGAATGTATGAGAGAGACAATTGTTGCGATCGTTTTGTCATACGATTTACTAACTCCGTTTACTCACTTTGACAAAACGTGTCCGTTTGAGAAACTCATGGTATGGAAATATTCGCTTACACTTGGCGAGGTGAGCTCTCACGTCGATCAATCGAATTTGCAATGTAAAAACTCGGAGTAACGCTACAGATTGGGAGCCGTAGCTGCGTAGCTTGCCTCGCGTAGAGCGGCTACAAACTAGCGAGCTACGGTCTACGGGCTACGGGCTACGGGCTCAGTCCGTAGGCGGGCGCTGACACAGACGCACCACTACACGTGCGGACGCGGGCACAACCGGCCGCTCGAGCTAAAGTAACGAAATATAAGTTCCCGTGTTAGTGTGAAAGAGGTTATGTTTAATGTTGAGAAAGTGTCCCACAACTTTATTTAGGTAAGTAAATACATTTTATTTTAATTTGAAATTGTTTGCCTGGTTACGAAAGTTTATAACAAAGGAATTTTTCTTATTTAATATTTTTTCATACTTTTATGAAGTAATCATATTTTATGAGTAGCGTATCAGATTTTTGGTATCAACTTGTAAATGAATTAATTTTTATTCACGTTTCTTTATTCGAAGAGAAAATTGCCTGATGATACAAATAGTAAATAGTCGCAAATAATTATAATTCTTGTATTTACCTTTTATTGTTAAAATAAATCTATCTATTTTTTCTCTTACATCAAAAGTTAAACCGCAGATCACACTTTATTTTAAAATGTAACATTTCAAACTAACTGCCTGCATAACTTATTGATTATAAATTAGTCGAAAGTAACTCCTACGTACTTCTGCTAGTACTAAATAGTTTCCTGGGCTCTCAGGCTTTTAGGAATTAAAAAATTCGAATCTTCGACGTTGCGAACATCAGCTCTTAAATAATTTCCAAAATAAGTGTCAAAAATATTACTAAGTTTTGCAGATAGATAGTCAAAGGTTATTCATGTACCTACTACTAGCTAATGCCTGCGACTTCGTCCGCGTGGATTGCGGTTATTTGGTGTCCGTGGGAACTCTTAAATTTTCCGTTATAAAAAGTAGCCTATGTGTTATTCCAAACCATAATTTACTTCTGTGCCATATTACCTAGATCCGTTTAGCGAGTAGAGTAAAAAACATCCATCCATCCATCAAAACTTTCGGATTTATAATATAGAAAACTCAATAGCACGCCAATTAAAATCAGCTTGTAGCAATACAATAAAATCACCACTTGCATTATGTTAAAAATGTAATCTTCATCGCGTACAATATTGAGTGAAACAAATGCTTCGTCGGAGATACGACGCGGGGGTTCGTTACAACAAGCATTTCATTGAATTATTGGTTCCGTTCCATCCGCATGGAGAGGCCTGCTGGTGGCGGATGATAGGAAACCAATTCCATTTTACAACCAAGCTTTACCTTACCAATTATGAAAAGTGCAAATTTGCAATGGATTCTAACAAAAGAAACTTGACTCGCTATCGTGTTTTCATTCTTCATACTTAATTTTAACTTAATATTGTTTGCTGTACTTACGTCGTAATTTTTTTTACCTGTTTCTTTTGTAATCCTCAGATACTAGTATTATAAATGCGAAAGTGTGCCTGTCTACCTGCTACGCTTATACTATCCATCTTTCCAACCGATTTTGATGCAATTTGGCTTAGGTTGCATCCTGGGGAAGGACATAGGCTACATGCGTATACGTATATTTAAGAATGCAAAATAATATCAAATTAATAATATTATCTAGAAGTTCGCAGTTCAATATAATTTCCAACTCTTATCATAATGTCCAAGTCGCTACGAACTCCCGCAGTGCCGCTACACACGCCCGTAGCACCGCTACACACGCCCGTAGCGCCGCTACACACACCCGTAGTGCCGCTACACACGCCCGTAGCACCGCTACACACGCCCGTAGCGCCGCTACACACACCCGTAGTGCCGCTACACACGCCCGTAGCGCCGCTACGCGACTACAGCGATGCTACGACGCTAACTCAATTTATACAAGTAATTTCATCTCTTACCACATCATTCCAGTACAATATTATGAAATATTAGAACTTTGCTGCAAACAATTTCGTATGTGAACAACAAAAATTTATAAAATCAAACTCCTGGTGCAGCCGCTATGCTTATGCGCTGTACTGTGTGAAGTGAAGAACAATCGAGTTCGATTCCCGGGAAGTTTTCAGAATTTCTATTGTAAGATTTCATTTGCAGTCGTGAATTTGTTGTTTTAAAGTAGGAAGCAGAGACATCTATTAAAATACCAATTATATTATAAAACTTTTTTTTAAAGCGAACAGACTTTAAAAGCGCTGAAAAGTTTGAAATATTTAGAATTACTTTCATCCAACTTAAGAGTAAATTCGATGAAAGTAATTAAAAATAAGTAATAAAATGCGCACTTTATTTCTGCGCTAGTATTTTCTCTATACATAGAGTGACCGACAGTTGTAAATGTAAAGTGGTTGGTTAGTGACAGTGTTACAATGTCACAAAAATAAAAGTCAGAACGAAAGCTGTCTCAAATATTTTGTTTATTTACTACTTAAATTCTACTTATTAAAATATATACTAAAATGAATAAATCTAATTAATTCAACTTTGGATTATTAACTCTTTAGAATAAATAACTATTTTACACTTTCATTTTCAAATAAAAATAAAAGATCCGAGGGTTCCAGACGCACCCTGGTCATAGGAGATGGCAACAATAAACTCCATGTATTATTATTTGAATATCATTGTCCTGAAAATGCCATTAACACTTAACGAGATACTATTAAACAAAGATTTACTAAATTAGATATAAAGAGTAACGAGATGGGAACGCAATTAATTAGTCAACAAAGTATCACATGGAAGTTACTCGGCGGAACTTCGAACAAAGGCAGATGCGCACTCAACCGCTCCAATTGAATTATAATATTCCCGAAGAACCATTGCTCCAGAACACCACACTTTCGTCCAGACCACATTAACATAATAACTATTTTTAGTATAACTCCGCGCACTCTACACGAGCCCTAACCCAATTTCAGGCCAAGTTTCGAACTTCATGTTAAATTGAGTTAATGAGCCGCGAAAGCCTCCTGTTCGGCTGGTCAGGAGTTTGATCTTAAGGCGAGCTGCTGGGCCTTCAACTGCGCGTATTGAGCAATGCAAATATGACTTGCTACAGCGTTGAAGGAAAACATCGCGAGGAAACTGCCGTGCCAAAGAGTTTTCATGAAGATTTTAAAGTTGTGTCTGCCAATCCGCATTTGCCAGACTGGTGGACTGTGGTCGAAACCTTCAAAATCTGAGATAAGGCACGAGCTCAGTAGCGGGCCGGCGATGGGTTGAAATGATGACATTGTGTTAACTTTGAGTGATAACTCTAATTCCAACAAATAGGAGAAAATGTTGAGAAAATAAGGAACAGTTCAAAATTATAACCAGATTTTACCTACTGTATTAAAACCTACCTACTGTATACCCTCATGCTTGTTTTACTTCAAGTGTTAAGTGCTTGCACTTCAAGAACTTACTTAAATTAAAGAATATATTCGGGATGTATAAGTGCCATTCCATTGCCTACCTTTCAGTAAAACTGAGATCGAAAGATTTGTTTTTATATCCATTTGATATAAATACATCAGCTATTTTAATTACAAACAATAATTTTCCGGTAAGTATGGATATTTAAATGAAATATTTAAGAAAATACGAAACTAAAGTAAACTAAATCGAGTTACTCGACTAAATCTAGTACGAAATCTGTAGAGAAGCAACACAGTATAGTCGAGGTACGCGCTCGCGGAAATTGCACGGAACAATGCCGGAACTAGCAGCAGCGGACAACGGCTTCAATAGCAATCATGCGACATTGTTATCCAATGAGTTTTAAATGCGATAATATTAATATTAGAATGTAGAGCACCGGAACTACAATTTCTAAACATCTTCAGTTAAGTTCAGGTGTTGCGGTTCCATGGGATCACCAGTCGGAATCCGCTGACTAGGTGTAATACAAGAAAACGCGATTTGCCGCGTCGCGGGTTCGGTCCCCTGGGGCATACAATTATGATAGAATATAAGTACACATTTCGAAGCTTCCAGTCTACATCGGCGGAGCATTAGGTTAGATTTTTGTTACAACTTATACAATGTAAAAATGTTTTAATCAAAGAGTAGGTAAGGTGTCCGTAACTTTTCTTTAGCACCCACCCTGCTGCGACCCAAAATAAAACTAGATGATGCCCGCGACATCGTCTGCTTAGATTAAGTTTTTTCAATTCCCGCAGGAACTCGTAGCCTTTGTCCTTCCCCGGGATACACACTATCCCTGTACCAAATTTCATGCAAATTGGTTGAACAGGTGAGCCGTAAAAGCATAGCAGACAGACAGATGTACAGACAGACAGAAACACTTTCGCATTTATAATATTAGTAGTATGGATATGGATATGGATATAGCTAAGTGTATATACAGCAATAATTCAGTTATTACCTCAACTAAGAGGGTTCCAAACGCACCCTAGTCTGAGAAGAAAGTATTATAATGTTATGACTGGTTTATTTCTTCTTATTATTATTAGTTTAAACTAGGGTTTTACAATTTTCAGCTTACTCATGTAAATATTAAGTTGAGTAAACTTAACTTTAATAATTACTAGCTGATGCCCACGACTTCGTGCACGTGGATTGGTGTTTTTTGGTTCCCGTGGGATCTCTTCAATTTTCCGGGATAAAAAGTAGCCTATGTGTTATTCCAGACTATAATCTATCTCTGCGGCAAACTGTATCCAGATTCGTTCAGCCGTTTTGGCGTGAAAGAGTAACAAACATGTATACATCCATACATACATAAATGAACACATGAACCCTGTGCGTTCCGCAGTCGGGTAAAAAAAGAAAATCAAAAATTCTAAATTATTTATTTGCAAAAACATTAAAAAAAAATTACATTTGTTTATATTATGATTTAATTATTAAATTTAAAAATTCAGCTATTGTGTCCTAGTCAGTCCTCGGTTAAGTCTACTTTTAGGTACTTAATCATAATACGGTCTCCGCGATACAGGTTCCCTAGCGCGGAGACCAAAGTTAAACTAAATTGACTGTAACCTGTTTATTGGTAATAAATATATTTGTCTTTTTATTTTTATTTTATGACTAGCTGACGCCCGCGACTGCGTCCGCGTGGAATAAGTTTTTTGATTCCCATGGGAACTCCTTAATTTTCCAGGATAGAAAATAGCCTATGTCACTCTCTACAACCTCATCTATACTCACGTTGCTCTACTGCGGGAACATTTAAGGCTAGACCAGCAAAAAACACACATTCGCATTTATAATATAAGCAAGATTATTTTATTTATACAAACTATCGCGTTTATAATATTAGCAAGGATGTAATACAAACAATTTAAGGAAGTTAAATGGGCTTAGCATTACTTAGAGGTGTTTTTAATCGGACACCTATCAGTTTAACTATCAAGTTAATTTCTCGCTTCTCAAGGCTTCACTCCCCGCCTTAGTGAGGATAGGACAAAGGAGAATAGGATTACATTTGATTAGCTTGAACAAGTACGCTTTCATGGTAAAGAGAGGTTATCGGTCTTCAGTTAAACTCTATCTTTTAACTATCTAGTTAGATAGATAAAAGAAACCTTACTAACTTTCATATTATAACATTATAAAAGTTGAAGCTTTACATGATGTATGATTTATCTATTTATTGATATTTATATAATTATATATCTTACTAATAATATAAATACGAAAGTTTGGATGGATGTATGGATGTTTGTTACTAAATCCGTCCCAACGGCTGTTCTGGCTGAAATTTGGCACAGAGATAGATTATAGTCTGAAATAGCACATAGGCTAGGCTAGGCTTTTTATCCCGGAAAATTAAAGAGTGCCTGCGGGAACCAAAAAACCTCAAACCACGCAGACGAAGTCGCGGGCATTCGCTACTTATATTATAAATTATAAATAATATAGAAGCGATAGTTTGTAAGTATGGATGTTTGTTACTCTTTCACACCAGAACCCCTGAACGGATCTGGATGAAATTTGGCACAAGGATATATTATAAACTGGAATAGCACATAGGCTACTATTTATCCCGGAAAATTAAAGAGTTCTCGCACGAACCAAAACACCCCAAATGGACGTTTGTTACTCAATATCGCCAGAACGGCTGAACAAATCTGGATGAAATTTGGCACAAAGATAGAATAACACATAGGCTAAGTTTTATTTTGGAAAATTGTAAAGATCCCGTGGGAACCAAAAACCTCAATCCACGCGGACGAAGTCGCGGGCCTCAGTTTGGGATTTATAAAACATAAACTCAAACTTTTTTATTTCACATTGACATTCGGGTATCTTATGGAATCTTATTCAGGTGTATCTTATGAAACATCTTGTTTTGACCATACCAACGATTCAGATGAAGATTTATAAGGATTTTCGTACGCGTTGTCGAAAGGCAAAAGATGGGGATCACTCATCACACCATCACACACAGATTGTACATAGCAAAGCAATCATATTATATATTAAATAATAATATTGTCAGGTATTATAATAAGCGTGTTATTGAAGCACGTAATATCGAGCTCTCGATGCGGCAGTGAAGTTAAGTTAAGTGGTATCAACTTAATAGTACGATGTTGACGCGAGGAGAAACTTCGGCCACATCTTACTTTTAAGCCAATTTGCTTTCTAAAAACTTTGATAAACTATTTTTTATGAAACTAAAACTTCCGGAATACGTTACTTACTGGCTTTGACTCTCGCCTTCTCCCGTCTGCAAATCGAGTGAAGCTTTATTGCGTTCAAATTTTTTTAATCTCGGTTTAATCAAACTCTTTTTCTTGGTTTTTGCTGAAAGTAGTTTCCGCAAAAGTTCTATCAATTTGTGAAGCTCTGAGGAAAATTTCCGTTGCAATCTCCGCTGCTAAGTATATTTTGTATGCTATCAACATTTCGGTTTTAATAAAAACAAACCTTTTTAACCAACTGCCAAAGAGGAGGTTCTAAATTCGTGCGTAGGTATATTTTCTTAATATACGTACTATACGTAGATGGAACTCAATT
The DNA here is from genome assembly GCA_964035005.1 of Erebia palarica. NCBI lineage: Eukaryota > Metazoa > Arthropoda > Insecta > Lepidoptera > Nymphalidae > Erebia > Erebia palarica. Next base: position 38,602,841 of record OZ035987.1, read on the forward strand.
GCCGTACTAATAATTAATGTTCGTTCCTTTACAATCATATTCTATAAGAGTTCAGAAGTGGAAATAAGTTAATGAAACTACACACTACAGCTGAAAGCGTACTTAGCGCCGCCCCCGGGAACGGGGAAAATTGACAACTTCGCCGCTGTATCGGTCTCAACCCCGGATTGAGCAATTTAAATGAAATTACCCGCATTGTTGTGCTGTGACCTGGTTTCCTCGTGAATATAGCTTTGTGTTGCTATTGGTTTCGTCTCCATCGGAACAGATTCGATACGAGACAAAGGAAACAGCACGGCTCAAATGTCGACACTGCCACGAGCGATCTAATTATATTGATTGCGACCAGCATCAATATAATTAGATCGCTCATTCTCAAGATCGACCATTGTTACCGCTTTGATTAGTATAGGTCTTTGAGTATTCTCTAATTAGATTTAATTAAAAATAAAATTTTCGAAAATTAGTAAAAAAATTCATAGTTGCAACTTACTTGGTTAAATCGGAAAAACCAATATGAAGCGTCACATCTAAATCAGGCTAAATGTACAATATTTTATTTGAAGTACTAAGTACTTAGTTTTACACTAGCCGATGGCCGCGATTCCACCCGCGCGCTCTAACGGCTTGTGAGGCATTAGGTTGATGGCCGAGATGTAGCGTTTGATGCCTTACGATCCGCTGAGTACTGCCTAACAACAAATGTGGAAATATAGGTAGAAAAAAACGGCTACGCATTCAGGGGCCCAAAAGATTTGTCCGTTTCGAACAGAGTAACTCTTAAGTTTTTTGATGGCCTCCCCTTTCTCTCTAAATTGTTGATAGAATCTCGACTGGACTTAACTTATCATAAGACTAGAGCCACAAGTTTGCCCGCGCGTTAAGACTTGACTGTTGCACGCAAGTCTCATGTAACTTAATCCCATCTTACGAGTGTTGGAGAACAATCCAGAAGTAGGTATTAATAAAACACTTTTAATATATTTGTACTCTAACCACGAGAGATTTAATGTAATTAGTTAATTTATAAAACTCAGTTAAACAATACTACAGTATCAAATCATTTGACCAGGCTGCAGTTGCTACCGCAGGCTCGTAAACAAGGTAACGATCTAAACACCAAAGGTTTTCAATAATCGTTTGAGTCTCGGTGGAGACTGCTTTACCGATGGTAAAACATTCGTATTTATACAAGTTAATCCAATATGGCGTTGGGAACGAACCGAGTGAAATACATCGAATGAGTCAAATATCAGTACAATCGAACCTTCATCAATAAATAAATTAACAATCTTTTAACTTTTGTAACAATTCATTTCGACTTTAAACGCAAAGCGAGTAATTATGGTTTGCTGTAAATGTCGTTTGTTTCATAAGGTTATCTGTATGTTTCTGTTTTTACTCTAATGTTAAAGTGGTCAAACATCAAAATATGACCACTGTGGCGACTTCAGTAATTATAGGGTTTCGTTTCGTTTCGATGCTAGCTCTGGGCTGAAGCACCGCTTACTTCATTTCAGTATTGCAACGTTGTTACGAATAATATATTCTTTGTGTCTTCTAATATGCAAATGTAATATTCTGGAAATTATATTCAAAAGTGTGTATTTACCGAGCAGTGAGCAGTGAGCTCAACGCACCTGAATATTTAACCCTACTCCCCGATTGTTTGCGCCGAACGAAAATGTTTACATTTTAAGTTTTTTTGAGATATTAAAACAAAATAAGATGTTTTAGTTCCTGTACTTATTCATTGCGTAAAATAACTATTTTAAAACCCTATCTATCTGAATACCTGGTACCTCCTATTCCGTAATTTTATTAAGTTATTAATTAATTTTGTAAAATTAGGTAAATCCTAACTTTTATCATAATCTTCGCATGGTCACTGACGTTAAGTACTGATGTACACTGTTATATTTTAAATGGTGTCCGCGTAAAGTGGGGTTGAGTATAATATGGTTCCAAAAGAGCTTTCGGACTAATTGCCGTAAAAAAAACTTAAAAGGACACTTGCTGAGCCGCGGCTATTAAACATTTACCAAATTCATTAATGTCAAAATCGTATGGAGACAATAGACTTTGTGTCCAGCGCCCCACAGGATTAAAAGTGAAATTAGGCAGTTTTTTTTACTCTAAAGTAGGTATTAATAAACACTTTTAATTTATATGTACTCTCATTTGGAACTTGCACGAGCGAATGTTCCACGAGAGATTTAATGTAATAAGATAAAAGTTAGCTAAACTTAAAGACAATATTCATTTGATCTGGCCACGATTGCTATCATTAAGCTCTAAACCAAATTGCGATCTAAACACAAAAGTATTCAATAATGCTGAGTCTGCCTGCACGAGACTGAACTATTATCGTCAAAACACTTGTATTTATACTATTTCCAATATGGCATCGGCATCCGCAGATTAAATCGAATGTCATGAAACGAGTCAAATTGACTGATATTATACTTCCTGTTTCATGAGATATAATGACGAACAGTAATAATGCTAACAATATTTTGTTTTAAATGCATTGCATCGTCCAGCGGGGTGACCGCGTATCTTCTGCATCAATCATTGTTACAGTGTCAATTGTTGTGATTGGCTGAATTGATGGTATTGTTGCTGCGTCAATGGATTTTGTCCAATCAGAGGTGATTGCGGTCGTTACACTGTAGCTGTCAGAGATACGCGCTCGCCCAGCTAAAGGTGTGTTAGTCTGTGGTACAATTTGACAGCTTACCAACGTAGCAGCAGGGGTCTTATGGTTGGAAATAAATTATAAATAAAATAAAAATATAATATAATAATATTTTTTTAATTTATTTTTTTTGAATTTATGTATGGTCTATTTAATTGATGGTTGGCCCGTGAGGTGTGGAAATGAGTCAATGAGCAGTGTCCGTGTTGTGGTGCAGGTGGAGCGCAGCGATGTGAGCCGCGCCGCCGCCATGCTCGCGGTGTGTGTCGCCGTGCTCGCCCTCTCGCTCGCGCTCACCGGTAAGCCGCTCACACGCATTTATATACGGCTGCCTGGAAATAGGAGTATATTGTTTTCAGGGTTCATGTATTTAAGTCAACGACCTCAATTTACATAGACGGGCCCTGTCAAACAAAGAATGTGGACCTATTTTGCTAATGCCATCTAGTCTGCAAAGCGGGACAGCGCTATGGTGGGGACGAGGACAGGGCTATACAGGTTAGGAGCGTGCTCTAAAGGTTGGACGCCCAATTTTTTTCTATGAAAGCGCCCATCTAGTACCTACATATATATCAATGATTTAAGTATGTGAGCTTGTATATTCCACCATAACTTCTATACGCCTGATCCGATTTTGACATATGAGGTATTGTTAGAATCCCTAGCTTATTCCGGGTGACATAGGCTAGCAAAATTAAAAAAAAATGATCTGGTGACTATGGTCCCGCATTAAATACTAAATTTGAAAAAAAAAAAACGAAAATAAGATTAACTATATAATCATCATCTAGAAAATGATGAGTAGATTCCAAAAATATATAACACAATTGTCCAATATCCAGTGATTCACAAAACAATATAATTTAATAAAAATGTGAATAAGATTCTAATTTAACTAGATTAATTTAAATTTTTAATTTTTTAGTTCGTTTTTTGGCAGGGCAGACGTGTTTTTTAATATTTTTAATTTTACACCGGTTCTGTGTGGTCAGGAGGCGTGTGCTCTGCGGCGCCCCCGGCGCGGCTGGGGCCGTGGTTCGCGCTGGAGCCCCCGGGCGCGGTGCGCTACGCGGCCTCGGCCGGCGCGCGCGTGCCGTGCCTCGCGCGAGGCAGCCCGCCGCCTCGCGTCTCCTGGCTGCGCGAGGACGGGACCGTGCTGCACGACGTGCCGGGCGTCAGGTGCTGCCCACCACCGATATACATTTGCACATTTAGCATATGTGCATTAACACTTCTTTTTTAAAGCTATTACATAGCTTCTATCGCGGGCCTTGAGCGTGGAGACCGAATCCAGAAATTTCGTAACGAAAATAACCTAACACCACCTAACACCCCCCACTCCGTCATTTTTTTTTCTTTTTACTCTATTGCATAGCTTCTATCGCGGGCCTTGAGCGTGGAGACCGAATCCAGAAATTCCGTAACGAAAATAACCTAACACCCCCCACTCCGACCGGCACAGCGGTGATACTTTTTAGTTTTGCTATCTATCGATGTCTAGCAGAACTTTTAATGACTTTTTGAAATATCACGCTTGTCTCTTTAGTTCAGCAACTCGTCTCTAGGTGGCATTGGTTGTATCGGCGTTCCCCGAAATCTGGTGACTCATGCCTGCTTAGAGTTTCGGCGTTAGGGCACCTCCTCTTTGTATTTACTTCATGGTACGACTCTACGAAGCTCGCACGAATCGAGACGAGCTGCTCCGAAATCGGACGAATTCGTAATCAGCTGTTTGTGAGAAAGTATATAGGTGTATAGGTATTTATCATCTATGTACAACAGGTAATATCTGTACTCGTACAATTTGTGTACAGTGTTTTAAATATGAATAAACAACATGCAAGTGTGAACTTTGTTTATCGTTAAATAATTATAATTGCTTAAGTTGATAAAAACAGCTATGCAATAGCTTTACCCCGGCAGTCTCCGAGTGTCACACGTCTTTTTTTTAATTATATAGGCCAGCGCTTGGCTGCAATAAGACTTGCTTGCAAGTGGTGATGCAGCCTAAGGTGGAGCGCGCTTGCCTAGAAGATGCCTATTCACTCAAGATTTGAAGGTACCTATATTAAAAGATACATAAATAAATTCGAGAAGAATAATGACTATCATAATGTCAATACTAGAAATAAAAATAAACTTGTAATGCCCGCTTCTAGGCTTAGTGAAACTAGCGATTCATTTGTTGGAAACGGTGTCCGCTTCTATCTACAATAAACTCCCAGAAGACATGTTGAAGATGTCTCTGAATAAGTTCAAAGTTAATGTAAAACGTAAACTCATTGAAAAATCTTATTACCATAAAGGACTACTTAAACGACAAGGAAGCTTGACAATGATTTGCTCTATGGCTCTGATAGTTCCTTAGTTAAGATGATTTGTGAGATGGTGATAATAAAAAAAACCCTCCCGGTGTTGTTTTTTGTGGGCTCTTCTCAGACCAGGGCGCGTTTGCTATTCCAAAGCCCACTACATCACTTTCAGATAACAAGTTTAAGACTGCACTCAGAAAATGGCTCTTGGAAAACGCATATTATTCAACTAAAGAATTGTTTGAATAAAGTAAATATTATGATCATAGGCACTGCAACACTGTACCATAGATTTATTATACTTTACTCATAGATTTGTCTCGCTCCGCTAGACGAGCGGAGACCAATCCTACATCTATGAGTGTACTACTGTCACTGCTGTTTACAATATTGACCATAGACTGCATGCAATAGCAAAGTCTATGCTTGTCTAAGATTCAAATTTTTTTATTTGTGACATTGAAGGTAGGTTAATAATAATTTATATTTTGACATTTAAAATATTTTCTCTAATGTAATGGTTCCAAGCAGTTTAAATATTTAAATTATTCAAGGTTACTTACTTAAAAAAATGTTTTCTGTAGAAATTTGTAAACACAAAACAACTGAGTTTGGCATATATCAAGTAAGCAATTAGAATTGTTGTAACTCGAAGTAATTTGTACTTCATGGTTAACTGACTGAATACGCGGTTCTTATTTTATGTAAACACATCTTGTATCATCTCAGTTTTTTTTTAATTCTCTCAACAGCCGTGCGAGCCATCGAGACTTGTAAAACTTTTATGACAAATATTCCAGGAAGAAACATAATGTATAGCAGTTGAAAAACTTCTAAGATGTCTCCAAGAACAAAAACCTCGGGATGTTAGGAAAAATTGGAACGATTTTTCAGCTGGGAATAGATAGGCTAAATGAGAATCATTTTTTTGAGAAATGGAGGAACACCGCGGAGAAGTGCGACAATAATGAATTGGTCGCGGCGTTACAAGCTGTAATTAGCGTGCGGACAAAGCGACGCCATTAACGCGGACTCGATTCATTCCATAACGAGTTCCATTTTTTATTAAAGAATACCGAGACATCTGTGATGAGAGATATTCAATATTGAAGAATAACATTAATTAGACCGAATCCCTTTTTTAAATTAGGTAATATGGTACTTATGCAATACTTTCATTGTCAGCGAATTGATGGAGAGAGCTCGGAGCTTATTTATGTGTTAATCACCAGAGACTGTAACTTAACTTTAACTTTATTCATAAATCATAAATTAGAACTTCTTAGGCTATCCTAGCTAGATTTTTAGACCTGTGCTGAGGTTAACCAGCTCTCTCTCTCGGTTAATCAAAAGTTGCTACACTATCGCGTCCGCAAAACTGATGCGAAGAAGATTTCTTTCATGTAACTTTGCCACTAACGTAGTGGCAAAGTTACATGAAAGATACATTTATACAACCAAGTTTATGTCGCCATGGTACCATGGTTTTTGAATGCCAAGATTTTTTTTTTAATTATATAGGCCAGCGCTTGGCTGCAATCAGACTTGCTTAAAGTGGTGATGCAGCCTAAGGTGGAGCGCGCTTGCCTAGAAGATGCCTGTTCACTCTTGATTTGAAGGAGTACATGAGTACAACCGAGGTGGTAATTGCACATAGGCTTCAATCCGGACACATTCTTTTAAGCAGTTTTGCGGCGTTGATGGGTAAGGCTCCATCACCTAATTGTTCGGAGTGCGACACCGTGGAGGACGTGCTGCTTACAATGGCTGAATGTGTCCGGAACGAAGCAGAAACGTTGGATTTGTTACATTACATAAATCCGCTTGACACAGGCGTGTGGAACGGCATTCTTACCTCTCCGACATCCGAAAAGGCCACAATGCTGTATAAACTGGTATTAAGTATTAATAGGTTTAAGACGTAGAGTTCATAATTATTTATTTTTTTATTTTTACTTTATTCTGAAAACATATAGTAACATAAAATACGATAGATAAAACAAATATGGCATTATACTTAAACCATAACTGTTTTCCACGTTTATTTTTTTGCACATATTGTCTAAAAATTTTCTAAATGAATAGTTGGGTATAGTCGCTAGACGAAAACAAAATTCGTTATTATACTTACTTTAAATTAGAATGGAGAAAAAGAAAAACATACTAGAACATAATTTTGATTAAAAATGAAAAAAATATGAGCTAGTTGGTTTTTGCCAAACCATCTTTAATACTCACCATAAACTTAGGGAGAGAAAGATGAAAAATTTCTTTGTCAGAAAACAACTGGTTATACTATAATTAATTATTAGAATAATATGCTGTAATGTTATTGATTTCACAGGGGTGACATGCTTACTACGTGACCGAATCCCTTTAAATAAATATGATTTAAAAAAAAACTCCAATAAGTTCCCATAAGACATGCTGAAGATGTCTCTGAATAAGTTCAAAGTTAATGTAAAACGTAAACTCATTAAAAAATCCTATTTCCATGTAAAGGATTACTTAAATGACAAGGAAGCTTGGCAATAATTTGATCTAATGACTCTGATAGTTGCTTAGTTAAGATGATTATTTGTGAAATGGTGATAATAAAAAAAATATCTGGCTGAGTTTGTTGTGGGCTCTTCTCAGACCAGGGCGCGTTTGCTTTAGTTTTAAGATACCGTTACTGATTATCACCATTATCTTCTATATATATATAAAAATCAATTGCTGCTCGTTAGTCTCGCTAAAACTCGAGAACGGCTTGACCGATTTTGATGAAATTTTTTGTTCACGATTACGTGGGTCCAGGGATGGTTTATATTCATAATTGGACCCAGGAGGGGGCGTTGCAATCGGGTTCTAGGTTGGGCAGGACAACGTCTGCCTGGCCCACTAGTATTTTACAAATAACTAGATGTCAATAAGTGTAGTATATGTCGGCGACATTTCAAGTTTTCCATCATTATTGAAATCCGTAAATCATAACAAACATTTATTTGTATCGCAATGATAATTATTCACATAATAACTTCCAAAATTACAATAATAAAAATTAAGTGGAAGCAAAACGTCTAGCCATTTTTGCTATCGATATAAAAGTAGGTTTGCCGCCAAAAATGCAGTCAAACAAAAGACGATCTAGACGCTCTGATTGGTCAATATTAGCATATCCTCAATTCAGTGACCAGCAATCGCGGCATAGTTTTATATGGATTGGCGCCAAATTCAAATGCAGCTTACGAACTTATCGCTAGTGTTAAATATTGATATTGACCAAACATTAACAATATTTGATACAGGATATTTGTAAAATAATGGAACAACAATTTAAATAAAGCTGAACAATAGCAACAGGCAAGTATCAATTAATTATTAGGTGATAATATGATTATACTAGAAATGAGTAACTTCATAGAACGCTCGCTAGATAGCGCTAGATGTCTGACAACGCGCAGGAGTTTTTAGTTCAAAGAGGTTTTATTTAACAAAACAATATTAAAAATGACAAGCGCCGACATAAAGAAAGAAAAGAAAGAAAAAAAGAAAAAGTGTTTATTTGGAACCACAATACAATTACTATAGTAGAAAGATATGAGACAGAAATATGAGTTGTGTGATCCCAAAATGGACTCCACTCAGCATTATGACTATGACTGTGGTTCGAGCACAGACACAGCGCTGGTCTTCCGTGGATCCACAAGTTTCGGACGAGTTAGTACTAGAAAAATAAAATACAAAGATTAAATTCAAAATCGGTTAGTGTAACGTAACGAAGCTAAACTATCGAGATAAAGTAAACAGAGTATAAAAAAGATAAACTGAAATAATAATGTACTTATTATGATAATTATATACATACAACAATAATAATAAATAATAAATAATAATAATGGTAATATATGTAAGTGTGGTGATATAAGCAGCGCCTACTCCACAACCTCACCCTTTTGCTGACATAACAATAGCTTTCTTAATTTTGATTTAAACAATCCTTTTGACTTGCTCGTATCACGCAGGGGAGGGGGCAAGTCGTTCCAGCATTTCGTAGCCGCAAATTTAAAGCTACCACGAAATGCTGCTGCAAATATACGTACCTAAATTGAATAAACATTACTTGAGTTTGAGTTTGAGTTAGAGTTAGAGTTAGAGTTTGCAACAGCGTGCGCTGTGTGTGCAGGCGCGTGCACGGCAACGGCACGCTGGAGCTGTTCCCGGCGCGCGCCGCGACCGCGACCGCCGCGACCGCGACCGTGCTGCGCTGTCGCGTCGCGAGCCCGCGGGGGGCGCTCGTGTCGCGCGCAGTGCTGCTGCAGCCGGGTACGAGTAGCCGCTGTCGTCAACACTAGCGCTTTATTTTTTTATATTTTACTTAATGTATTTTTTATAGGCAATTTATTTTATAGAATTTATTTATTTATTTTATAGGATTTTTATAGGATATATTAAATAAAAATAAAATAATATGTTGTTTTTATGTATACACAAAACAACATAAAAATAACAAAACACATAGAAAACATTTTAGAGTGTACACCCAATTACTGGCAAGCCGGCATGCATTTAGCTGATCTCGCAAGTGCGATGTTACCAGTTAAATTTAAAAAATACAAACAAAATTACAAAGAAAAAAAGACTCCATTTTTTTGGAGATAAAAAATAACCTATGTCATTCCCCGGGACGTTATTTTTTCAATACAATTTCATCAAAATCGGTTGAGAAGATAGACTGTCAAAGCGTAGCAGACAGGCTGACACACTTTCGCATTAAATATTATTAAGTATGGATTAAATAATTTTACTATTTACGTAACAATATACTATGTGTATAATTAACTTTCGCCCGCTAAGCGAAAGCAACAATAAATGTACCGGGTTTATTTATTTTGTCAGTGTCCGAGGTTACCCTCAGACATAGTGCCATATTGAAAATTGTAGTAAGTAATTATTATTACCCCGTCCGCAGTGATGGACGAGGAGTGGGAGGTGTCGCTGTCGGACGCGACAGTCGCGGCGGGCGGCGTGGCGGCACTGCGCTGTCGCGTCGCGCCCGCCGCGCTCGCCGACACCGTGACGGTCGCGCTGTTCTACCGCGGAGACCGCGTGCTGCACGTGGACGCGCCCGGCCCCGGCCCCAGCCCCGGCCCCGGCCCCGGTAACTGCTATACCCGTCTCGCCGACACCGTGACGGTCGCGCTGTTCTACCGCGGAGACCGCGTGCTGCACGTGGACGCGCCCGGCCCCGGCCCCAGCCCCGGCCCCGGCCCCGGTAACTGCTATACCCGTCTCGCCGACACCGTGACGGTCGCGCTGTTCTACCGCGGAGACCGCGTGCTGCACGTGGACGCGCCCGGCCCCGGCCCCAGCCCCGGCCCCGGCCCCGGTAACTGCTATACCCGTCTCGCCGACACTGTGACGGTCGCGGCGGGTGGCGTGGAAAAAAAGACAGAAACGCAACTATCACGTCACTGACTTATCATCACCTATATTTCCGGAGGTCCTTACTAACGGACTTTTGGGGGGGGGGGGGGGAATGGGGGAAAAAAATCCTGCCTGTAGGCAGAAGTCCGGAGCGCATGTCTGACTTGCACGGACAAAAACAACCTCCCCCACGTCCAGGTCAGCGCGGAACCACTTTAGTATTACTTCGTGCTGCCCTCTAGTTCTTAGTCTTGCTTCTTTTTTTCTTCTCTTTCCTGCTATTCTCTTCGCATCATTATTGCCCTAAGCATTTGGCCATAACGTTGCCATGCTTCCTCGCTCGACAGCATCCGTGGTATGAGGTTTTGGACGTTGACAACTTCGCTCGTTCCCTGCGCCTCTGTTCGTAGGTCTGCACAGCCAGAGCAATCGAAGATTGCGTGTCTCGGGGTGTCTTCCTCTCCGCAAAAGAAGCAGATCTCTGTCGGGGATTTTCCTATTGCGAAGAGATATGTGTTGAACACCCCGTGACCGCTCAGCACCTGCGTTAGCCACCTGTCTACCTCCCCATGCTTTCTTTTGTGCCACATCTTCAGTTCTTTGATTAGTTCCCTCGTCCAGGTACCTTTTCCGACTCCCGACCACTCCTTTTTCCACTCGGTAAGAATTCTCTCGCGCACTTCAATTGCGCCCTTACTAGTGAAGAGCGTGGCGCGTTCTTCTACCATCTTGTGAATGGGGATGAGTCCTGCTATCACTAGCACACTTTCACCGTTACTAACGGACTGACTTCACCGATGTGCTATAAACTCGCCAGGTGAGTGGCTATACTAGATAAACCATAATTGGACAACTGTTAGTTCGTAGGTAGGCCCTCTCGACCTTCCGCCATTATCCACGTCGGTCTATCGGCTTTCACCGTTAAATAATGACCGCTGCCCTCGCTTGCCCGAATGGGTCCTGCTCATGAGCCCCAGGACCTGACTCTTTTTCAGAGGACAATCGAGTAGCGGAAAAATAATATTTAGTATTAATGATAATATTATCAAAGGGAATATCCGTTTCGAATACCACTCAGTACCTGTTTCGAATATAGTGTACCTACTTTTATTGCAAAGAAACCCGCACCGTACATGTAGAGCCACATGTTTCTTATTGCTGTGTAAGCTTTACAGCGTTGCTAATTAAAATTCAGCGTGTACATATTTTAGGCGCTTTGTGCCAATTTCATACGTATTAACTTCCAAGATTAGCGATAAACTTTAGCAATAATTAATATTGGCGCAAAGCCGACGAAAATGAAAGCTTTTAGCATTAAACTTTCACAAGTGTGTACAATTTACGGGAGGGAAATAAGGTGCCAGCGTTGTGTTTCATAGCGCTCCAATGTACGGAGAAGAGGGGTAATTAAGACGACTCTAAGGCTCGGCCAGCGGAGAGGCTCGTTATATACTGTGAACTAATATTAATTAAAGCCTATTTCTCGTCCCCGCGACGCTGATGAATGGCCTCGAGCCGGGCTTGTTATAATCTCCTCGACTCGATGATTTTTCCCACATATACACACGCTGATGGAATTATGATGTCAGTACGTGTAAGACCGATGCTTTATTATAGTTCATTATAATTCATTAATTATTTTAATCATAGTCTTTCAGGAAACTCTTGTTATTAATCTTCAGAAGTCTTTAAGACTATTCGCAAGTTCCGTATGAGTAAGGACCTTTAGGATTAAAGATATTTATTTCTCAAAGAAGAGTAAAGGAACTTATACCTTTACGCACTGCATCCGATCCGAATCAATTCAGATATAGAAAACTAGGATTCGTCAACAACGCTGCATATTGGAGATATTCTCGGATTCGGATTCTCGAAAACTTATTTCGGATCTGGTGCGCAGCCCTTCATATAAATAGTACTACGGCTACTTCGGCTCGAGAATTTTCGGATTCAGATCAGATGCAGTGCGTTAAGAGCCTGAGACCAGTGGCCCTGACGGGATACCTGCATTCTTCTTCTTATTGTGCCATCTCCTATTGGAGGAAGGCAACCATTAGGGTTATCTACACCATGGACGCTGTTGCCCGGAATAGCGATCCAAATTTCATCTTGGCGTAAATTTTTAAGCCAAGATGAGCCTGCAATAGAATTGTGGAATTGCGCTCCTGGGTTGTCTTTTGCGCTAACACGTTTGTTTCGCCTCTCTCTTGAACCTTGAAAGTCCCCAAGTCGTGGAAAGTTGCAAAAAAATTTGATGAATGCGATCACCTGTCGTATCATTTTTGATATTATCACATCCACAGATAGAGATCTGATCGTTCGTTCGTTCATCATCAGAGGATAGAGAAACGAAGTCGCAATCACGGACAAGCTTAGTAGATAAGGAGTATAATCAAACTAACGAATGCCTGCGACTTTGTCTGCGTGGTTGGAGGGTTTTTGGTTCCCGCGGCAACTCTTTAATTTTCCGGGATAAAAGTAGCCTTTGTGCTTGTAGGGGCAACTGAATGACTTTCAGAAAGAGGGGGAGTAATGTAGGGGCAACATATACCTACATGATGACGTAAACATGACGCGGCCGCGTTAGCCAATCACGTGCCGCCGCCTGAATCACAATAACGAAGTTCTTTCGGAATCGTACTATACATAGAAATTTCAACCTGTACCAGTTGGCCCAGCTGGGATCCCCGATCATGACACCGGCTCGGAGGAAGATCTTCCTATTGCATCGGTCGAGCATACCATACGCTCCCGACATGCTATTCCAGACTATAATCTATCTCTGTGCCAAATTTCAGACAGAACCGTTCAGCCGTTGGGGCGTGATTGAGTAACAAACATCCATACATCCATCCAAACTTTCGAACTTATAGTATTAAATATAGATAATATAGATGTGTCGGTAATCGCGTGCGCGCTGACTGTGTGTGTGTGTGTGTGTGTGTTGTGCAGAGGCGCGCTACGTGGTGGCGGGTGACGCGCTGCTGCTGCGCGGCGCGACGGCAGCAGACGCGGGCGCGTACAGCTGCCTCGCGCGGCACGCGCTCACCGCACACACCAAGCGCTCGCGCCCCGCGCTGCTCACCGTGCTGCGTGAGTCACCGCCCTCGACACTGTGCCCTGTGCATGAGGCACCACCCTCATCACTGTACCCAGTACATGAGGCACCACCCTCATCACTGTACCCCTGTACCCTGTGCATGAAGCACCACCCTCATCACTGTACCCCTGTACCCAGTACATGAGGCACCACCCTCATCACTGTACCCCTGTACCCTGTGCATGAAGCACCACCCTCATCACTGTACCCCTGTACCCTGTACATGAGTCACCACCCTCGTCACTGTACCCTGTACATGAGTCACCAGCCTCATTATTGTACCCTGTATATGAGTTACCACCCTCATCACTGTACCCTGTACATGATGCACCACCCTCATCACTGTACCCTGCACATGAGTCACCAGCCTCATCACCGTACCCGCACTCTGAAACTGATCGAATTTCCAATACCTCTCACTAAACTGTCAGCTTTGCTTTCAAATTTGAATTGAATTTTTAGAAAAGCTAAAAGATTGTTAATTTATTTATTAACGAAGGTTTTATTAAATTTATATTTGACTCATTCAATGTATTTAATTTAGTCTGTTACCGACAGACTCAGCGATTATTTGGATACTTTTGTGTTTAGATCGCAATTTGGTATTGAGCTTAACGATAGCAATCGAGGCTGGGTCAAATGAGTATTTTCTTTATGTTTAATCAAGTTTTTATAATTAACTGTTTACATTAAATCTCTCGTGAAACCGCTACACGTTGTGACCATTCGCTCGTGCAAGTCTTAAAGAGAGTACAAACATATTTAAAAGCAAGTTAATTATTCACCCATTTCTGGAATTATGCTTACAAAACTGAGGTGAAAGTGAGCTCCTCCATACGCCTACAGTCAGCGCTCCGAGCAAAAACATGGTGAACGAAAAGTCACCCGAGTCATTCCCACTCCGAGTGCAATTCGATGAGACAGATCGAGTTTATCACCATAACTCACCAAACGTACAAAAAGTACGATATGACCAATGTCATTTGCTATTTTGGCACTCCGAGTGTTACTTTTCACACACATTGACATCTCAAAATAAATGATGTCATTTTCACATTCGATGGCGGATTCGTAACTCACCTAAAATATTCGCTTTCACTTGGCGTGGTGAGCTCTCACGACGATCAATCGTATTTGCAATGTTAAAACTGGGAGGGAGCATACTGTACTCCTCAGCGTAGAGTTAGCGGCGTAATGTGGATAAAATGCGATAAATTGCAACATTTGAAACCGATATCTCATGGTGCTTAAATGGTGACTTTGGGGCAGTCTTGTACGAGTGAGACAGTCGTCTTTGGGCTAAGGGAGTGTGAGAGGGATAGCCTTAGAATTCCATTGCGCCTGTTGCCATGTTGGCAGTACTAAACAGGATTCCAAGTTTCGATTGAATATATTAAATCGATCTACAGATTATATCAAATACAGGCTGGTGTAAGGTAGGGTGAGTAACTTGACCACTAAAGTTGGATAGTGTGTTCTACCACACTACACCCCTCATTAGGTCGATGAACGATCTCAATCGATTAGCTGTTGGCCGATGAAAGCGAGCGGTACAAAACCGCCTCCTGCGAAGAAACCTGTTTCGTTCAGCTGTGGACGGCTATTGATCGAGACATAGGATCTCATATCATCCTTTAATTAGTCTTTATGAAATACCACCACCACCACTACAGCCCATTAACGTCCCACTGCTGGGCACAGGCCTCCACTCTCATAGGAGAGAGGGAATTAGAGCTTAGACCCGCCACGCTGCTCCAATGCGGGTTGGCGGGCTTTAACGACTAATATCATGTTAGTGATAATAACCGGGAGCGACGGCTTAACGTGCTCTCCGAGGCACGGGGGTGAAACACCGCCAACTTCCTAACTCCGGGCTAGTACTTGGAATTGCTAATCAGAAAAGCCCGATATTTAATGATGGCCCGACCCGAGACTCGAACCCTGGACATCGTCGGCCGCAGTCAAACATGCTAACCACTAGACCAACGAGGCAGTTCATGAAATAGTAAGACATTTTTTTCGTCTTTTATAATTTACTTTGTCCATTGCTTCAGCATGCGAATGTTGGTTTTTTAGCGTTGTGGCGTGTGACTGATTATTTTATTTTATTTCATTTAATGGTTTGCCAACAGTTAATACACAAAAACAACATAAAAGTAACAAAACACATAAAATATTTTAGAGTGTACACCCAATTACTGGCAAGCCGGCATGCATTTAGTGAAATTCAATTCAATTCATTTATTTAATAAAGACAACATTTGTGGTCCACTTTAGTGTTAGTAACAATATAATCTTAATAACTATGTTAGTACTTACAATCTAAGGTGTTAGTAACATTTTAACTTAAAACTATGTTAGTACCTAATAACTAAAAGGGATTTAGTCCTCTGTATGAGTTTCCCCACCAGAGGACTATCCATCTGCCCTGCTATGCTATTCAGGAAATGAAGTGTAGTTGTAACTATGAGCTGCGCGTGGCATTGCAGCGAGCTGGGCGAGTGGGGCGCCGCGGCTGCTGGCGGCCGCGAGCGAAGTGAGCGCACGTGCCGGGGATGCGCTCTGCCTTCCCTGCGTCGCCTCCGACTACCCGCCCCCGCAGTACACGTGCGTACACAGATTTGCGTTCAAACGTTTAACAGGCTTTCTTAGTTTTTTTTTAAGGACATCCAATAGGGTACAATAGATAACAGGCAAAAAAGCTGGTTAAAAGAATAATATGCATTATTGTAAACCCACTTAGAGGCTGCCACAGCTTGCAATATTATATTAAAACCACACTATGAGTCGGAGAAAAAAAGAAATAAAAGAGGAAAACATAAAGAATAAAATAAAAAATAAGCTAACTAATAATAATTAACTTAATTTAGCTGTGATAGACCCAGCAATCCGTAGCAGAAAACTAACCGGATCTAGGTCCGTTACACAAAAAAACAAAAAAACAATTGAATGATAAGAATAAACAATACAAACTATAGCTTTTACTTAAAATACAGAAACTGATTATGATGTAAGCAGAAAAATAAATCAATATAACACTAGTTAAAAGTAGTCAAATAGATTCGTTACTATAATCACATTTAAAGTAATCCATTAACTTCTTTCTAAACTTTGGGAGGTTATCGCCAATTATATCAATGTCTATTTCCTTGCTTATTTTTTTGTAAAACGTCAATATCCTATTGATAGGCGATGAATTCCCTAATTAGTTTTAGATAAACCAGATTGGAATGGCAAGTCGTTCTTAACTCGACTGTACGGCCTAGGTATTCATACAGAAATTTTATTTAGTAAATTAGATGCGTCAAGGGTCTCGTTCAGTAATTTATGTAGAAAAATAAATGTTGGAGCTTTCTTCGGTCTGAAAGGGTCAATAAATTGTAGTGTTGCAATCTGGAATAATACCTAGAGTTTTAAGAGTTTTTATGAAACGTTATAAATTGTGTGTTAAATATGTATATTGTAAGTGAACCTATAAAAATAAAATTACCTTTATCCACCTTACCTTTATCCTCATACGTCTTACGTTCTGATAATATTTTTTAAAGGTGACATTGGAGAAATAAGTCTGAATAGGTGTTGAGCATAATGAATTAAAAATAAAAATAAATAAATTGTTGAACTAAAATAACAAAAAAATAAATTATTAAACTAAGCTACGAAAAATTTCAGCACTCTTAACATACACGACAACACTTGATATATTTTTCTCATAAAAATGTTTCCGTTTCGCGACCAGACGAATTGTCTTTGTTTTTCTTGCTTGAACTTCCTGGCTTGAGTATGTCGGGCCTTCGCCCCGGGGCTTAGGTGTTCTATGACCTAAGCCCCGAGGCGAAGCCGAGATGAAGCCGAGGTGTGAAGTATTTATTCTGTCATCCTTGGTTTTATTTTTATTATACTAGAATAAAACTGGTCCCTAATTATCGGGCTATAAAATTTCACCAAAGCCGTTGTAGGACTCGGAACAGCGGTCCCCGAGCACAACACCCGCTAGAGGATGATCACTTTATCGTTACGGTGGAGCCGTATCACCTGCTCCCGTACACTTGATTTGAATAGTAGTTGAGCTATGCTAGGTAACTCGGGCAGCCGGTGGCAGTGAGCACGCTTGTGGCAGATGGTACCGCGAGCTGGGCGGGCGGCTGCAGCGCGTGGCAGACGGGGGCGCCCTGCGGCTGTGGGCGGACGGCGCAGCGCTGTGCGTGGCACGGGCGGCACGGGAGCACAGCGGTGCGTGGCTGTGCAAGGCCGCCAACGCGCTCGGCGACGCGACCAGGCAGCTGCGGCTGCACGTGGAGGAGCCCTTCAGCGTCAGCGTCACGCCCGACCTCGTGGTGAGTACCCACTGGACTGTGCGACATTATACCTGGCCAAAGTCAACCTCACCTGCGCGTGGTGCACCCTGCTAATTGACAAACGACGTCCCTATCCAGTCATACAGGGCAACTTCTGCCGCTCAACCTTTCCACCTCTACGAAAACCGGACGATACGCTAGCCCATACCGCCAAAGAGAAATCAGATGTCTTGGGCTCTCTCTTCGTTAGTAACTCGACACTCGATGACGGAGGGAGAACACCGTCAACCATCCCACGGTGTCGAATTTCGCTCAGTGTCATTCGCTTCAGTCAGAGCGCTGTGCGTAAAACACAGACTATATAGACAAATATCATAGATATATATAAATATAGACAGATATCCCTGCCGTAGTGCTTAAAATGTGTGCTCCCGAGTTGACTCCGGTATTAACGCGTCTGTTCCGTCTTCGTGGAAGAGCCTTAGTCCACCCTATTCCAAAGAAGGGCGATCATTCAGACCCATCAAACTACAGGCCTATTGCGATAAACTCCCTGCTCTCTAAAGTTATGGAGCACATAATTAACATCTAAATTCTTCAGTACCTGGAAGAGCACCAGCTGATTATTGATCGTCAGTATGGCTTTCGCCATGGTTGATCAGCTGGTGATCTCCTAGCTTACCTTACTCACCGCTTTACTTTGGCGGAGGCAATCGACAGCAAGGGAGAAGCTTTGGCGGTCAGCCTGGATATTGCAAAGGCCTTTGATCGGGTTTGGCACAAGCCACTTCTGTCCAAATTACCTTCTTACGGATTTCCAGAGAAGCTGTGCGATTGGATCGCCAGTTTTTTGAGCGGGCGCAGCATCAAAGTTGCAGTTGACGGATTTTGCTCTGAATTGAAGCCCATCAGTGCTGGCGTTCTGCACGGATTTGTGCTCTCACCTACGCTGTTCATACTGCATATTAATTATATGTTTATTTTTATTTATTTATTTATTTTATTTAACGCCTTTAAAATAAATTATCTAAAGTTACACCACAATTTTGCAGACCAAAGCACTAGACTAAAAGCACAGGCTGGCATTTGTAAATTGCAGCCCAAATACACCGTAGTCTGCGTCAGGACTGACAAAAAGATCGACGAAGTTATATCACTAAAGTTCGCTAACGTAAAGTAAAGTTGCTACGTTTTGTAGCATGATAATTTACTTATTTTAAATTTATCTGTTTAGTAAGAATAACAAACAAAACGATTTTATTTTAGATATTAATGTCTAGTCGATGTCTATCGGTCAACGACGGCGATGACATAGTCCAAAAGAGTCTTATCAACAGCCATTATGCATCCACTGTTGGACATAGGTCTTTTTTAAATACTCGCGCGCTCTATCCTCGGCTTTCCGCATCCAATCGATGCGAGTCACCCTCCGGATATCATCGCTCCACCTCGCTGGGGGGCGCCCTACGTTCCGTTTACCGAGACGCGGTCTCCACTCGAGGACCTTTCGACTCCAACGTCCATCGGTCCTCCGACACACGTGACCAGCCCACTGCCACTTCAGCGGGCTAGCCCTAAGAGCTATGTCGGTCACTTTTGTTTTTTGGCGAATCACTTCGTTCCGGACTTTATCCCTCAAAGGAATTCCGAGCACAGCTCTCTCCATAGCACACTGAGCGACCTGCAGTTGCTGTACCGGTCTCGCTGTCAGCGTCCACGTTTTGGCACCAGAGGTCATCACTGTTAGGACTCATCGGTCGAAGACCTTATAGGCCTACACTGCACTCACTACATGGCTCTGTTGTAAGGGTGGGTGTGGCCGCTATGTAGAGTGTCGCTTATTACATAGCATTAAGGACCAATTTAGGGACCCTTACTTTTATTACACTACACTGATTGTAGGGTGAAAAGTGCAGTGCAATAGATCTATTAGTGTTCAGGCACTGCGGTGAAAGAGTCTCGATCATCCAGAATGGTTTGAGGAGTAATGCGGTGGTCGCGCAGGTGGCTGCGGCGGGCAGCACGGTGCGGCTCAACTGCAGCAGCAGCGCGGCCGACGCGGCGCTGAGCTGGCGGCACGACGGCTCCCCGCTGCCGGGAGCCTCGGGGCCCGCGCTGCTGCTGCGCTCCGTGACGCGCGCTGCGGCAGGCCTCTACCAGTGCGTGGCCCGGCGCGGCGCGCGCAGCGAGCAGGCCTCCGCGGAGCTGCGCCTCGGAGGTCTGCCCCGCACCCCGCACCCCGCACCCCGCACCCCGCACCCCGCACCCCGCACCCCGCACCCCGCACCCCGCACCCCACACCCCGCACCCCGCACCCCACATGAAGTCTATGACGACGTGGCGCAGTGTGTAGCGCTGTTGTCGTGTCGATTTGAGAATTTATAATTTCTGAATACTCCCTGGTCTGGCCTGGTGGGAGGCTTCGGCCGGGGCTAGTTACCACCCTACCGGCAAGGACGTACCGCCGAACGATCTGGTACGATTCCGTGTGGAAACCGAATAGGGGTATGGGTTTAATATAACCGCCATGCCCCTAACAGGTTAGCCCGCTACCATCATAGACTGCGTCATCACTTACCATCAGGTGAGATCGCAGTCAAGGGCTAACTTGTAGTGGATAAAAAAAACACCCCACACCCCACACCCACTAACTACAGCTGCATTAGCATAGTAATATAATATTACTATAAACTCCGTTATATTAAGTTCCATCCTTCTATGTATTTTAAGACACGGCATGAGTCAAAGCACGACTTTCCGCTTCATTTATCACTGTGACACTCCATTACCCGTCGTTACACTCGCAGAACTACTCAAGTCACGTCACAGCTCGCACAAATGATCCGAGATTACAGCGCAGCGCAGCAATCTAATTCCTCATGATCAAGTTGTACAGTGGTTGTACCTGTTTGACATTAGGGAATGTAAATTTGATACAATTTTCTCAATTGAGGAGTACGTAGGTTAGGATTAGCTTCAAACCACTGTACCACTTTAGTGAGAGAATTGTTTACTTTGTCAAGAGTTGTTCGTAACGATTTATATTAAACAAAACTGATGTATCATTAGCGTATCCTATTTTTTAAGTAGGAATTCATCATAGGTGCAGTTTTCTGACTAATGTTTCATGATCAATACAATCAAAAGCCTTGGATAAATCACAGAAAACGCCAAATGCATCACGGCATGACTCCTCCCAGGCTTTGAATATATTTTGAATTAACTCAAGACGAGCATCGATTACTGAGCGACCCCGTTTAAATCCAAACTGCTTATTATGTAATAAGTCATTATTACAAAAATGTTTAAGAATTAATATTATTTTTTCAAATATTTTACAAAAATGGGTTGTACGGATATAGGTCCAAAGTTAGTGTGGTCACTGGTACTACCTGATTTGAATAGAGGTATTATTTTACTATGCATCATTAAGTCAGGAAACTCACCACAATCAATACAATTAATAAATATTAGATGACGCCCGCGACTTCGTGCGCGCGGATTAAAGTTTTTTGATTCCCAAAGGAACTCTTTAATTTCCCGGGATACAACCTATCCCTGTACCAAATTTCTTCAAAATCGGTTGAACCAATATTTTTTTGTGTTTTCCGCGGGAACTCTTGAATTTCCCGGAATAAAAAGTAGCTTATGTCATTCCCCAGGATACAACCTACCCCTGTACCACATTTCATCAAAATCGGTTGATCAGATGGGCCCTGAAATCGTTCATCGTGAAATCAGACAGACAGACACACTTTCGCATTTATAATATTAGTATGGATTAATGCTAACTCGGGTGCAACGATATCAATCAATGATTTTACAACGTTAACGGAAATGCCCCACAAATAATTTGTCTTCTTATTGTTAATTAATTTGAATGCTTTAATAACGTCAGAGCAGTTAACGTGACAGAATTTAAAAACGTTATTACATTCAGGCACGTTATCCTCCAGTAAATTAAGAGCGCCATTTGGTATACTCGCCCGACTTCAACATAGTGTGTAAAAATCAAAATTATTTTTTACTTTACAGTGGTTTTGCAAAAAAAGTTTTAGTTGCATTGAAAAATAAAACTTCCAGTTCTGTAGTAACAGCTGCACATATTCAACAAAATATCCACTTCCACTTCAGTACAGTGTAAATAGTTGTGTGGCGCAGTAAGAGCGACATAAATCTCCTCAGCGTCGCTATTTGTACAGCGACGCTAATGGACAGCCGGACACGCTGCCGGCTGAGCGCAACACCACACAACACTTATACACCGCGCTACACAACACCACACAACACTTATACACCGCGCTACACAACACCACACAACACTTATACACCGCACTACACTTCCTGTACACGCGAGACAAGACACCACATTTATCGCGACTTTCTGAAAGCAAGGACTGCAAGTGATATATGGAGCTCCTTGTGCGCGTGACACCTTGTTTGCTTCACCCACCATATCTGCTGAAGATGTTTTATGAAAGGGTTCTATTGGCAAAATTATAATTTTTTTCGGGTTTAAAACACTTTTGAGCTTTTTGTTGGTTTCAAAATCAATTCTTAAATTTTAAAAATACACCGAAACGTACAAATGTAGCTGACGTATGTCCATTTGGGTGACAGAGGAAACATAGAAACTCACTCACAGTTCGTGAAATTAGGAACGTTTATTTCATCAAGCAAGGGTCGGTCGGCTGTCGGCTGTAGGGCCGGGGCTGGGCCGGGTTTGGGTCGCTCGCTTCATTAATTGGGGTCGGGAGTGATTGACGCTGAGCCTAATTAGGTCACGATGACAGCGGGGAGTCAACGTTGCGTGTAATCCATATTCAACGAATATCTCCCAGTGATGGAAAGCATATCTATTCCTTGTTTCCAACCAAACCTCAAAAAAGAAAACTCAAAGAAATTGCTGATTCCTTTCTTTCGAACACACGAATTTACTTTCTATGAGCAATGAAAATGGTTTAGAATAACTATGATACACAGACCATAGAGTGAGTAATTGTAGAAGCTACTGGTATTGTGCAGTGAGCTGTGGTGCTCTTGTGTCAGATTGGTTTCAAAGGGCCCACACAACACGCTTAGATATCAATGGAAGTCGCCCCGGACGCTCACTCTCAGCTAACGGCCTACTGTGCCAGTAAATTGACAACAGCTTGAGCTCAGCGGGTAAGAAGCGGACTATAATACGAAAGGTCGCCAGTACTAATCCCAGCCAATCGTACCTACTCCTAGTATATTGATATGTGATATGCGATATCTACTTGACACATATTACAAAAGAACTCTTTATTTTGACATGGTCACATACTGGTAGAAAAGTGGCAGTTCAATCTATACCCGGGGAAATAGGTTGAACTTTACTGCCACTGCGGTTTCTACGCGGCATCATACCAGAAAACTTAATCACTTGACGGAACGTCTTTGCGTGGTAGGTAACTCAACAGACAACCGAATTCTTCTACCAGACTAAGTCGCTACCGGAAATTGAACCTGAAACCTGCCACTTATAAGTATCGGCAAAATAATGTAGACTCCTACTTATAATAACTATGTTACATAAATACTGGGAAAACCTTCGTGATTGAATAATATAATATAATCCGACCAGGATTATAATCACGAAGTGCTTTTCGCAGGTCCCGCAGCTAACATCATGCTCATGCGTCAATCAATGGCGACCCCAATTATTATTGAACCCAACTCCTGCCCAAGCCCGGCTTTTCAGCAGACAATCACAGACAGTAATTGGAGGAATTGTGATTTTTGAAGTGAAAACTTCTTGGTGGGGGGTAAAAATGTGGAATACGCGAGAACGACACCATTCTTCTTAAGACAAAAGGTCTTAAGTATAAATAGAACATTCGTAATTAAACTTTAATGTCTTAGTTTTAAGGCTTATTTGAAATATTTTTATTTTTTAAATTAGAAAAATTTAAATATTCGTTATCACTTCTATCAGCAGTCCCTAACTGGCAATTTTTTATTTTGTTTTTTAATTCCTTTCTCTCTTAAGTTAGTTCATACGATAACGGGGAAAATAACGTAATTTATGGTGTAACCTAATTTTAATTTTAACTAGATAATGCCAGCGGCTTCGGCCACATGGATTAAGGTTTTTGGAACCCCGTGGTTTTCATTTTCCTAGATAAATGAATATTTTACTTTGTTACTGATTGCCAATCCAGTTGCTCGACGTTACGCAATTAGTGAGAAGACTATTAAAGACTCTTTGAGTTAGTGCATAGTGACTAGTGATAGTGTAGTGATAGTGCTGCTTGAAAGAACACATGAACAAAGTGCCTATTTGCAACAATAAAAAAATACTTATTAGTAAAATAGTCTGCCTAGATTGTAATTATATTGGGCACCCTTAATTGGTACACAATAATAGAAAAAAAAACTGATTGCCCAAGTGTGGCTATACGTGTGTGCTTATACGTGTATGTTTAACTAATAAAAGCCATAAAACAAAATAAGAAGAAGAAGAACAATGCTTTATTTGAGAAACTGTAAGTGTTATCTTCAGATGTTAGACCTCCGTCCATAAAGAATGAAAATATGTTACAAGCACCCAATAAATTAAATGAAAAACTCAAGTTTCTTTCAACTCGCTTCAGTGATTTAGTTTCTGACGACTTGTCCATTAGTTGTAGACGTGAGTTATGTAGTCCACTCGAGTCCAGTCGCCTCGCTGCAGCTACAACCATACGTGTAGCTACATCTACTGCGCCCACCCCGGCCTTCCCGCAATCCGATACTTTAGATATATTGCACACGACTTGTAACCGATAACCCTTTCACTGTGATACATTACTTGGAATTATGTTACTGTGTGAGTAGACTCGTGCTCCATTCATTAGACTAACACGTTTGCTTCGTATCTGCGCAACATCTTGCTTAAATCATCTCGATAGGAAGGGGTTTCCGAACAATAGTGGGAAAATTATCATTCATACCAATAAACGACTACACTTAGTTAAATATTTTTAATCGAGAAAACTACTGAGAATTGGATATGTTTGGGTAGTGGAGGGATAATGTGCTTATGGATATCTATCGGAGATTTGGGCAAAATGCAGTACAATCAATCAGCGGAGAACAGTTATTGCGATACATGGCTCATTTATCATATCGATGGAATCAAATTGACGAGAAGCCCATTTGTCAAATGGAGCCTGATTGAAATGAATAAATTCACTCGCCAGCTTTCAATGATAAGTGATGTGAATATTGAAGTGTCGATCACAAAAAATAAAAAGCATTTACTTACAGCTGATGTATTGAACACTTCATTAGTTATTAAAACGATTAATAATCGTCACATTGTACTCTTTCAGTTAAAAAGACTATGCTGTAGTTCAAATAAGTATTGTTCAAATAGGTATATAAAATACCTACATTGACACGATCTCCATTTTCTTGAACTGTGTCATATTTGTACGATGTACATTCCGTAAAGTAGCACTGTCATCATTTATCTACATTTCAGTATGCATTTCATATATGTATTTCATTATCGCGCTTGCCTCTCATTCCATTCCCTCAGTTATCAGCACTCAATAAACAGACCTACATTTCGAGTATTTCAACATTGCATTATGGTCCTTCAAACCGGATGCGTTGATTTGATTCAAATTCATGGTCGGTAGTGGGCTGGCGACAGGCTTTTTTTTTATCCAGTACAAGTTAGCCCTCGACTGCGATCTCACCTAATGGTAAGTGATGATGCATTCTAAGATGGTAGCGGGCTAACCTGTTACGGGCATGGCGGTTATATTAAACCGATACCCCTATTCGGTTTCTAAACGGCATCGTACCGAAACGCGTGATCGCTCAGCGGCACGTCTTTGCCGGTAGGGTGGTAACTAGCCACGGCCGAACCCACCGGGCCAGACCGGGAAAAATTCAGAAATTGTAAATTCCCATATTGATCCCGCCGGGGATTCAACCCGGGACCTCCGTGAAGGCAACAGCGCTAAGTCTGGTCTAGCGGTTAGCGTAGTCGACTGCGGATCACGAGGTCCTGGGTTCGATTCCCGATCGGGCATAAAAATTGTTAGGTATTGGGTTTTTCAATTAAGAAATTCTCAGTACCAGCCCGGAGTTGGAAGTCGGCGGTGTTTCACCCCCGTGCCTCGGAGAGCACGTTAAGCCGTCGGTCCCGGTTATTATCACTAACATGATAATAGTCGTTAAAGCCCGCCAACCCGCATTGGAGCAGCGTGGTGGGTCTAAGCTCCTAATTCCCTCTCTCCTATGAGAGGGGAGGCCTGTGCCCAGCAGTGGGACGTTAATAGGCTGTAGTGGAAATTACCCGTTCTATGATACTTTTTATTTCTTTATTTCTTTATTGGTTATATGGTACACAAAACAGGAAATAACTACAACATTTCAGGTAAGTATTAAATTACAGGATCGGTTCTAAGTTAAAACCCAAAACATGTGCACACATCATGACTTTTACACAGAATATATAAACTAAATATAAAAGACTAGTGAATGAATGAATATAGAAATAAATAGTGCTTAAAGTTAGAAATACAAATCAGAGAAATTTTGTAAAGAATTTATACAATTGATTAGCAAACTATGAACAGCAATGATTGACAATTTAAAAACAATAAATTAAATTACAAAATTACAAATACTATTTCATGCAATTAAAAATGTGTTTTTTAAATGCGCTTAATCTATTATTGAAAATGTCAATATTAACATTGCGGTCATTTTTGGCAAGATCGTTGTAAAGGCGACACATGCGAACAATGGGATTGTAAAAAGAAGTATTGTTCATGTAGACATTAAGGGCGAAGGGTCTCGGTTTTCTTATTCTGTAATTAATATTTATATTTAACGATGAGAGTTAGGGAGGAGAGTCTATTTCAGAATGGATGATCTTGTGTAAGTATAACAGATAGAAATATTTAAGACGAAATTCTAGAGTTTGCATTCCAAAATGTTCCAGTCGATCGTAGTAAGTTGTATTTCTGTGGCCATAGTTGAAACGAAACGACAAAATTCGCAGAAATTTTCTTTGAACGGATTTCAACCGATTGCTATGAACAGCATAGTACGGTGACCATATTATTGAATTGTATTTCATAATACTTCGTAATATGGTTTGATACAAATTTATGGAACTTTTTGGATGTTTAAAATCTCTAGTGGACCTTATGATAAAACCTATTAATTTATTTCATTTTGAAATAATATATTCATAATGATCCCTGAAGGTCAATCTGTCGTCAAATACGACACCAAGATCTTTGGCCGATATCTTTCTCGCAAGAGTTTGCTCTTTTAAAGTTTGTTAAATAGAATTTTCTTTGACTTTCTTTGAGTAAAAGTGACCACAAAACATTTATCTACATTAAGGCACATACGGTTCTCATCGCACCAGTCAGCGATGGTATTTAAGTCTTTTTGAAGACATTGGGCGTCATTTTCGCTGTCATCTGACTTAAATATTTTTAGGTCATCAGCATAAAACAAACTCTCGCAGCTTAATCTATTCGCTAGGTCGTTAACGAATAAGATAAAGAACGGTGGTCCTAGAAGAGACCCTTGTGGAACACCCGAGGTAATGTGGGTTGGTTGAGATGCATGACCCTTAATTGCAACTAATTGCGATCTCATCCGCAAATAAGATTCTACCCATCGTAAAAGGCTACCACAAATCCCGTACGCGCCCAGTTTGTGACAAAGAATTTTGTGGTTGACCTTGTCAAAGGCTTTGGAAAAGTCTGTGTAAATAGTATCTATCTGACCTTGCTTGGCAAATGATTTACAAATGAAGTTTTTGTAACGCGCGTGTTGTGTGTGCGTCAGACTCGGCGCCGGAGCTGCAGTACTCGTTCTCGGAGCAGGCGCTGCGCGCGGGCGGTGCGGCGGCGCTGAGCTGCGCGGCCGCCGCCGCGCCGCCGCCGCGCATCGCCTGGCTGCTGGACGACGAGCCGCTGGAGCGACACCTGCCGCCGCACAGGTAAAAATGTGAATAACATTCTAATTTAACTACATTAATTTAGATTTTTAACTTTTTAGTTCGTTTTTTGGCAGGGCAGTCGCGTTTGTTAAAAATAATATGACAGGTAGCTAGCTCATATAATTCACTTATGTAATATTATATGTGTAACATAGTGTGTTTTTAATATAATATTGCAAGCTGTGGCAGCCTCTAAGTGGGTTTACAATAATGCATATTATTCTTTAAACTAGCTTTATTTTTTCCTGTTATTCTATTGTAACCTGTTGGATGTCCTTAAATAAATAAATAAAAAAAAACAAAAAATTAAAAATTAAAATTAACAATAATGTTATGATCCATCCAGCCAATGGGATGCGTTTCATTGTTACGTTCAATCTTTCACTACGTGATATTAATAGACATCTTTTTTCATACGACTGCCTGAACAAAATGATTAAAGAAAATACACAAACTCACATACATACATGCGTGAACCCTAAAACAATGTACTCCTTTTTTCAGGCAGTCGTATAAAAAAAGATGTCTACTTATATCACAAAGTGAAAAGATTGAACGTAACAATGAAACGCATCCCATTGGCTGGATGGATCATAACGTTATTGTTACTCATATAATATTACGTAAGTGAATTGTATGAGCTAGCTACCTGTCATATTATTTTTAACAAACACGACTGCCCTGCCAAAAAACGAACTAAAAAGTTAAAAATCTAAATTAATCTAGTTAAATTAGAATCTTATTCACATTTTTATTACATGATATTTTTTTGTGAATCACTGGTTATTGAACTATAGTGTTATATTTTTTTTGGAATCTACTCATCATTTTCTAGATGATGATTATATAGTTAATCTTATATTCGAAAAAAAAATTTCAACTTTAGTTTTTAAGGCGGGACCATGGTCACCCTATTAATTTTTTTTTTAATTTTAAGTTTTTTTTAAATTTGTATATTCCACCATAACTTCTATACGCCTGAACCGATTTTAATAAATGAGGTATCGTTACAATTCCTAGCTTATTCCGGATGACATAGGCTAGTAAAATTTTAAAAAAAATTGATGGGGTGACCGTGGTCTCGCATTAAAAACTAAAGTTGAAAAAAAATATTCGAATATAAGATTGACTACTCGTATATAACCCTCGTCTAGAAAATGATGAGTAGATTCCAAAAATAACGCTATATTTCAATATCACGTGATTCACCAAAAAATATCATGTAATAAAAATGTGAATAAGATTCTAATTGAAGTAGTTTTCTGGCAGGGCAGTCGTGTTTTTTAAATTTTTTTAATTATGACTTGTTCTCCAAAAAAATTTTCCTACGCAAACAAAAAAACACACGGTGACAAATGCGATAACAATTGTGATGGAGCTACGACTGATTTTGAAACCGCAACTTGTATAGCGAAAATCTATTACAATTATGAGCGGTGTTACAGTACATGAATACGGTCTAAACGGAGTTACTGAATTGAAGACAAGTGCGGGATGCAGTAAATACTGCAACCTCAGTACGATCAAGGGACTCTTATAATTGTTAAAGCTACTTACGCTTTGTTTTAATTCTCACTTGTACGGGAGCAGGTGATATGGCTCGACCGTAACAAAGGATGATCATCCTCCGAGCGTGTGTTGTGCTCGGGGACCACTGCTCCGACCGTTCTTCTTTGGAGGTCGTTTAAATAGCGTAATTCAGAGAACGCTTCGTAACCGTGAGTTGGGCTCTTCGTGGTCGCGTGAATCGTACTAGTAATGCCATCTATTGGATTATGTGCGGACTGCGAAGACCGCCACACACTCAGTTTTAGCAAGTCGTCCAACTAACTGGAAGTGTTGTGACCGCTCATGTTGTTCTGTGTGGGCATGGGCAGGTACTCCATAAGCGAGGAGGCATCGACGCAGGGCGAGGTGGTGTCGACGCTGAACGTGACGGCGCTGACGGCGACTGACGGCGGCCGCTACACGTGCCGCGCCACCAACACGCTAGGCGCGGCCGAACACTCCGCGCGGCTCAACGTATACGGTGCATACTATATTCATTTACTTCACGTACCACACGTACGTTTCACGTACCTCTAGCTCTTCTATACTTTATATTTTGATAGTTGCTTAGTCAAGATGATTATTTATGAAATGGTGATAATGTAATAAAAAACCCGGCAGAGTTTGTTGTGAGCTCTTCTCAGACCAGAGCGCGGTTGGAACCCTCGTAGCTTTAGTTTTAAGATACACTTACTGATTATCACCATTATATTTTATAAATAACTAGACGTCAATAAGTGTAGTATACCTACCTAAATTGAATAAACATTATTTGACTTTGAAAATGCAAAAGTGTGTCTGTCTGCTACGCTTTCACAGCCCATCTTTTCAATCTATTTTAATGAATTTTTGCATAGAGATTGGTTATATCCCGAGGAAGGACATAGCTACTTTTTATCCCTGAAAATTAAGGAGTTTTCACGGGCCACGAGGATGAAGTCGCGAGCATCATCTAGTAATAATGTAAATACCATGGTTTTACTAGTAAGTACTTTTTACTTATTTCAGTGTTTTGAATTGCACTTACTAGTCCTCGCAATATTACTGTCTATTATATTTTTGGCTGTATGTAACACTTGTATAACAATAACTAGTCTAGTGCTGTAATAATTTGTTTATTGATTTAAACTTTACCATTAAGTAATACCTACAGATATTTACCATTTCGCCTCACTTATAAGGAACTGATTTCCCCCCCCTGAATAATGCGTGTCACAGAATGTGAACTTTATTATTTTACTACTTGTCACGTCTTTAAGCTTCTGGATTGGAACGGATTTGGCATCAACATCAATGGCGAGTACATCATTCACCTTCGGTTTGCCGATTATATATCATCATAGTCATCATGGCAGAGACTCTGGGTGACCTTAATGCAATGCTCAATGACCTCAGTAGAGTTTCCCAACAGGTGGGCCTTAAAATGAACATGAGTAAGACGAAAATCATGTCTAATGCTCATGTGCCGCTCCACCCAGTAATCGTTGGGAGCTTTGCACTCGAAATTATAGACGAATATATATACCTGGGACACATGGTCCAGCTAGGCAGGTCCAATTTTGTGAAAGTGGTGAGCCGCCGAAGCCAACTCGAACGGGCAGCGTTCGGGAAGCTTCGAGATGTCTTCTCGTCCAAGATTCCTCAGTGCCTGAAGACCAAAGTCTTCGAACAGTACGTGTTGCCAGTGATAACATACGGTTGCGAGACTTGGGCGCCAACTATGGGCCTCATAAGAAAGCCCAGAGCGATGGAGAGAG
Source organism: Erebia palarica (assembly GCA_964035005.1). Classification (NCBI taxonomy): domain Eukaryota; kingdom Metazoa; phylum Arthropoda; class Insecta; order Lepidoptera; family Nymphalidae; genus Erebia; species Erebia palarica. Next base: position 38,633,945 of record OZ035987.1, read on the forward strand.
CAATTCTCGGGTTTTCTTTGCGCGATCAAATCAGAAATGAGGAGATCCGCAGGAGAACTAATCGACCGATCAAAGTAACCGACATTGCTCGACGTGTTGCGAAGCTAAAGTGGCAATGGGCGGGGCACATAGTTAGAAAAACCGATAGACTTTGGGGTCCCAAAGTGCTGAAGTGGCGACCACGCGGCGAAAGCCTAGCGTTGGCAGACCCCCTACTCGCTGGACAGACGACATTAGGAGAGTCGCAGGGAGCCGCTGGATGGCGGCGGCGCAAGACCGAGTCGTGTGGAAATCCTTGCAAGAGGCATATGCCCAGAAGTGGATGTCTATTGGCTGAGGATGACGATGATGATGATGTCACGTATACGTGTTTACGAGTCCTAATGGAACTGGTATGTGTATGATCATATAACAAGGCGTGGTATTGTATTGCAGGCCCGCCGTCCGTGCGGCACATGGGCACAGCGCGCGCGGTGGCGGGCCGCCACCTCACGCTGCACTGCCCCTACGCCGGATATCCGATCAGGTCTATACAGGTGCATTTGCTACGATCATTCCTATGGCGGTACACTATCACGAGCTTACTCATCGAGTTTGTTATTTGCATATTCTCTACGATATCTTTCTTCATGCGTCGTTCCCTCGACTTTGAGGATCGTGACACCCCTTCGATAGCACTCTTTTCGACGACCTCCGTGGCGCAGTGTGTAACGCTGTTGTCTTAACGTGCGGAGGTCCCGGGTTTCTGAATTTTCCCTGGTCTGGCCTGGTGGGAATCTTCGGCCGTGGCTTGTTACTGCCCTACCAGCAAACACAAGCCGCTAAGCGATTACGCGTTCCAGTACAATGCCGTGTAGAAACCATATGGGTATAATTTTAATATAACTGCCATGCCCGTAACAGGTTAGCCCGCCACCATCTTAGACTGCATCATCACTTACCATCAGGTAAGAACGCAGTCACAGGCTAACTTGTAGTAGATAAAAAAAAAATCTTTTCACGAATCTCTTGGCGTTAAACAGCCACAGCACTGCATAAAATAGCTGCTAAAACTGTCAAGTTGCAATGCCGAGACACGATTCGAATCTCAGAGCGTGTAAGGTCGTATCGATACCTTTAGATTTTTCAAAAACGATCCAGCAGAGCAAAGTAAGGTTTTCGTGTCTCGCTGAATAAGACAAGGAGCAAAGTCACTCCGATGAATTTATTTATTTCATGTAGGACAACTCGTGTCTCTTATGAAACGTTAAGACTCTACCACCGGTTTGGAAAGATGATTCTACCGAGAAGAGCCGGCATGAAACTCAGCAGTCGCTCCTTTCATAGAAAAGAAAAGGTTACAATATGTAGACAACATAACACATACGTTACAAGTATCACAGTGACTTGTGGGTCACTGGATGCGAGGCCGGTTGCTTCCATGCTACTTTGCCATGAATAAAATCATCGATAGTGTAATAACCTAGACTAAACAAATGCTGTTTAACACAATCTTTAAATCTATGTGATGGCAAATCCAGAAACTCTTTGGAAGCGTACACTCGACCCCACAAAGGATTTCTGCACTTTGCGCACACGATACGACGCTGGTATCAATAAAATCATCGATAGTGTAATAGCCTCGACTTATAGGCCTATTATACTGAACTTTTCACAGGGACCCTTACATTTGAATCAGTGTAGGGTAATAAAACTTAGGGAGAAAGGGTCCCTAAAATGGTCCTTATCGCTGTGTAATAAGCGACCTCTAAATAGTGGCCCACCCTTACCACAGGGCATTGTGGAAAGTGCAGTGTAATAGTCCTATTGAATAATGCGGCAATACCTGGAGAGTGGTGTTCCGCAGCTCGGTGACGTGGCGGCGGCTGGGCGCGGCGGCGGCGGCGGCGGCGGCGCTGGGCGCGGAGGGGCGCGTCCGGGCGCGGGGCGCGGCGCTGAGCCTTGCGCCCGCGCTGCCGCACGACGCGGGCCGCTACGCCTGCACTGTGGCCGCTCCCGGGGCGCCCTCCGCCACCGGGGAACTGGACATCCTAGTTAGAAGTCAGTGCACTCACTGCAACACTCATACACCACCACCACTACAGCCCATTAACGTCCCACTGCTGGGCACAGGCCTCCACTCTCATAGGAGAGAGGGAATTAGAGCTTAGACCCACCACGCTGCTCCAGTAGGGGTTGGCGGGCTTTAACGACTATAATCATGTTAGTGATAATGACCGGGACCGACGGCTTAACGTGCTCTCCGAGGCACGGGGGTGAAACACCGCCAACTTCCAACTCCGGGCTGGCACTGGGAATTTCATAATTGAAAAACCCAATACCTCACAATTTCGAACCCAGGAACTCATGATCCACGGTCGACTACGCTAACCGCTAGACCAACGAGGCAGCAAGCTACAATCATACACAACAATGAATCCATACTTTCATACTAATATGATAAATGCGAAAGGTTGTCTGTCCCTCTGCTATCTCTATTTTATCTCGCAAAATAAAGAGTTCCCGCGGGAATGAAAAACTTAATTCACGCGGACGAAATCACGGTCATCATTATAATCTATCCTTGATGGCCAACTGATCGCCCTATTACATCAAAAACTGGTAAAGATAGAACTGTCTATTATAATCAATTGTACGTTTTAGCGAATGGGCCAACAAATGAATTACACAGAAATAGACAAAAAATATGAATTCAATGCAGAGCGACAGTATGATACTAGTGATGAGTTCAAGCAGCATGTTCAACTATTCTCCAAGAAATTTAAAAGAGATTACATTGTGGCTAAATCAAAACTTATTCAAACTAAGGTAAAAAATAGCTCCAACGGAATCAAAACTACTTGGAACATAATGAATGAAGAAACAGGAAGACCAACACGAAAAAATTGTGAATTTAAACTTAATGTCGGTAATACATCTGTAACTTCGGACTCTGAAGTTGCTTCTGTTTTTGAAGGCTTCTTTACGGATATTCCTGTTTCTACCAAAGAATCGTTGAACTCCTCACCGAATGCCGCTCTTACGTTACTGGAGGATAACGTGCCTGAATGTAATAACGTTTTTAAATTATGTCACGTTAACTGCTCTGAAGTTATTAAAGCATTCTAATTAATTACCAAAAATAATACAAATGATTGGTGGGGCATTTCCGTATTCGTTGATTGATATCTTGGCACCCGAGTTAGCACTAATATTTAATAATTGTATTGATTGTGGTGAGTTTCCTGACTTAAAGATCAGTAAATCTTAGTAAAATAATAGCTCTATTCAAATCAGGTAGTACCGGTGATCTCACTAATTTTAGACCTATATCTGTACAGCCACTTTCAGTAAAATATTTGTTAAATTAATATTAATTCTATTGCTGAAACATTTTAGTAATAATGACTTATTATTATATAGTAAACAATTTGGATTTACACGGGGTCTCTCAATAATCGATGCTGGTGTTGAGTTAATTCAAAATATATTCGTTTTAATAATAATTGGCGTTTTCTGTGATTTATCCAAGACTTTTGATTGTGTTGATCACGAAACTTTAGTCAGAAAACTGCACCATTATGGAATTAGGGGGGTAGCACTGGATATTATGAATCCCTACTAAAAAAATAGGATACAAAAGGTAGACGGCAATAGAAAGCAGGCTTCCGGATCGATTGTAAAAATGGGGGTTCCACAAGGTTCAATTTTCTGTTCCTCATTTACATAACGATCTTCCTTATCTTTCCGAGCATAATCATGGGATAGTATAGTTTGCTGATGATACATCAGTTTTGTTTAAAATAAATCGTTACGAAACAACTCTTGACGAAGTAAAAATTTTAAAAAAATCTAATTAAAGTTACTAGAAAGTAAAAATCAATCCACGCGGAAGAAGTCGCAGGCATCAGCTAGTTATTCATAAATATACCGAGGCCTGAATTGCGATTACGAAGTTTTGTCTTTTTGGGGCACGTGCGGTAAACTTTTGTTTTTTTGACTGTGTGGATTAAACAGTTTTATGAAGAGCATGAATATTAAGATTTTTTAGAGATACTGGTCGGGGATTGTAGAATACTTATACAACAACTCTTCGGCAGATCCTCCAAAGATTTCTCCGTTCATGTTTTCATCGGAGCTGACCGAAGGCAGTTCTGTGCAAGTGCTGTGCGGAGTGTCTTCAGGAGACAAACCCATGTACTTCTCCTGGTTCAAAGATGGCGCTCCTATTCCGCCGAGCTTACAGGTACCGTCGCAGTGTTTTAACAGCCGCGTCAGTGTGAGTATCGGGTGTGTGGATCACTAAGACGTGGCTTTGGCGGCAGATAGAAGAGAAGAGCCTGAGCGAGTTCTCGCTGCTGATGTTCCCGCAGCTGAGCGCGCGCCACAGCGGCGCCTACACCTGCCGCGCCGCCAACAGCGCCGCCGCCGCCAACTACACCGCCACGCTCAGCGTCAGAGGTGCGCACACACACACACATACACACACACACACATACACGCCGCCGCCAACTACACCCAGTGTTTAGATCGAGTGCTCAGGATCAGTTGTGGTGTGGTTCCAGTGCCGCCGTCGTGGGTGTCGGAGCCGCTGGACGCGGGCGTGCTGCTGGGCGCGCCGCTGCGGCTGCAGTGCGCGGCGCGCGCCCGGCCCGCGCCCGCCGTGCGCTGGCAGCGGCGCATCGGTGAGCCGCGCTCTGTGCGTCCCGTGCACTCGTAGCCTTACCGCAACTCACCCTTCACACTGGCACAGGTGACGGCGCGGACGGGTTGGAGAGCTCCGAGCAGTGGGTGGCGACGGGCGCGGAGTGGGGCGCGGAGGCGGAGGCGGATGGGGCGGAGGCGGAGGCGGAGGTGGCGCGCAGCACGCTGGCGGCGCGGACGGCGACGCGCGCGCTGCAGGGCCGCTACCGCTGCAGCGCGGACAACGGCGTGGGCGCCCCGCTGCTCAAGCACGTCGACGTCACCGTGCACGGTACCCGCTGCCTCCCCGTCAACCGCTGTTCCAACCCATCGTCCGAGCGCTTCGACACATAAATAGCATAGCATAGCAGGGAAGGGGTTCTCCTGCTATACTATTTATTTGTTTATTTCATGTAGGACAACTTGTGTCGCTTATGAAACGTTAAGACTCTACCGCCGGTTCGGAAAATGTTCTACTGAGAAGAGCCAGCGAGAAACTCAGCAGTTGCTCTTTTCATAGAAAAGAAAAGGTTACTAGTTCTCTATATGAGCGCCCCATTGAAACTTATTATTCATGGTCACCCCCAGGAAAACTGTGCAGTTCTCCATTTTTAGTGTTTCTTTCGTGCTGCTTTTATCATAATAGTTTTATAAATATTCTTTACATTAGGTAGAACAAATTCTAAGCACTTGGTTTTCTTAGCGTTCAATAACAAATTATTAACAGTAAACCAGTGTGGTACGTGGGATATTGCATTGTTTATATTGTCAAAATTGAAATCGACTTTAAAAATAAGTGATATTTCGTCAGCAAACAATACAATGTCACAGACATTGTTGGCATATCGTATGGTAAATCATTTATATACACCAAAAATAAAAAAGGACCCAAGATCGAGCCTTGTGGGACACCTGTTACTGTAGTTGAGCCCTCTGACTTCACGTGGTTTACGCATACCCTCTGAGTTCTACCTAAAGGTAAGAAGCAATGAGATCGAGTGCAACATTTCTGATGCGATAGTGGCTTAATTTCAGCAATAAAGTTTTATGATCAACACAATCAAATGCCTCGGACAGATCACAGAAGATACCAACAGCATTTTGTGAACGCTTCCAGGCATCGTATATATGTTTAAAAAATTTAGCGCCCGCATCAATTGTATTTCGACCCTTACTGAAGACGTACTGCTCGGGGTGCAGTAAGTTATTAGTGTTAAAGTGATTTATTAATTGGCTCAAAATATTTTTTTCAAAAATCTTACTGAGTGTTGGTAAAATTGAAATAAGTCTGTAATTATTATGATCGTTTTTATTTCCTGATTTTAAATAAGGGAATGAGTTTAACATGTTTCATTAAGCTCGGAAAGGTGCCTAAGTCTAAACAATCGTTAAAAATTACAGCTAAGTAAGGGGCTGTTCGGGACACTGCGTGTAACCGAACACCGCGGTAGGTAATTGCTGTTGTGTGCAGGCTTCATGTAAAATTGAATTATGGTCGCCAACTAAGCATATTTTACATTTTTTCTGCGAAAAACATGGTTTCCAAAATGAGGATACAAGCAACGAACGCAAATACTGTTTTTCGTGATCTTCTTTAACTTTTCATCATTTGACATGCTCAAAAACTTTTTACAGCAAAATAATCCGTGTTCTAAGTTGCATAGAGGACACCTTTTTGCCGCTGATGTTGGTAAATTGTTGGCTGATGATACATGGAGTGACCTCATGATGGGCTTTGATGGACTATTTTGATGATAGTTGTAATTATAATATGGTGATCTCCTGGGGTTTGCGTTTTGGTCGTTTTGATGAGAGTAACTAGGTTTTTGCTGTATGTTACGTGATTTTCGTCCTTGTTCTAGTGCTGTAAATTTAAATTCCAGATAATTCATAAAATCTTGCAAAATTGGCAGTTCTCGAGAGTTCTTCAATGTGTCTAGATATTCGGAGTAGGATTCGGCGTCTAACTTTTGCGATAAAATATGTACTATGATCGGATCCCACGTGCTGATATCCACTCCCAGGTTTTTGATCGCGTTTAGGGTTTCCAATGTTACGTCATGCATTTTTCTGATATGACGAGAGATTGATAGTTCGACGTTGGCAGGCTCATAAGCATGTTAAGATGATATGAAAAAATAAGTTTCTTGTTATCATATCGGTGCATCAAAATCTCCCAGCATGTATCGTAGTTATCTGAGCTTATGGGTAAATGTTGGATAAGCCCCTCGGCTTCGCCCTTGACTTTATATTTTAAAAATTGCATTTTTTGTGCTTTCGACAAAGAAAGATTTAGGTGGATTGCTTCCTTAAATAAATATTTGAAGGAGACCCATTGGTGATAATTTCCTGTGAATATAGGAATATCCACTTTCGGCGTTGATTTTTCCCGATGACTTACTGCCCATAGCTTTGAATTAATGTTCTTTTTGAAACTTTTATAAATATTTTCATGATAAGTGAATGAGTCTTCATAGTCTTCATTTTCTCCATCTATTTCAGCCTGGATCTTCCAATGCTGAGTGTCGATAACTTTCCACCTGTCTTGTAACTGAGACAACACATCCTCGAACTCCTACTTTGCGGACATTTCCTCTAAACTGATACCCGTAATTGTTCGCATAAATGCTTTAAAATTGATATTTTGCACATGCAGCATTTCATCCGTTTTGCTTTCCGACCCTTGCGATTCTTTAATTAACTTTGATTCCTGACCCTGATATTCTTTGCTTGTTCCAGGAGTACTGGGCTGAGCTTCCATTAACTGTTTAATATATTCTTTAATTTTATGATATAGAGACTCCGTTTTTTCATAATGATTTTCTTGAAAATAGGGTAAACTTTGATCTCCCAATGATAGAAGTTGTTTATGATTGCTCTGATACTCCGACCAATAACTTTCGAGGATTTCAAGCGAGTAAAATAATTCACGACAGCCTTTCGCTCCTTTCCATCCTTCTTCATGTTGGTATGCAGCGTTTCCATAGCTGTATACAGCTCAACTTGCGACTCGTAGAAGTATGCCATTGTTTATTTATGCTGATATAAATGCGATATGAAAAAAAAAAACACCTTACTTGATCTGACGGCTTACTGTATTTGATATTTGATGGTCTTCTTTCTGATGTTGAGGTCACAAAAGGGAATGTTCAAAAATTTTTATTGATGACTGTCACAAATGAACAAACACTTCACTGAGTTCCGTCACTGATTCACCCCGAGATAAAGTCCGAGGTCCCGCCCAAAAACGGTAAGAGCTCGAAGGACCAAAAGGATGTTGGGTGCTGTTTTTTGTGTTGATAAAATGATAGATATTATTTATGTTTTAGTGGACTGTATTTGTTGATGATGATAAATGATATAAATTTATATTGATTTGGAGTACTATCCGCGCGGACGATCGAATCGTACTGATTTTACCGCACTGTCCTTAACGTGAGGCAGTTGCGTAAAGCACTGACTGCGCGGTGTTTGGTTACACGCAGTGTCCCGAACAGGGGCAATGTCGCTTATTATGTTAGTTAATATGATTTTCACAGATATACCCCATAGGTCACCAGTATTTTTTAATTTTAATAACTTAAAGTTTTTTATAATATCTATAGCAGAGATGTGTCTAAATTCAAATGAGACATTGCACTCTTTTACATGTCAAAGAAACGTCATTACGTTTACTATCGCTTATTCGTTTTCGCCATGTACCTGTAACGTGACGGACAGCGCTCGCCCGCAGAGCCGGCGCACGTCAGCGTGGAGGACGCGGAGGGCGCGGAGGGCGCGGAGGGCGCGGAGGGAGCGGCGGCGCGGAACGTGTCGGCGGTGCGCGGCGGCGAGGCCACGCTGGCGTGCCTCGCGCGAGGCGACGAGCCGCTGCGCGTGCGCTGGACGCGCCGCGGGGCTGCGCTGCAGCTCGACCCCGACAGGTGCGCTCTCGCCCCGCCCCGCCCCGCCCGCCCGCGTGCGAGCGGGACGGTGAGAGTGAGCAGCAGCGCGTTGCAGGTGGGCGCTGGCGGAGGAGCGGCGCGGCGCGGCGCTGCGCTCGGCGCTGCGGCTGCGCGGCGCGGCGGCGCGCGACGCGGGCGAGTACCGCTGCCTCGCGGACAACGCGCACGGCCGAGCCGCCGCGCTCTTCCTGCTCACCGTGGAAGGTGCGACGCCCGCCACTGCTGTAGCTGTCGTTACAGCCGAAAACAACATCCAACTTTTAGGCTACATTTAATTTAAAGATTTTATTTATTTATTTAAATAATTAATTTAATGCCTTTAAAAAAATGCCAAAAGTACACCGCAATTTTGCAGACCGAAGCACTAGACTAAAAACAGGCTGGCGTTTGTAAATTGCAGCTCGAATAGACCGTAGTCTGCGTTAGGGCTGACAAAAACCGACGAATTCATATCACTAAAGTTCACAAAATATAGCATGATAATTTACTTATTTTAAATATATCTGTTTAGTAAGAATGACTTTTTGAATCTAATGATTCATTGAACTTCTCATCACAACTTGGACCAGCTCGGAGATCGGTTTCCTTCAGAGGGCGATCGAGATGGAGCTGAATGAATAGCTGCCGGCTACTGTGTATACGAGCGTTGACCCGTGTGTCGCAGAGCCGCCGGACGCGCCGCGCGCGCTGCGGCGGGCGGGCGCGGCGGCGCGCGCGCTGCGCGTGTGCTGGCGCGCGCGCGCCGGAGACCGCTTCGCCGCGCTCGTGGCGCCGCTGCACGCGCCGCACGCGCCGCACGCGCAGCACGCGCAGCACGCGCAGCACGCGCAGCACGCGCCCGCGCTGCAGGACCTCGCGGTGGAGGAGGGCGCCGGCGATGAGTACGACCGCTTCTTATTCTGCACGCTTATTGACCGAGCGAAGCGAAGCTCTCTGAGTCTACTTGAGTGAATTTGCACTTGTCCGTCCTAGGATTGCCAAAAAACATTGTCCGTCTGTCAGAGCCTTATAACTTCTGAATTACTAAATGTAATTACTTCAAATTTAAATATAATATTTAAACCGATGGCCTCCAGCCGAATATGGCCTAAAAAGTTATACAAATCTTTATTTTTATAACTTTGACTCTCATAGAAGCGAATGCGAAGTAAAATATTGTTGATAGCGTTATATAGGGTTGCGGTGTATCATTTTAAAAGTAATTAGGAACATGATCCAAATTTTTTTTTTTTAATTTTTCCCCTAAAATTGACGTAATGAGGGGCTTTCTAACGTCCAAAGTTGACCACATCTACAATTTTGGTCACATCTACTCATCAACTCACTAAATTAATATTTCAAAATGAGCATGTTTAATGCACGCGGGTCCACAACATTTACTTGCTTCCATTCGAGAGCAAGTCTGGCCACTTGGAGGTCGAAATTTAGTAAAAAGTACAGTACACAATTGCCATCGTTGCTTTCGAATGAAGGCACAACCGACTACTCCTGTTATGGATAATTTGACTAGACAACGCCTACAACCAGGTTACCCATTCCAGACGTCTGGAATGGACTACGCCGGAACGGGGTTGTAGAACCATTAAAGTTTACATCGCAATCTTCGCCTGCTTCACCACAAAAAGCTGTCACCTAGAGTTAGTGACAGACCTCTCGAAGGACTCGTTCTTATCAGCGCTACGACGCTTCATTGCAAGACGCTCTAAACCATTAAAATTATTCTCAGACAATGGAAACCAATTCTGGACCTTTATAAGTTCCTCAAATGTAATTCTGACTCAATTATAAACTCTATGTCTAATGAAGGTATCGAGTTCAACTTTATACCAGCCTCATATGGCCGGCTTATGGGAATCGGGCGTAAAATTACTAAAATCTCACTTAAATCGCGTCCTTGAAAACACTCACTTAGATTTTGAAGACATATACAGTTCTCGTACAAATAGAAGCAATATTAAACTCACGCCCTCTAACCCCCTTATCAAACGACCCACACGACTTGACTCCGCTGACTCCTGGATACTTCTTGGTTGGACGAACTCTAACAGCTCTGCCAACGCCTGAATTGTTGAATCTGCTCAACCGATTTGAAAGATTGGAGCACAGCATTTCTGGTCAAGATGGCACAAAGAGTACATCGCGAAACTGCAGCAACACACCAAATGGCAAACTAGCAAGGGTCTTATTCTACAAAAAGAAACACTCGCGCTAATCAAAGAAGAAGTGTCACCACCGACGAAATGGACTCTCGGCCGTGTCATTAAGGTCCATCCAGGAACCGATGGAGTCACTAAAGTTGCTGATCTACAAACAACCAAATGAATAGTGCGTCGTGCATTCAACCGCATCTGTCCTCTTCCGGGGGAAGATGTTCAAAATCTCTAATTTTCGAACTGTTGAACGCATTGTGGCATTGACAGGACGCCAATTTATCTCTATCATTCCAAGATGTCACAATTAAAAAATGAAAAATGTCAAAAAGACAGAATTCGAATTCTCATCGTTTCGGCCTAACCTTAAAAAAGATGCACATCTTTAAAAATTAAGCAAAATTCAAAATTAAATATCAAAAATATCAAGAAATACAAGAAACAACCAGCGAAAAACGTGAGTGTTTCAAATTCTTTATTGCCAACAAACATAAATAAAGTAAACACTTAAAAACTACAGAAAACAAAGTGTGCAAAGTCTTATCACTGAAAGTAATCACAGATCCAGACAACATTTAAAAGGAGCGGAATATTGCATCAACTAAGTACAAGTATAGTATGGATCAGTAAATACATTTCAAGGCATAACCAGGCGCACCCAGGACAGACCCTCCGATGGTTAAAAATAATCAGAAATGTAGACACCTATATTATTTTGAACACAGAAAATATTGGAGTTTTCAAGTTTATTGTTATCCTCTGTGGAGCAGCGTGGACGCGGAGGGGTACCGCGAGCTGTGTGCGCGCGTACGCGTGCAGCGCGCCGCGGCCGCGTACTCGCTGCGGCTGGTGGCCAGCAACCACGTGGGGCCCTCGCCGCACTCGCCCGCGCTGCTGTTCACCACGCTCGAAGAAGGTCAGCCCGCTGCGGCGCCGCACCCTTCTGTGACGTCACGGACATACCGTCACTGATAGCATTACGTTTTCAGCACCCTCGGGATCGCCTCGAGACGTTCGAGTGAGACCCGTCAACTCGGACGAACTTCTCGTGTCTTGGTCGGTGAGTAGATTTTATCTCTTTTCCTTTCATTAATGTTCAAGCAAGTCATAATTAACAAAATTAAAAGACAAGACTGTCCTGACAAAAACAATTAATCTAGTTAAATAGAATCTTATTCGATTTTTTATTAAATGATATTTTTTTGTGAATCACTGGATATTGAACTATAGTGTTATATATTTTTGGAATCTACTCATCATTTTCTAGATGATGATTATAAATTTAATCTTATTTTCGTTTTTTTTCACATTTAGTTTTCAATGCGGGACCACGGTCTTCCCATCAATTTTTTTTATATTTTACTAGCCCATGTCACCCGAGATAAGCTAGGAATTTTAACGATACCTCATTTATCAAAATAAGTTCAGGCGTATAGAAGTTATGGTGGAATATACAAACTCACATACATACATAAATGAACCCTGAAAACAATACTCCTTTTTATTCAGGCAGTCATATAATTAGACAGAAATAGAGTGTTAAGATTGTTGCTAACGCAATAGTGTGTATGAGTAGGTACGCGTTTATAATGATACGTATCGACCAGTCGCCGGCGCAGGACAGCTGGAACGGCGAGCTGCTGGGCTACGCGGTCTCGTGGCGGGAGGTGGGCGGGGCGGAGGGGGCGGAGGGGGCGGGCGGGGCGGGCGGGGCGAAGGGGGCGGAGGGGCCACGCGAGGCGGGGGCGCGGCGCGGCACGGCGGTGGCGCGCGGCTGGAGCAGCGCGGAGCTGACGGTGGGCGGGCTGCGGCCCTTCGCGCACTACGCGCTCACCACACGCGCCTTCAACCGCGCCGGCTCCGGCCCGCCCTCCGTCACCGCGTACGCCGCCACCTCCGACGGACGTACGTACACGTGATGAATCATTTATTTATTTCATTCAGGACAACTCGTGTCACTTATGAAACGCTAGGACTCTACCACCGGTTTGGAAGGCTGATTCTACTGAGAGAGCCGGCGAGAAACTCAGCAGTTGCTCTTTTCATAGAAAATAAAAGGTCACAATATGCAGACGTTACAAGTATTACACTGACTTGTGGGTCACTGGACTGTGCCACACCGTTCATTTATTTATTTTTACTTAATGCCTTTAGAAAAAATATATCAAAAATTACACCAGAATTTTGCAGACTAAAGCACTAGACTGAAAACACAGGCTGGCGTTTGTAAATGGCAGTCCAAAAAGACCGTAGTCTGCGTTAGAGCTGACAAAAAGATCGACATAGTTCTATCACTAAAGTTCACAAAACGTACTACATTACTAAATTTATAATATATGTATATTTATATGTATTAAAAAATTACTATTATGTTTATTGCCTTACTAGAAAATTTAAGCTATAAGACTACATTAACATCTACAATAAAATATTTTTGTTCGTCATTGTTACTAAATAGATATATTTAAAATAAGTATCATGCTACATTTTGTGAACTTTAGTGATATAACTATGTCGATCTTTTGGTGAGCCCTAACGCAGACTACGGTCTATTCGAGCTGCAATTTACAAACGCCAGCCTGTTTTTAGTCTAGTGCTTTGGTCTGCAAAATTCTGGTGTAATTTTTGATATATTTTTTTAAGGCATTAAATGAAATAAATAAATTATATTAATGTTTTTCAACAGGTTTGAGTTTAGTATAAAGTTTTAAAAAAATAACAGTTATTGCAACAGTTTATATTATGCATATTGTCATCCCGTGGATAACTGGCGACTGCATAAATAGAACGTATGACCCCAGTGCCGGAGGAGCCGCCGACGTCAGTGTCGTGCGAGGCGGTGTCGGCGCGCGAGCTGCGCGTGCGCTGGCGCCCCCCCGCCCCCTCCGCCCCCGCCGCCCCGCCCCCGCGCGGCTACGACGTGGAGTACGCGCCGTGCGCGTGCGCCGCGTGCGCGTGCGGCGCGTGGGGCGCGTGGGGCGCGGAGGCGGCGCGCGCGGCGCCGGGTGGCGAGGCGCTGCTGGGCGCGCTGCGCGCGGCCACCGAGTACGCGGTGCGCGTGCGCGCGCGCTCCGAGCGCGGCGCCGGGCCCGCGTCGCCGCCGCTGCTGTGCCGCACCGGGGACGACGGTGAGGGACCTGATCTGTTGTGACCGACCCCGGGATCGCTGACATCGTAATATTCCGATGTTACTATGTCCAAAATCATATCGGTCATAACAATAAATTATGACGAAATTGAATCTCTATTGAAACGCATATGTGACAATATTAAGGAAAATTACGATAATAATCATGTAAGAAAAATTAACACAACACATTTACACGAGCTTCGACTCGGGCTAATAACGTAGCATACTCTTCGAAGGTAAGGCGCGTTTCACCAATGAGGCGTTTGAGATGGGTCTTTACAGATTTTACGCCGGCCTCCCATAATCCACCGAAATGCGGTGAACCAGGTGGTATGCCAATTTTTATGTTTGTGTATTGAGTTTTAAGATTTTACGCCGGACTCCCATAATCCACCGAAATGCGTAAACAGGTGGTATGGAGTGCCAGGTCGTATTATCATTAGCTTATAACTCGGCCATTTCTGTCCCGCAGTGCCGGGCGCGCCGGAGCCGCTGCGCGCGCTGGCGGCGGGGCGCGATGCGGTGCGCGTGGTGTGGGCGGCGCCCGCGCGGCGCGGCGGCGCGCTCACGCACTACACGCTGTACTCCCGGGAGCTCGGCAAGTACGCGCCCGCGTGCAAGCGTCACCGATACACACACACGAGTGGTTCATTAAACTGAGCTATGCGAATTCCATCCCACTTCTGATGTTACAGAAACTATCATACGAGGGGTTCATTAATTAGCAATATATTCAGGATTTAAATAAAACGTCACGTCTTTGCACACGAGCTCTCTAATCGAGACTGTTCTCTTAACTTAGAGGAACATTGTATCATTCGGTCGACCGATAAAGGACTCGAGTCTAGCGAGACATTTGCTTAGCTTAATTACGTCCTCATCAGTATAAGCTTAGGGTTAAGTATGTGTAATGGAGCGTCGGAGCTGAGCACGCGCGTGTGCAGGGCGGGCGGCGAGCGCGCGGTGCGCGTGGCGGCGGGCGCGGCGGCGGAGGCGCAGGCGGAGGCGGAGGAGGCGTGGCACGAGGTGCGCGGCCTGCGCGAGCGCGCCGTGTACGAGTTCTGGGTGCGCGCCGCCACCTCCGCGGGTGAGGGCGCGCCGAGCCGCACCGTCAGCGCCGCACCGCAGCCGCTCGGTTAGTTCGCACATAGTTTTGTGTCGTAATGCGTTTCGCGTTTTAAAGAGGACTCAGCATGAACCTTTTTTTTATCCACTACAAGTTAGCCCTTGACTGTGATATCACCTGATGGTAAGTGATGATGCAGTCTCAGATGGTAACGAGTCAACCTGTTAGGGGCATGACAGTTATATTAAACCCATACCCCTTATTCGGTATCGTACCGGAACGCTAAATCGCTTGGCGGCACTTCCTCGCCGGTAGCGTGGTTACTAGCTACGGTCGAAGCCTCCCACCAGGCCAGACCGGGGAAAATTCTGAAATTATAAATTCCCAAATTGACCCTGCCGGGGATAGGACCCGGGACCTCCCCACGTTAAGACAACAGCGACAGACAATCGAAATAGTACTTTGTCGGTATTCAGAGCGTTGTCAATATACGATGGCTTGTTGTGGTGCGCGTGTAAGGTAGGAGAGACTGGGTACGTTTGAAACGGTGGACGGTTGAAACGAAGCGAATTTCTCGACGCCGTGCGTGATAAGGTGAGGGGTTACCGGGGGACAATGAAGCAGGCGACAACTCTAAACAAGAATTTTAGTGTTTGGTCTCTCTTCGCGCGCTGTGCTCGTGTGTAGTAGCCCACTATTTTTTTTGGCGGAAAAGTAAGTATTTTTTGTTCGTACTTTTTTGCAATTATTATGAATTTACTAAAGTTACAGTATTGAGAGTTTTGTATCGTCTTAATGGAAATTTGTAGAATATGGCTGTATGGTTAGTTTTTATTAAAATTTATTATCGTTCTTAGTGTGAACCGTTTTATACCTAGAAGGGGGGTTGAGGATAATTGAAACATTTTTTTTGGGTACGGTTGAAACAGTTCATTTAATTATTTTTTTTATTTCTTAGATGCTAAGGGTACGTCGAAGGAAGACAATGAGACGTCAGGCCCACTTATCAACGAATAAATTTGCGTATGAAGATGTAAAAGGCGGATCTTCGTTAAGAACAGCGGCAGAAAAGAATGGACTGAACTACCGTTCCCTTCTATAGTACCTACGTAAAGGAGATGTGACTGGTGGCGGTGAAAATCAAGAAATGGCGTATAAGGCTCACAATCGAGTGTTTAACCAGGAACAATAGCCTTAGTAATAGGATAAAAATAATGCTAGATTATAAGTATCGTGAAAAATTTTAATATTCTTAAAAAAATGTGTTGTTTAACTGTGCCATTACGTCGTAAAATGTTATTAGACGATGAATAAAACATGTTCATTTATTATATTTTGTATTATTTGTATGTGTTTCAATTGATTCGAGGCACTGTTTCAACCGACCCTGGCATGGGGACGGTTGAAACAATTTTTTTTAAATTTGATTTTACACATATACAGCGATCTCAAATAACATTGTGCATCAGTAGACAGTCTTCTACTTAATATATTCCCGTCATCGCTCGGTTCACTCATTCCGATGCAACGGACGCCAAACGCTAAACGTTCGACCCGTACCCAGTCGCTAGTGTCGTAGTAGCTAACGAGCTGAGTGCAGGCGCGGCGCGCGTGTGGTCGCTGGGGCGCGCGCTGCGCGTGGCGCACGGGGCGCGCGCGCGGCTGAGCTGCCGCGTGCTGGGCGCGCCGCCCGTCGCGCGCCGCTGGGCGCCGCTGCCGCGCGGGCACTCCGTCACCGGCGACGGCGACCTCGTCATACACAGTGAGTGTCTGCACGCTATGACTATGAAGTACACACGTGAGAATGAACACGTGACCGAGCTCGTGTCCCTCGCGCAGAGGTGGAGGCGGACGGCAACTACTCGTGCTGGGCGCGCAACGCGCTGGGCGGCGACGCGGCCGCGTACGCGCTGCGCGTGCGGCGCGCGCCCGCCGCGCCCGCGCTGCGGCTCGCGCGCGCCGCAGCGCACGCGCTCGGCCTCGCCTGGGAGCCGCCTACACCCGGGGACGAGCCGCTGCTCGGTGAGCGACGCTTTCCTACTACCGTTCATTATACTATGACTGAGTACGATAATACATAGCACTACAAACTTGAGGTCGGCTCGTTGTAGAAAAACTTCATGAAGTCTTTGTGTTCAAAATAGTTCTGCAGGACGAATTAAGACATATAGTTTCCCATCTCATAATAGGTGGCGTGCGTGTAATTCAGTTGCGCTATAATGTCACACCTTTCGATCGCATAAAACTAATTGTTTGTTACCATACATCGAGTTATTTTAATAGTAAAACGAGTGATATGTACGTGATCAATACTAGGGAGTGTTTCATTTTCAACAAGCGATAACCCATCTATGTACTTGCGTATTAATATTGGGTGTCGACCTGCAATCGTGGTCTACGTAATTGACCCGATGTTACTTAAGTTTGTAGGAGCCGTGCTGAATGGTTGTCCCAATACATCTCGCGGTTCAGGCTACACGCTGTCGTGGTGGGCGGAGGGGGCGGCGGAGGGGGCGGCGGAGGGGGCGGCACGGGCGCGGCAGTGGCGCGCGGGCGCGGCGGCGCGCGGGGCGGAGCTGCGCGGGCTGGCGTGCGGCGCGCGGTACCGCATCACGCTCACTGCGCACAACGCCGTGGGCGCCTCGCCGCCCGCGGCGCTCGCACTGCGCACGCGCGGCGACAGTCAGTATCCCCCCCGACGGGGTTTCAGTTGCGTTATTTCATTTATCCCCGACTCCTTTTTTCTTCTTTATTATTTATCACATATATTTAAAAGCAATAAATAAAGCTTTTAAAGGACTCGACCAGTTTCTGCCCTCCGATTCGGGGCGATGTGCGGGATTTCCGTTCCGTTACAGTAAGGTTTAAATATTAAAACCGAAATTATTATGAATTTATTATTCCGAAAAAATCAAGATAAAAATGTCTGAATAAAACAATACGTTCATTGTTTAATCTTGAGCATCCTTCTTCTTTTAGGCACTACTACATTTTGACGTTCCATTCTATCCATACCTAATAATAGTCTTGTAATCCTACATAAATACCATTTAAGTACCTCTGTCACTGTATTATAAAAAGGAAATGTATGTTTTGTTAAGAATTACTTTTATTTGTTGACTAGCCTCAATAAAACGTGTAATTGATCGAACAAAGCATTCATAAATAACCACAGCGTTTAAAGGAACGCTCTCTGGCATCGCATCTGTCTGTTATCTGTGGTCGAATAGTTGAACGCGCTAGTGAAAACATCTAGCGCCATCTAATGTGGGACAGTAGCAGTACAATGTAACGTGATTTATTAAAACATCTAGCGCCATCTAATGTGGGACAGTAGCAGTACAATGTAACGTGATTTATTAAAACATCTAGCGCCATCTAATGTGGGACAGTAGCAGTACAATGTAACGTGATTTATTAAAACATCTAGCGCCATCTAATGTGGGACAGTAGCAGTACAATGTAACGTGATTTATTAAAACATCTAGCGCCATCTAATGTGGGACAGTAGCAGTACAATGTAACGTGATTTATTAAAACATCTAGCGCCATCTAATGTGGGACAGTAGCAGTACAATGTAACGTGATTTATTAAAACATTTAGCGCCATCTAATGTGGGACAGTAGCAGTACAATGTAACGTGATTTATTAAAACGTCTAGCGCCGTCTAGCCTGACAAAGCAGCAGTTGTTCGATGAAACATTTCTTTATATTTTTAATTTTTGTGAACTTTCAGATTTCTGAAACGCTTTTATCTGAAAAGTATAAAGTATAAAAATTGCAAAAATAAAAAAATCTTTGCTGCACATTGATTTTCGACACGTAGGCAAGCTCACATAGTTGCGCTGGTCAAGTAATTTCGTCCAGCTGTGAGTTGAGCGGTGAGGTCGTGTGTCCGTGTGCGCAGAGGCGGCGGCGCCGGCGGGCAAGGAGTGCATCTGGGCCAACAGCACCGCGCTCCGTGTGGCGCTGCTCGCGTGGGGCGGCCGCTGCGCCGCGACCAGCTTCGCGGTGGCGCTGCGGCGCCCGGGCGGGGCCTGGGCCGCGCAGCCCGCGCAAGGCGACGCCGCTGAGGTACTGCGCGCTGCCCCCCGGGCGCAGGCTCCGCTCCGGGGCGCTGCTCCAGCGACTTAGCGACATGACCCGCTCCCTGCCGATTTAGAACTTGTAATCTGCTGAGCTACATCGATAACATTGGTTCTATGTTCTGTCGACAGGCAACCGATTTGGAACCCGGGACGTGGTACGAGATCCGCGTGTTGTCTCACTCGCCCGCCGGTGACACTGCGGCGCTGTACCGGGCCGCGACGCTCACGGCGAACGGAGGTAGTGTGATGGCACGCTGTGGATCGTCTAGCTTGTCGTGGCGTGATTGAGTATTTTTTTGGAAATCGACTTAAGAACAGGTGTTTTATTTTGATTCAGAACGGATAGGCGAGCCGGTGGAGCTCCCCCTGGAGGCGCGCATGAGCGCAGAGGGCGGGGGCGGCGGCGGGGGGGAGGCGGCGGGGTGGGGGCGCGGCGCGGGCGCGGTGGCGGCGCTGCTCGCGCTGCTGCTGCTGCTGCTGGGCGCGGCGGCGCTGCTGGCGGCGCGCGCGCGCAAGCCCGCCGCGAGCGCAGCGAGCCGCCCGGCCGGCGCACGCGCGCAGCCGCTGTACGTCGCGCGACCCGCGCGCAGCGGGAAAACGATCACACCGCCCGACGGTCTGTTTACATTCAAACTTTCCGTTGAGATCAGCGTGCATAGTGGTGGCCGGTTGAGACAATGTCGCGATGTCCTCAGGCTCGCCGCACGAGATCAGCCCCTACGCCACGTTCAGCATGTCGAGCGCGGGCGCGGGCGAGGGCGAGGAGGCGCGCTCGTGCGCTCTGCACCTGCGCTCCTTCCCGCGTGCGCCGCACGCTCCGCACGCGCCGCACGCGCTGCCGCCGCACCCGCACTTACTCGCGCACCCCAACGGTGAGCCGTACACGGCTGCCATACAATTTATTTATTTATTTATTTATTTATATATTTATTTATTTATTTATTTATTTATTTATTTATTTATTTAATAGGAAGCCAACGGTAATACAATGATCTTTTATCTTATTCTATTACAACTTAGTTATTTACTCTAATGACTATCATTGATTACACACTAGGCTAACTCAACATGCAAAAGAAGTTAAAAGTAGTTAGATTAATTACAAAAAAAAAAAAAAAAACATTAGCCAAAAAAAAAACAGGCCAAAAACAATAATTTAGATAATATAAAATTAAATATCAATCCTCAATATCCTCTTCAGTTATACAAAATCCCTGAGAAACAGCGAAAAAGGATACCCCGCAAAGCTTACGCTCGGACACACTACTTACACTGATGAAATTTCAGTTTGTAACGGATTCAGTCAGTACTTCCAGAGTGTCTTTACACAACCGGCTAATTCGTATGATCAACCAAATTCTTCTAATTTTAACCACAACGAATCCATTTGTAAAATTAATATTGGTGATGAAGACCTTCATAAACTGCTTAAAACCTTAAAAACAAATAAAGGGGCAGGGAGTGATGGCATTCCACCGATTTTTCTGAATAAGTGCGCAAAAAATTTAAGTGTACCTCTCTCCATAATTTTCAACCTCTCCATTAATGTCTTCAGCAGTTTCCCTGAAAAATGGAAGGAAGCACTAATAGTACCTATCCATAAAGGCGGATCTAAAACTCAGATGGAAAATTATCGGCCTATATCGATCTTAAATGTAATAAGCAAATTATTCGAAACAATCGTATATAGGTACATTTGTCCCATTGTTACTAGATCTATTCCCTACGAGCAGCACGGTTTTATGAAAAACCGTTCTACCGTCACTAACTTGGCTGTTTTTACGAATTACGTTTTGCAGAGCATGGATGACAGATGTCAAGTTGATGTGATCTACACGGACTTCGAAAAAGCATTCGACCGAGTGGATCACGTCATACTTCTTCAAAAACTTAGCGTTTTAGGCATAAATGGGAGCTTGCTTCGTTGGTTCACATCTTACATTAAAAATCGTATGCAAGCTGTCGTAACGGGTAGTGCGAGAAGTGATTTTGTGACAATACCTTCAGGAGTGCCTCAGGGGTCCATCTTGGGTCCTCTTCTTTATAATGCATATCTGTTCGATATTGGCAACTGCTTCCGCTACGCACAATATTTAATGTTTGCTGACGATAAAAAAGTATTTCTCAAAATACGCTCTATTGAAGACTGCCATAATTTACAAAAAGACCTAAATGCCTTGTCAGAATACTATGCAAAAAATAGAATCATAGTTAATGTTAAAAAGTGTCATCACATAACTTTGACCCGGAAAATAAGTTCTATTGAATTCGACTATAAAATTAATGGCACATGCATTCCCAGGGCGACTACAGTTAGAGACCTAGGTATCCATATTGATGTCAAACTTTCAATGAATAACCATATTGATAATATTGTTAATAGAGCCTACAAGCAACTGGGTTTCATCAAACGAGTAACCCGTTCTTTTAGCAATGTAAACTGTATAAAAACACTATACTTTGCGTATGTTCGGAGTATTCTTGAATACGCGTGTAATATTTGGTCGCCTCAATACATCACACATATCCAAAGGCTTGAAACTATACAGAGCCAGTTTTTAAAGTATTTAGCTTTTAAAGGTTTTAAAAAATTTAATAGTTATCAGGAAGCGTGTACTCACTACGGAATTGACTCGCTCGAGCAAAGAAGGTCACAGAGTGATATGTTGTTACTGCAAGCAATTTTGACCGGTTCAATTGATTGTACTAGCTTACTTTCAGCTTTTTCACTCAATGCTCAATCTTTACGAACGCGACATACGCGCCTTCTCCATGTTCCCAAGTCCAACACAAATTATGCTCAGCATTCTATCATTCCACGCCTAGCACGAACTTATAATAAACAGTACTCTAATTTAGATTTATTTTCTCTTTCTAAAATACAATTAAAAAAGGAGATAATATCCCTATACCGCAAGAAACAAGCAATTTAAAATTAAATAATTAAAACACAAGAACACGCACACACACACTGTCCTATGCTACTACGCTAACACGCACACTCACATAAACACACACACACACGCACGCACGCGCACACACACACTCACACACACACACACACACGTACTTCTACTTATAAATATATACATTTCTTTAATGTTCTACCTACATGTGCACTACTTATCTACTCTGTTAAAATATTTTTTCATATATTTATTTTGTAATCGTTTATGGCCTTATTTAATGTCACGATGTAATTATTGTTATTAATATTAGTTTGTAACGCTGTTGATTACTTACAAATAAATAAAATAAAAAATAAAATATCTATGAATCGAATATGATACAAAAAAGAGGTAGGTAACTAATTCACTAGGTGTTTTTTTAATATATTTTTATTATAACTATATACCGTATATATACTGTGTATGTTTAGGCACACAATGGGGCAAATGAAACACTAACTTTAGCAATTAGTGGTTTTAATCTGGACCCGTCGATGGATGTAAAACGAATGACATTTCATAATATCGTTAAGTACAGTGTTGACAAACGCCTGTTAAATTTTTAGAGCAGTTATTGTATATGGTGAACTAGTATTCTGAACTGGCCGGGCGTCTGCGCCGGAACATCTTCCCCCCGGTTGAAATAATGATTTCAACTCTTCAGTTCATCCGCCGTGGGTAGTGGGCAGAGTCGAGTAAACGTGCGACGCACACATCCCTTGGTAGTTTGGACATCCGCAACTCTTGCCACTCCATCTGGTCCAGGGATAAGTCGTACAACTCGACCTAAGCGCCAGCATAACGGAGGCGCACAATCTTCTGATAATAGCACCATATCGCCAATGCTGAGACGAGTAGTATTGATTCGCCATTTTGTTCTTTGCTGTAGTTCAGACAGGTATTCCTTCTGCCATCGTTGCCAGAAATGATTTCTAATGCTCTCCAGACGCTCATAGCGTTTTCGCTGATTGTCACTACAGTTGACTGGTGCTGGTGAAGGGATGCAGTCAAGGGTCTTCCAATGATAAAGTGTCCTGGAGTTAGGGAAAGGAGATCACTGGGACAAGACGAGAGGGGACACAAAGGGCGGCTATTAAGAATTGCCTCGACTTGTGCAAACAAAGTTGAAATTTCCTCAAACGTTAAATGACTGTTCCCAATGACACGTCTTAGGTAAAACTTTGCGGATTTCACGCCAGCCTCCCAGACCCCACCGAAATTAGCCTAGCCTTAGCGGAATGAACCTAAACTTAATACCTTGTTGACTTGCAAAATCAGATAGAGGCTCTACATTTTGCTTGATAAAATTCCCAATCTCCTTAGCGGCGGCAACAAAATTTCGGCCATTGTCACTGAATATTTCCGCTGGTTTTCCTCGGCGCGCGATGTAACGTCGTAAGGTCATGACAAACGCATCCTTTGTCAAATCACTAACTGCCTCTAAGTGAATACACTTATAACGGAGGCACACAAAAAGGCACAAATAACATTTAATAACACTACTTCCACGACCCTTGCGGTTTATGATAGAAAAGGGGCCAGCAAAGTCTATACCAACGGACAAGAAAGGGAAATCCGGATTAATGCGCTGAGCAGGTAAATCACCCATTTTAGGACACAAGGTTTTGCCTCTTACACGTCTGCACCTCACACAGATATTGGCTGTTCGTCTTGCTAACTGTCTGCCATTAATTGGCCATATAACTTCGCGAACAGTAGCCAGAAGCAATTGTGGACCTGCGTGCATACTATTTATATGCTCTCTATCGAAATATAATTTAGTCAATTTATGATTGCCGTGCAGCAGAATCGGGTGCTTCTTTTCGAAAGCACAATTTGATGCTTCTATGCGTCCACCAACACGCATCAAATTGTCCCTGTCGATAAAAGGAGAAAGCATCAAGATTTTGCTTTTGGTACTCAATGATTTTCCCCTTATAAGCAAATCGTATTCCGCAGTGAATGAATCACGTGGAGCCATAATACAAAGTAAATGAAACGACTCGCGCAGCTCATCTACGGATAATACGCCTACACGTTTATTTAGAGGATTTAAAGCGTGTACTTAAATAGCTCGCACTTGCAGTACCGTAAGTAAGAGTATTTAGCTTAAATATCTGAATAGGTAATGACTCATCATCTCGCCATAGAATGCGTTGTAAATCGCGGTCTCGCTCGTCTACTAGCACTTGGCGATACATTTTCTCAATATCCCCAGTGAATAGGAATTTGTATTGCCTAGCGCGAATCAATATGGCGAAAAGAGAGTCTTGAAGCTTTGGACCTACCATTAAAATGTCATTTAGGGCAAATCCTGACGATGAAACCGCCGAAGCGTCGAAAACTACACGTAAACGTGTCGACTCACTATCATGTTTAAGAACAGCATGGTAACATAAATAGTAAGCCGTAGCATTTTGTTGAACAAGTTCTTTAACTTTAGCTAACGATAAATGGCCTAATGCCTCATATTCATGAATAAAATTATTGTAATCGGATTTTAAATCAGGATTTCTTTTGAATCGTTTTTCTAAATAATGGAAACGTTTTCTAGCCAATTTATAGGTGTCTCCGAGACAGTCAAGGGTGTCATTTAAAGGAAGCCTAACACAAAATCTACCTGTATCATCTCGACGAGTGTGTGTAATAAAATGTAGTTCGCAGAGCTTATCTTTTTCGTTCAATACGTGTTTTGTGGGTACCTGTTCTAGATCCCAAAATTTTGCAAGTGAATTTTCAAGTTTATCTTCGCTTGATAGCTCAGAAGCGAATGCCCTATTAGAGACTGTGGCTTTGTTGACAACCACTGAGCCTACAGGACCGGATAACAACCAGCCTAGGTTAGAACTTCTCAAATTTGGTTTCCCTGGCCCGAGCGAGATCTGTTCTGTTTCTAATATATCCCAAAACAGGTCTGCTCCTATTAAAATATCAACTGGCAATTGTTTATCGAGTTTAGGGTCAGCTAATAAAATCCCCTTAGGTAGATTTAAAGCATCAATATTAACAGGGTATTTCGGCATCTCACCTGTTAATTCATTAAGTACTAGACACGAAATATTTACACTGAAATCACTATTTAAAGAATTGATCTGTAAATTACAGCTTTCTGACACATTTTCTGATGTATGATTCCCTATTCCTATGACCTGAAGCGAGTCAATGGGAGTTGGTTTTAGATTTATTTTATTTTTTAAAGATTTGGATATAAATGACATTTGGCTGCCACAATCCAAAAGAGCTCTAACCTTGACCTTTTGCTGGCTCAATGGATTAGTAACTTCTATGATAGCTGTTGACAACAAAACTTGCTTTGAATTTTGTTTCGAAAAACTAACAATCAGTTCTTCATTATCACCTTTATTATCTACATCGTCCATAGTAGCGGGGTGGCTAATAGTGTTACTCGGAGTGTGGAGCAAATTATTGTGGAGCCCCCCACAGTGACAAGGGCGCAAGCGGCAACTCTTAGCAATGTGACCTTGACGGAGGCAATTTACGCACAGCTTATATTTCTTAACCTCATCCATCCTTTCGTCGATACCCTTTGATTTAAAAGTAGGGCAATCATAAATTCTATGGTTATCATTGCATATGACACACGAAAGAGCGCTAGTTGATTTTTTAAACTTACTAGCTGAGGTTGAAAATGATTTGGTATAACACGACTGCTGCTTGTTGTAATTATCATTCGGAGCTGAATTATTACGCGCATTATTAACAGAGGGCTTGGGACCAGAGCCGTCGTGCCTATTAGTCCGATTTAAGGCCTCTAGCACATCTGCACGATCAATCATGAATTTAAAAAACTGATCTAAAGTTGGAGTGTCACCGTCTAAATTGTTGCGGTGCTCTTCCCATTTTGCCAAAGTGTTACTGTCTAATTTTGCAGAGAGCATAAAAATAATAAGCACGTCCCACTTGTCCGTTGGTTGTCCTAAACTGGCCAATGCGCGCAAATTTTTTGTCACGTGATCGACCAAAAATCGTAAAGACCTCTCTGACTCACGTGGAATTTGCTTAAAATTAAATAATGAATTTAAATGATGATTTATCAAAATTCTTTTATTATTGTATCGACTGCATAGCAAGTTCCACGCTTCAGAATAATTTGCAGAGGACACTTCTAAGTTAGAAATTATTCGCGCTGCATCGCCTACTAAATAAGAAATAAGGTAGTGGAACTTGTGTATATCGGAGAGATGCGAATTCTTATGAATTAAGCCTTCAAACGTGTCGCGGAACTCCAACCAACGAAAATACGCGCCATCAAATTTAGCTATTTCAATACGCGGTAATTTTAAGCCAATTTCTTGGTTCTCTGACCGGCAAGAACTATCAAGAAATGATCCATGTCTTGTATGTTCACACTCAACCTTTTTTGTGAATTTTTCTACCAATGTTTTAGCAGTGGCAATGTTAATAATAATCTCGTGTTCTATACTTTCGCGTTCATCAATTTCAACAGAAATATTCTCAGGACTTAAAACCTCGATATCATTTTGCAAGTCATCAAACCTAACTGACAATGCCTCGAACTTTGCAAGCTTAAGATTCAACTCCGTCAATTGTACATTATTTAACTCGGATTTAATCGAGATACCACTTAAATAATTTTTAAATTTAGTAATCTGTCCTTTGGTGGACGATCGCTTGATAATTAATTCCTTTAAGCACTGTTTTTTATCACTTTCGTTAGGCATTGTTAGTTACTTGACGCTAGGTAATCAAGAAACTAAAATAATAAAATATTAAAAGCTCACGCTCCTCGTTTCGGTCCCGCCTGCAGACTAGGAGGCCGGCCTGAAGACCACCCAGCACTCCGCAAATCACCCACCGCGCGCGTTCTTTAGATGCTGCTGTCGCGCAGCGGTCGTGCCACGAAATGATGACCACAACCTGAAATTAGTCAGCGAAGTGATCTTAGTATTTTTAGCAAAAAGTTCACGAAACGAGTCGGCGGTAAACAAGTCAATGGGCGTTGGCCTTTATGTTACAAAAAAAAAACAAATGTTAAGCTGTGAACTATTATGTTAGGGCTTAGAATATACTTAATTACGATTAATTAAATAGAATTTGATGCAATTTAACAAAAATAAAATAAGATCTTTGGCAATTAAACAATTAAAGTTCACAGAATGTAGGTACCTACTTAATTTGTTACGATTGCGAATTTCGTTGTTATTTTACGTTAATTTACACTGATTTCACTAATATATCCTGAAAAACAACTTCGTCTACACAAATAAATGCAACCTGTAGTAACCTTGGATAACACTTTGGGAAATGGGCATGAAAAAATTTAGGAACAAAGGAAGGACACTTATCTTGTTGGTTTTTCTTTGTGATGCGATATCTTTGCTGTACCGCTGGCTCACGCTGCTTGGTTCCCCTCACGGGCCACCATTATGTATGTTTAGGCACACAATGGGGCAAATGAAACACTAACTTTAGCAATTAGTGGTTTTAATCTGGATCCGTCGATGGATGTAAAACGAATGACATTTCATAATATCGTTAAGTACAGTGTTGACAAACGCCTGTTAAATTTTTAGAGCAGTTATTGTATATGGTGAACTAGTATTCTGAACTGGCCGGGCGTCTGCGTCGGAACATACTGTTTGTTTAATGCACTGAATGCTACTGTATATTAACCCGAATAAATAAAATAAAATATAAGTCGCTATAGTTACGCATATTTTGAAGGCAGCAACAAACCCCAAACAGCCCACCCACCGCACTGCGGTGTATAACGTGTGCTTGTTCGTGCGCAGAGTACAGCGCGCGCGACAGCGACTCGGAGTCGAGCGGCTCGCCGTGCGCCGCGTGCGCCGCCGAGCGGCACCGCCCGTCCGCCGCGCGCCTCGCCGGTACGCGCCCACCCTCCCCCCACCCTCCCCCCGCCTCCCCCCGCCTCCCCCCGGCGCCCGCACTGACCACCAGTGTGCGCGGTTGCAGGCGCGCCGCCGGCGAGCGGCGCGTGCGCGGAGTGGAGCGCGGAGGGCGGCCCGGACGCGCGCCGCGAGCCGCCGCGAGCGCGCGCGAGCCGCCGCGAACACGCGCGAGCCGCGCCGCCCGCCGCCAGGTCAGTGACCCCACGCACGTCGCCTCGGCCGTAGCAAACTCTGAGTCACCATTTAGAATGAAACGATCGGCTGCGATATCAGACTACTCCTGCAGAGCACTGAATAGTGAAATTTGCGTCATCGATTAGCCAAAGCAATAAGACCACTATCACAATTAATCCTTTTCAAATCAAAATCACATTTTGTAGTGCGCTAATATGATTGAGTCTAATACGAGTTTAAAAGTTTAAAAAAACTAAAAAGTCTAAAGAGTTAGATTAACAAGCATAAGCTCAACGGACTACCGAGTACACAATTAATTAATGATAGGAATAGGATTAGACCTCTCGCGACCGATTCGCTACTATCGGTTTTAATGTCAAAGTTGGTTTCAATGTTGCAATGAATTATAATTGTACATGTTTTTGTTTCCTGAAGCCATCGGTTCTAAGTCGGAGAGGGCGCTAGTGAGTGTGGCTCGTAGCGTAGACCCGTAGCCCGTAGACTCGTAGCCCGTAGACCCATAGCCCGTAGCCCGTAGCGCGACCCTCGAGCATGGCTTGTAGCTTCTGAACGTTTACTCA
This sequence comes from Erebia palarica, assembly GCA_964035005.1. Taxonomy (NCBI): domain Eukaryota; kingdom Metazoa; phylum Arthropoda; class Insecta; order Lepidoptera; family Nymphalidae; genus Erebia; species Erebia palarica. The sequence continues at coordinate 38,662,583 of OZ035987.1, forward strand.
CTTTGACAAAACGTGACCGATTGACAAACTCATGGTATGGAAATATTCGCTTACACTTGGCGTGGTGAGCTCCCACATCGATCAATCGAATTTGCAATGTAAAACTCGAAGTACGCGTACTGATCGCAGCGACGGCGACATCTCACGACCTCATCAATAACATTAATCTGATACGTAGCATTCAAAATGGGGCCCGTAGCCCACAAGGCAGGCCCTAGCCGGTTCACTCGGCTTCAAGATATTCACCGGGGCACAAGGTCGCCCCGCGCCCCGCCCGGGTACGGAGGCCCAGCCTTGCCCTCCTCCCACTTAGCCCTCATGAGCCAAACGGAGAAGACCCACACGCCTTCAAAATGCAATAATTTAAACCATCATTTGTCCATATAAGGAGTAATAACTTTGCTAACTTGTCCTCGACCTCGCTCGCTCGGTAGCTGTTACAATAACTTTACAATCAAGCAGAGGCGAGCTTGTCATTGTATACAGCTCTTGATTATAGACTTCAAATTCAAATTTAAATTTTATTTTATTCAACTAAACTTTTACAAGTACTTTTGAAACGTCGAGTGAATCTACCACTGGTTCGGAATGACATTCCCACCGAGAAGAACCAGCAAGAAACCCGGCGGTTGCCCTTTAGAAAAAAAAATTACAATTTCATTAATTTGTAGAATACCTAAGTAACAGCTGTCCTTAGCATTGCTCAAATCCATGCACCTTCGTCATTTACGTAATCTTCAACAGTTTATTAAGCTTTTTTCCGGAGCATACTTTTAATGGACTTCTTAAACTTGTGTAAAGGCAAGTTTAAAATAGGTTGTAGAATTTTGTTATAAAATAGAATGCTCATTCCCACGAACGACCTTCGGACCTTCTCGAGCTTCTTGAGGCGGAGTGACGGAGTCACGAGCTTAAACTCAGCCATATATCACCATGTATGAACCACCTCAACGGTGACTTTGAGCTATAAGGTATCAAAATGACGGAATTATGTAAGATACTCTTAACGAAAATCACTGGAAGTAATTCAATGTCTTAGCTTAGGCGGTGCATGACTGAATGCAAAGCGTGCTTCTATGGGACGCCTCTCCGCAGCCGACTGCATGCTGGAACTTTGAGCATTAGCCAATATGGACGGAACTCATGCATTTAACGCAAACTACACGTAGAGTAGTTTTTGTTATGATTAGGTATAATAATGTACTCGCAAGAACGCCCCCATCCCACGTAGCCGATAGTACCCTATAGCTCGGTACCTACACGGAGCAGTTAGTGTCACACGGCAAAGTGCCGCCGGACGTCGGCGGTGAGGGAGGCTTCACGGTTGTTCTCCACGCTCGCACCTGCGGCCCGTGACACTAAACATGCATTGAGGGCATACTGCCATCGCTTACAGAAGTATTATTTTAAAATGCCACAATTATATGACGTCCCTTGACGTTCCGAAACTAAGGACTATAGTTCTGGAACACATTAGTATAAATAATCCTGCTTCAAGCGAGGATAGTAACCCCCCTGTGTGAATATTTATGATCGGCCGCAAAGCGTCAAGAGCCACCCTCCCGTTGATTGTATTGATTTGCTTTCTCATTTCTAATTCGAACCTATTATGCTATTTAGCCTTCCGGTACGATGCCGTGTAGAAACCGAATAGGGGTGTGGGTTTAATATAACTGCCATGCCCCTAACAGGTTAGCCTGCTACCATCTTAGACTGCGTCATCACTTACCATCAGGTGAGATCGCAGTCAAGGGCTAACTTGTAGTGGTTAAAAAAAAGGCTTCCGTTTTCCCCTCCACCTTTAACATGAAGGTACCTTCAAATCTCGAGTGAATAGGCATCTCTCTAGGCAAGCGCGCTCCACCTTAGGCTGCATCACCACTTGCAAGCAAGTCTGATTGCAGCCAAGCGCTAGCCTAATTTAAAATTTAAAAAGTATCGTGTCGCAAAGTGCGGTGTTTCCCCGCGACGCAAAGTGTCCGCACTCCGCGGGGAGCGCTAGTGAGGCAGCACTTCCCCGAACTGTTGCAGGTAGTTCCCCGAACTGTTGCAGGTACTTCCCCGAACTGTTGCAGGTACTTCCCCGAACTGTTGCAGGTACTTCCCCGAACTGTTGCAGGTACTTCCCCGAACTGTTGCAGGTACTTCCCCGCGGCGGCTGCACCGAACTGAACTCGCCGAGCGAACTTACTGATAAGCTATACTTGTGATAAGATACTGTACATAATTCTTGTTTTGTCAATTTTTAAGCGATCCTCAAGTGTTTCCATTACGACTGAATCTATTCTATTTAATAAACATGTGATGTTTTCCATTGTGGTTTTATTATTTTTTAAAGTTTTAGGTACTCAATACGGAACTACACTACATAATTTAAATTCACTATAAAATATATCTGTCGGGAACGAATGGTGTATGCTCCCGATGCAATAGGGAGATCTTCCTCCGAGCCGGTGTCATGCTCGGGGATCCCAGCAGGAAATAGCCTATGTGCTATTCCAGAGTATAATCTATCTCTTTGCCAAATTTGAGCCATATCTCTTCAGCCGTTGGGACGTGATTGAGTAACAAACATCCATACATCCATCCAAACTTTCGCATAATATCGTAAGAAGTAAGATAATTATACAAAGTTCGTTTCAACTTTGACGCTTAAAAGTGCAATATAGAGAGTTTTTATTTTTTGTGATGAAATATATTATGGGCAATACCAGCAAAATGTATCAGCAATGTGTATGTATGTGTGTAATGTATGTATGTATGTTTGATTGTATTCCGCACTAATCCGCGATACATTAAACATCCATTAACGCCGCTGATGCCGTTTATTACGTCTCAGACACTAGGTAAAAGACATTGACCAAATTCGCCTAACAATCAAGACCATTCAGTCCTGGATACTCGAAGCTTCGCTGCAGTTGTTACGGTACGTTTGACCATATATACTAATATTATAAATGCGAAAATTTGGATGGATGTATGGATGTCAATCACGCCCCAACGGCTGAACGGATCTGGCTGAAATTTGGCACAGACATAGTTTATAGTCTGGAATAGCACATAGGCTACTCTTTATCCTGGAAGTTTAAAGAGCTCCCGCGGGAACCACGCGTACGAAGTCGCTGGCATTCGCTAGTACATAATACAATTATTTAATGTAGGAACAAGCAACGTTACACAACTAACTATAATACACTGTTTGCTATGGTACAGCTTGAACCCACATTTTCTTGACAATGTTATCTATGGAGATCTGCAGATATTCAATTTAGGTAGGTATATACTGTGGGTAATCGTTCGTTAAATATAACTGCCATGTCCCTAACAAGTTAGCCCGCTACCATCTTAGAGTGCATCATCACTTACCATCAGGTGAGATCGCAGTCAAGGGCTAACTTGTAGTGGATATAAAAAAATCTAACCCGATGGCAAGATCGCTAGGTACACGCGGGAGTTGTCTGCATTCAACTCCCGTGCAAACTGTATCTACTAAATATCTAGAACAGGCATATAAATTAGTATCAATTTTGGCCACCGGGACAGATAAGTTTGTGGGATTACGCAATAATATAGCAGATAATTAATTCCGCGGCTCATCTCGACACGAGGGGATGCAGGGATATTAATTATGCAGACGTCTTCGAGTAATCTCCTGCGATCCATCAGCGGAATGGCGACCAACTACACTATCAGCTACAATGATATCATTGCAATATCACTCGCTGTCATTCATGTTCTGAACGTGACTGCTTTTTATACGACTGCCTGAAAAAAGGAGTTTATTGTTTTCAGGGTTCATGTATGTAAGTATGTGAGTTTGTATATTCCACCATAACTTCTATACGCCTGAACCGATTTTGATATCGTTAGAATCTCTACCTTATTCCCTTACGGGTGACATAGCCTAGTAAAATTTAAAAAAAAATTATGGGGTGACCATGGTCCCGCATTAAAAACTAAATTTGAAAAAAATATCGAAGATAAGATTACCTTTAAAATCATCATCTAGAAAATGATGAGTAGATTCCAAAAATATGTAACACTATAGTTCAATATCCAGTTATTCATAAAAAAATATCATTCAATAAAAATCTGAATAATATTCTAATTTAACTAGATTAATTTAGATTTTTTATTTTTTAGTTCGTGTTTTTTAATTTTTTTTTATTATTTTTGTTGTTTTTCATAAAAAATAAATGTTGTATAGTTAGATGTGACGGCGCTTGTCTGTGAGCGGCGTTGATATGAGCTATGCGGTTACAACCGATGATGTCCACTTCACTGGTTGTGACATACTTAGTACCACTTTCCTTAGTTACCATTTTTTTTATTTAGGTTAATATAGCTTATGCCCGCGACCTCGTCTACGTGGACCGAGGGTTTTTGGTTCCCGCGGGAACTCTTTAATTTTCCGGTATAAAAACTAGACTACAACCACAGTGATTGGGTAACAAACGTCCATCCATCCATTCGTACTGTTCGTCCCGAAAATGAAGGAGTTCCCGCGGGAATTAAAAAAATTAAACCACGCGGATGAAATCGCGGGCTTCAGCTAGTATTTTAATATTATGTAATCGATTTAAGCACAACGATTTTTAATAAAATGCTGTTTTCCGCATCATTTACGGTACTAAAGCGAATCTAATCGAAGAAGTCAAAGTTTAAAATTTTTTAATGTTTCATTTCGACACCGTATTATAAAGAGACTAGCTGATGTCCACGATTTTGTCTGCGTGAAATAAGTTTTTTTAATCCCTCCTTATTTTTCCGAGATGAAAAACTCTCTCTATCTCTCTCTCTATATCACTCTCCATATTCCCAACTATACCCATATAAAATCACGTCGATCCATTGCTCTATTGTGGCGTGATTGAAGAACATACAAACAAATGAACACTCCTTCTGACTTATGGCCCACCTCATGAAGGCAGCCTTAAATTATGCATAATATAGGTATGTATGTATGCTTTAAAATCTTCTTTTACTGAGCTAGGAACTGGTCACGATTGGTTTTATGTTATTATATACGTTGAGCTCTTCCACCCTCCTTCAAATCATTAAGTAGGTATTATTAAGTAAGATATAATACCTACCTAATATTGTGTTATTACCTATTTAGCGAGTGTGGAGCGATGCCTGACTGCATTAGCTTCGTAAACATTATTTGATTCCACAACCAGTTAGCCCGCTTCAAGGGTAGCGGGCTAATCTGTTAGAGATAGGCCACATATATTGCACCCCTACCCCTGATCGGTTCCTAGTTCCTACAAGGCATCGTACTGGAACACGCAAACGCTTGGCGGCTCGTGTTTGCCGGGAGGGTGGTAACTAGCCGCGGCCGAAGCCTCTCACTAAACCAGAAGAATTCAAAAATTATCCAGTAAATTTGTTATAATTTTATTAGAGTGCTTCACACATGAGGAAAGTTTTTAAACTTACGATCAGGGCGCGATTTCCAGAGAGACGTAGATTCAAATCTTACCGGTTCCACATATTTTTTGATATGTATTTAAGTAATTGTAGAATTATAAAGTCCAAAATTGACCCTACCGGGAATCTAACCGGAGCCTCCCCTTTATAAGACCACGGTGACCGCTGCATCAGGCAGGTCGTCGAAGAAAAGATATAAAAACAAAGACAGTTCAGATAAATGCATGGCCGGCTAGCTGGAGCTTGGTGTACCTACACTCAACATTTTAGAAATTTTATTTTATGTGTCAAAATTCAAGAAAAAACTCAAAAAGATGCTCTTATACAAACAAAAACAGGGATAAGTGAAAAGGCACTTACTTACACATGGATGATGATGGGTTCAGCTCCCCGCAGCGGCTACAAGGAAGCCTCTCGGGTTTGCTCGCACGAGCTCCACTCACAATATTACAAGTACAAGTGGTGAAGAACAATCTGACGATAGAGCCAAGAATCGGAAAGCGTTCTGCACGGCTGTATATGCCGCGTGGTTTGAGGTTTTTTGATTCCCGCGGGAACTCTTTAATTTTCCTGAACAAAAAGTAGCCGATGCGCTATTCCAGACTATAATCTATCTCTGTGCCAAATTTCAGCCAGATCCGTTCTGCCGTCGGGGCGTGATTGAGTAACAAACATCCATACATCCATCCAAACTTTCGCATTTATAATATTAGTATAGATAAACTGCATGCTGAAATATATTAGGCTACGTTACGTTACAGCCCCTGGGAGGCCGGGGCGGGTCGAGGGTGTAAATAAAAGCGTGCGTATCAACGTCGTATAGTTTATTTGGGTTTTTCGACCGGCCGCACGGTCTGTCCCCGCTCGCACACGTCCTCCTGAGCGCACACGCAGCTGAAGCTCACCTTGATGTACCCGAACGGGCACCACCACTTGCGCCGCGACAGCTCGTGCGGCAGCAGCGCCGCGTGCAGCAGCGACAGCGGCCGTGCCGCGGGCGCCTGCAGCAGCGACACTGCGGCACGCGGCTCGCCGGCCGCCAGGCTCGCCGCCACCAGCACCGCCATCACGCACAGCTTCAGCATCGTGGCAGTGCTGCGCTCCGCACCGCTGAGCAGACTGAGTCGCCGCAGAGCTGACCGGCTCATATATACCCGAGCTCTCCCGACTACACCGCTTATAATTGATTCCAATACAGTATTGCTATTATTGTGAGGAAAGTGAATTACTAAAAGATTTTTAGTGTCAAGTCGACGATAATACGATACTTCTATACTTATGTTATAAATGCGAAAGTTTGGATGGATGGTTGGATATTTGTTATCCGATCGTGCCATAACAGTTAAACTGATCTGGATGAATTTGGCTCAGAGATAGATTATAGTCTGGAACAATACACAGGCTTCTTTTCATCTCGGAAAACTAATTACGTCCTTCCCCTAGACACAACCCATGCCTGCAAGGCTGTATTATAATTTCGTCAAAATCGGTTGAAAACACAGATTACGGTTGAAAACATGGGTTGGATGGATGGATTGAACTAAGCAAATCGCCTGAGACGTATTTTTGGCCATAGCTACAAGGATTTTGGGAAGATCGAGATGGGAATTGTACCAAAAGTTGAGGAATTTATCGAGGCACGTGTGATCGTTTTGAAATTTTGAATAAATTTTGAAAATAGTCGGGGTTTTTAGTGGGTGTTTGTTTACTAAATTGTAAATATTTCGAAAAAAAAAACGATTTAAGAAAAAACAAATAAAAATTACTAGGGTTTAGCTACAAAATTACCAAAAAATTTTGAAAATCGGTAAATAATTGTGACCTGTAGGGGGTCCCTTTAGATTTGGAATTATAGAAAGCGATGTAGCCTCTATGGTTATTGACCGAAGGTCATGGTAATGGTATTAAATGCAGACGAAAAGTGCATTGGAGTCAGAATTTTGAAAATCGGTTAGTAAATTTTTGCAAAATTTTTAAGAAGAGATTTTTTATTTTCTTTAGAATCAACAAAAGCTGGAGTGATTATTGACCGATCGTCAATATATAATCACTCCTGTGTTTGTTATTCTTTCTCTGTGCCAATTATCGTTCAGATCCGTTCTGGCGTGATTGAGTAACAAACATCCATCCATCCAAACTTTCGCATTTATAATATTAGTATAGGAGTATAGATATAGATTAGCTGATATTGTCATGTATTTTTATAAGAAAACAAAAACAAAATTAATTTGGTAGCCTGCCTAAATTTCTAAGTAAAGAGAAATTTAGAGAGGCAGCTAATTGTGATATACCAACAAGCATGGGCGGGGGTCTGGTCTCACAAAACTATTAATCGGAGAGTAAAATGATCCCCAGAGTGAAAATGCCCAATAGCTTGGTGAAGGAGAAGCAAGTACGACAAGAATTATTATGTGCGTTTTAGTTAGTACGAAAAAAAGGCACCTAACTATTCGGTATTTAGTATTTTTTTAGTATTTTCCCCGGCAGGGTTTGGAAAGTTATAATTTCTGAATTTCCCTGGTCTGGCCTGGTGAGAGGCTTCGGCCGTGGTTAGTTACCACTCTACCGGCAAAGACGTGCCGCCAAGCGATTTAGCGTTCCGGTACGATGCCGTGTAGAAACCGTATAGGGGTATGGGTTTAATATAACTGCCATACCCCTAACAGGTTAGCCCGCTACCATCTTAGATTGCATCATCACTTACCATCAGGTGAGATCGCAGTCAAGGGCTAACTTGTAGTGGATAAAAAAAAAAAAAAAAAAAAAGGTATCGAGAAGCAGAGCTAATTCTCCTAAAATATAAAACACTCGTAAAATTGATCACGTTATGGTCGCACTACTGCTGCGCTGAGCCGTGGTATCGACCGCTGCAATCGATTAGTGTTCAGCACTCGGCGAGTATAAATGTGCAGCGCCGCTCGAGGGCCGCCATTCCAGTCTCGTGCTCCACTGCAGCAACTACCCCTCAGTCGACATGTTGTTCAAGTGGTTTTGTCTGCTCGCGCTGCTGTGCGCGCTTGTGACGGGTGAGTGTTGTCTCGTGTCACACTCGCTGGGTGTTCCAGTATTCGCCCGAAGAAGTGTGATTTCTAAAGAGAGAAGCGATTCTTTTTTCTGAAACTTGTGTTTTTTTAATCCACTACAAGTTAACCCTTGACTGCGATCTCATCTGTAGTGAGCGATGATGCTAAGTCTATGATGGTAGCGGGCTAACCTGTTAGGGGCATGGCAGTTATATTAAACCCATACCCCTATTTAGGTTCTTCACGGCATCGTACCGGAACGCGTAAACGCTTGGCGTCACGTCTTTGCCGGTAGAGTGGTAACTAACCACGGCCGAAGCCTCTCACCAGGCCAGACCAGGGAAAAACAGAAATTATAAATTCCCAAATTGACCCTGCCGTGGATCGAACCCGGGGCCTCCGCACGTTAAGACAACAGCGCTACACACTGCGCCACGGAGGTCGTCACGGAGGCTCGAGCGCAACTCGCGAGCAAATGAGATCTGTTTCCAGGCGATAGTTACGGGACGTTAGAGTTTTTGTCCGAATCTAAAATGGCCCCAAAATACAGCCTATTGATACCGCCAGCAGCTCTCAAAGTACCGAGTATTAAACCTAAATTAAGTAAAAACCTTTGACAGTTATGAAATCCCGCGCGCGTTTAATTTGACTTCGAAGTAAAAGTTTGAACTCGGTTCCAAGTATTATAACTTTTAATTATTACTCTCAGAACTAAAAGTGATAGCAGTAAGTAAAACTAACAAAGACACTGCAGCCTGCACCGACACCGGATCAGGCGAGGAGGAAACAGAATACAGTGTTGATGACATTACAGCCATTCACGTGCACAAATACAATCAGCTTGCATTCAAAATACTTCATCAGTTGCTTCCTGACGACCTCCTTGGCGCGATGTTGAGCGCTGTTTTCTTAACTTGGGAAGGCCCGGGTTCGATTCCTGGCGCGGTCCGTATTGGAATTTTTAATATTCTCTGAATTTTTTTTTGTGGCGTATTATAAATTTTGAACTTGTTATAGCGTAAAAAAAGTGCTTAATATGGTTACACGTACATTTTTCTAATTATTGATTGAGCGAAGCGTATCCCTGAGTGTATTTGAGTGAATTTGTACTTGTCCGTCCGTCCGTCCGTCTGTCAGAGCCTTATAACTTCTGAATTACTGAACGTAATAACTTCAAATTTAAATATATTATGTAAACCGATGGCTTCCAGCCGAATATGGCTTAAAAAGTTATAAAAATCGTTATTTCAGAAGGGCTCTCATAGAAGCGAATGTGAAGTAAAATTTTTTTTTTTTGCGTTACTTAGGTTATTAGGAGTACAAAATAATTTTTCTTAAATTTTTATCCCTAAAATTGACTATTGGCTTTCAAAATGGAGATTTTCTAACGTCCAAAGTTGACCTCAGAACTCTCAATTTTCTGAAAGGCTGAGTCTGAAATTTGATCAATTATTTTAATTATATCCTTTATATAAACAACAAATACTGAAATAAGATAAATATTATAAGTGATATCATTCAATATTTAATTTTTAATGAGCTTCAGTATTTTTAACAGAACTTCACAATGATGTCAATAGATGGCGCTCTGCAAAAGTTTACTCGTTTCTCCAATAACTCCTTAGCTCTTTTGCGTGTAATGTTAAAAGTTAACTATTAATACAAGATATAGTTAAAACTATGTTATGGACACCGCGAGGTCTCAGTTCGGGGCGAACCGCTAGTTATTTGGAACAAACAATCAACCGATTCGCAACAACGTCATCTGCGGCCGATGGTACATGTACGTGTCTGTGCAGGCTCCGGCGCGCTGCATCGCGGCGGCGGCGGCGGCGGCGGCGGGGGCGGGAGCGGCGGGGGCGGCGGCGGGGGCGGGCGGCGCGAGAACTTCAAGGGCGGCTGTCCCACGGGGCAGGTGCGCGTCATGGACCAGTGCGTGGACAAACACTGACAGCGCCGACACTCGGCCACAATAAAGGCTTCCGATTGTTTAACACGACCGTTGTATTATTTTGATGCCTTTTGTGTTGACAGTTTGTTAAAATAGGACCCTATTTTGACAAACTGTCATAGGTAAGGAAGAAAGTATCGAATACGGCGTACCACAGGGCACCGTGCTCGAACCGACCGTGTTCCTGATATACATCAATAACCTTTGCCGGATGAAAATTCCACATATTGAGGTAATCTCATACAGGTAGGTAGGCCGGGAGCCGCAGCAGAAAAGGCTGAAACCGGCAAGCGGCGGAAGTATGCCTCTCTCATAGAGAGTTACATATTTGTTCCGTTTGCCGTGGAGACCCTTGGGCCGTGGAGTCTTAGTGCCAAAAATTTTTTGCGAGATATCTCACCGCGGTTAATGGCCTCATCTGGTGACAGAAGGGCTGGCTCATTTTTTGCGCAAAGGATCAGCCTGGCTGTCCAGCGCGGAAATGCAGCCAGCATTCTTGCCACCATTCCACGTGGGCATGATTTATATAGTAATTAGGTTAGGCTAGCTAGCATTAAGTTCTATTGTATTATTTTCATCTCATACGCTGATGACACCGTGCTGCTAGTCCAGGGATAGAGTTGGGATCAGGTATGAAGAAATGCTGAATCTGCATTACGACATAAAATATCTGGGTGTAATATTAAACAGTACACTTCATTATTCGGAGGCTCATGTTTGTTTTGAGAAAGTTGAGAACGGCTCGTGATCGTGGGACACTAAGGACTGTATACTTTGCTCTAGTACAGTCTCTGATATCGTATTGCATCACAGTTTGGGTTCCAATAAAACCGATATGCTGTGACTGGAGCGCGTATTCCTAAGGTCCTGGGTAGCAAACCTCTCAGATATCCTACTAAGTGAGCAAGTTAATTATTTCTTAACTTCCTCACTTATCAACCACTCACACATTACTTTCATTATAACAGGTACATTTGCTACACACACACACACTCACACCCACACACACATACACACATTCAAATTAGCATGATTAAGTCCTATCCAGATTAAAACTATCCAATATTTTCTGCATGAGATTTTAAAGTTGGTGTTAAGGATCCGACGGAAGACTGCGGTGGCTGTAACATAGGTTTTCCTAGTACGGGTGCTAAAGCCAGTGCCAGAGGCAGTCCTCTGACCTCAAAAACTTTATTGTTCACCTTTTCCATTGTATTGGATTGCTTTGTATAATTCAGGTTCTAAAAGAAATTATTATTGATCAATCACAGTGTATATACCTAGTGAATGTAACTCAATTTTATTACGAACTGTGATTTTTATGGACATTAAATGAGTTATGTATTATTTATTTATTCAAAATTTCAAGTATTTAGCTTATAGTGAATAATAGTTCTATATATTACAGTAATTAAAATATGCAAAGTCGCACCATGAGGGTAGCTTTCTTACCTTTTAGGTACGTAACCCTAAAAACCCCGGCTGAGATTGTTTCGGGCTCATCTCCAGACCAGGAAGCGTTTTCGCATTTTTACGATACCGTAATTCATTACCTACGTTACATCTTATATATACTTTGTATTATTGATGTTTAGTGACTCTGATTCAATACCTGGCTATTCCGCCCCGTCTGCCAACTTCTACTTACCAGAGCTGAGATGCTTCCGTTACATTTTTTTTTATCCACTACAAGTTAGCCCTTTACTGCGATCTGCGATGGTGCAGTCTAAGATGGTAGCGGGCTAACCTATTAGGGGCATGGCAGTTATATTAAACCCATACCCCTATTCGGTTTCTACACGGCATCGTACCGGAACGCTAAATCGCTTGGCGGCACGTCTTTGCCGGTAGGGTGGTAACTAGCCACGGCCGGAGCCTCCCACCAGGCCAGACCAGGGAAAATTCTGAAATTATAAATTTCCAAATTGACCCTGCCGGGTATCGAACCCGGGACCTGCGCAAGTTAAGACAACAGCGCTACACAAAGATAATAATAATATTACCGTATAATTAGCTCGTCATGTCTTCTGTTAATTATTCACAGTAAATTCTCGAGGTCACCTGCTGCACGACGACACGAAGTAATTAAAATGTTAACTAATGAAGCACCGCGCCGAAGGGGCGGGCGGAGACGCAACGCCTCATTACCCCGTCACAACCCCTCATTAGCCCGTCACACCCCCTCATTACCCCGTCACTACCCGTCAGTAGCCCGTCTCTAGCCGTCACCAGCCCGTCCGCGTCCGCAGACGGCCGACACCGGCGGGACACACCTTCCACATGGCATCGCATCGAGAACATGTAAAATAATTACTCCTTTTAATACGTCACATTCAAAATTGTGGATTCTCTCGGACTCGGACTCTTTACCTGCCGATGTGATTTGATTATTGATATTATGGATATTTTAGCAGTCTGAACGATTGGTAGTGGAATATTCAACTTATAAAAAAAAAGGAAATGGTTCTCAGATTCGGTTGTATTTTATTTTTAGAAACGTAAAGTTGACATGTCGCTCTCTCCGACTTCGTCATGGTATGTAGAAATCGTTGTGATTTGAAAATTCAACGAAACTAAAAGATGAAACGAAAAAGCGACACCAAAAAGAGACAAACATATAATATAGTCTTATGGATCAGAGGCGAACTAAAATAAAAGATAATGTCTCCCAGGGCCACATGCCCATCGTTGGTGCCAGGCCCCGGACAGAATCTCTCATGAGGAGCATACGTCCACTCGGACCGTATCTCCTATAAGGAGCATACGTGAACCGAGCCATGCACCAAGCGATACGTTAACCATGCCGAAGCTCCTTGTATCTAAACGTTTTATCTTGTTCACCGTTCCTGTGAACAAATAAACGTTTAATCTTGTTCACCAATCCAGGGAACAAACAAAGGTTTTATCTTGCTCAGCATTCCTGTGAACAAACAAAGGTTTATCTTGTTCGCCAAAGTTGACAGAAATAGTGTACCGATCGACACCCCGAAATGTGCACTCTGGAGTTCCACAGGGAAGTGTTCTGAGTCCGCTCTTATTATTCCTTATATACGTTAAAAACTTCCATCGGCTATACCTCAATCCTTGGTCCTTTTTGCGGATGACTGCACAGTCGTGTATTAAGGGAATAATATTCAAAGTTAGGAAACTGAAATTAACAACTCGATAGGTATGATAATTGATTGGCTAATAAAAAATAATTTCAATATTAATTTAGACAAAACCAATATTATGAACTTTAATTGGAAACAATTTTATATGTCAAATCCAAAAATAATTATCAGGGTTCACATATAAATGAAACCGAAGAAACGAAATTTTTGGGAATTATCATTGATAGCCAACCGAACTGGAAAACACAAGCTGTATATATTTTCCTATTCCTTGTATAAATTAAATGAAAGAGCCAGTACGCAAACACTTTGTATATCATATTTTGGATACGTAGAAGCTACGCTTAGATATGGAGTAATGTTTTGGGGGTTTTGGGGAAAAGATATTCAGGGCTCAGAAAGGTGCATTAGAGCAATTAAAAACCTACAATGGACAGTTAGCTGTAAACCACATTTTAAAGAATTGCAAATACTCACATTCTCTTGCCTCTTTATTTATGAGACGGCGGTATTTGTCCACAGCAACCTTACTCTATCCAGAAACCTTAACAATAGGACGTATCCCTTCAGATTAAAAGTTCAAGGTTCTAGGTCAGTAAAATGCAAAAAAGCATATTCTGCTTAGCAATACACATTTACAATAAGTTATCTAGTGATTTAAAGAAAATAAGTAATATAAATAATTTCAAAAAATTATTAGAACATTTCTTATATGTAAATCATACTACTATATTAATGATTACCTTAATGACAGTTAATTTTAACATTTTCACGACAAAAAATCAAACTTTTATTCTATTTTGTAATTTTTTTTTAATAATAATAATTCTTTGACAATTGAAACGAATGATTTAAATTGGTTGGACATTTTTTATTTTTGATAATCTTTGTTTTTGTTTAAATGTATTAATTATGTTATTTAAATGTATTTTAATTCTGGACGTAAAGGCAACATTCAGGATGTGTCATGGGTCATTTCATGGTGTTTTAATAATTTATGTTACTTAATAAGAATAATAATAATTTATTAATAATATAAATTATAATTAATAAGTTAATATATTTGTTCACCACACTGTGGTAGAATATATTATCATGTATTTTACCACAGTGTGGTGAACAAATATAACATAAAACGTTCTGTAAAACTAACATCTATATACAACTGTATTCACAAATAAATAAATCTGAATCTGAATCTGAATCAACATTGAATACAAATATAATATTATTAGAATGGAATGTATTACAATTTCAGGATCTTTATTTCTTTTTTTGATAAACACAAGGTTCCATTAAAATATTTAAAATTTGTAATTATTTAAATACCTACCATTATTTTCATGATTTATGGGACTTGACTACGGGAGTTAGGTTTTAAAATGTCCCATTTTCGATTTTTTGTAGCGTACGACTATGGATTTTGTCACAATTGGTTAAACAGAATATGGACGGTATAAGTGTAACATATTGACAGTCACACTTTTAAACCTGTAAAATATTAGTCTTTTTCTTTCTAATAATATCGTGTGTGTAGAGACGATTTAGTGAAGTACAAAAAGTGGTAAATGAACAAGCTGGTGTTGTTAATTTTAATATCGAGGCATGCTGCCGAAGCAAGATAGTGCATTTTGTTGTTTTTTAAAAATAAATAATTCGCCGTTTTTTTTCAATTATTGAGTACCAATTATTAAGGGTGCTCAATATAATTACAATATAGCCAGACCATTTCACTAATAAGTAATTTTTCTAAAGAAAAATTACTTATTAGTCAAATGGTCCCCAACCAAACCCAAGCTAAAAAATTGTCCAATGACGTATCTTAGTCTTTATTGTTGCTAATAGATACTTTGTTCATGTGTTCTTTCAGGCAGCACTACACACACACATCACTACACTATCACTAGTCACTTTGCACTAACTCAAAGTGTCTTGTCCTTTTGGTCTTCTCACTAATTGCGTAACGTCGAGCAACTGGATTGCCTCGATGTTAACGTGATGGTGAAGCCGATGATCATGGACTTCTGCAAATTTGGTGATGACTCTGTCGACGTATTCAATTTTCAGGTCCCGATGAATCACGTCATTTCTAATGCACAACATTGTTTTCACGATGTTACGAAGTACTTTGTTTTGGAACCTTTGTATTATTTGTATATTAGTTTTTTTAGTGCAGCCCCACAGCTGTATGCCATAAGTCCAAATAGGCATTAGTACTTGTTTATATAATAGAATTTGATTGTGTATTGACAAACAAGATTTTCTGCCAAGTAGCCAATACATATTTTTATAACTTATATCTCACTGTTCTCGTTTCTTTTTAACATGCTTTTTTCACCTCAGTTTATTAACCAGTATCATACCGAGGTATTTAGCTGTATTAGCATACGTTATCTGTGGCCCATTAATGTAAAGCGGGTTGTATTTCGGTGCTTTATTTGTGAAATTTATATGGACCGGTTTTGACTCGTTCAACATAATTCGCCACCTGGTCGTCCAGTCGTAGACTTTATTAATGGAAGCTTGGACTTTTGTGACTGCTTTATCGTGAGTTTTTCCACCAAGTACCAAGTATACTTCCTTGTGGCACCCCAGCTTTTATTTCCTTCAGTTCTGAATATACATCTTCTTGACGAACTCTGAAGATTCTGTTAGTAATATATGATTTCAAAATTTTTGAAAATGCTTTGGGCAACATCATATTCAGCTTATATATAAGACCTTCATGCCAAACTCTGTCGAAAGCTTGCGCTACATTAAAAAATACAGTAATGCAAACATTATTTTCTTCTAATGTTTGCTCAATTATGTTAACTATTCTATGAACTTGATCAATTGTAGAACGTTTTTCTCTGAATCCAAATTGGTGACTTGGTACGAGATTTTTGTCATCTATTATGGGTTTAATTCTCTTAAGCAATAGTTTTTCAAATAGTTTGGACATTATGGGTAGCAGTGAGATCGGCATCTACGACGTTGTTTCTTGGGGAGGTTTCCCTGGCTTAGATATCATAATAACTTGAGTAATTTTCCATAAATCAGGTACATACTTATGTCGAAATGCTGCATTGATTAACTTAGTAAGCTTAACTAGGGCTTTGCGTGGTAGATTATTTAAGACTTCTCCGGTGATAAGATCGTAGCCCGGTGATTTCTTTTGACTCGGGCTATATTTTGTTTCCCGTAATACTTCTTTCGGTGTGTCGAGTTTTATATCGATGTCTTCCTCTATCGGTCGAGTTTGGCAGAGGTCATTCTGATGTGTGTGACTATCGTTCGGTTGGAATATACTTTGAAGATTATTTTTATTTATTTATTTTATTTAACGCCTTTAAAAAAAAATTACACCACAATTTTGCAGACCAAAGCACTAGACTAAAAACACAGGCTGGCGTGTGTAAATTGCAGCCTAAATAGACCGTAGCTGCGTTAGTGGTTGACAAAAAGATCGACGAAGTCATATCACTAAAGTTTGCAAAATGCAGCATGATAATTTACCTATTTGAAATATATCTGTTTAGTAAGAATGTCGAACAAAAAGATTTTATTGTAGATATAAATGTAACTCACGTTGCAAACAATTTAGCCTTTTCTGTATCGTTGATTGCCGATTATTGCTTTAAATGTGTTTTTACTGAAAAACGGCATACGATGAGAATAATAAGAGTCGGCAGAGCGCCGCCGTGCGCTCGGTCGCTCAGCGTCGCCCCTCGTCCGCAGAGCTGCGTGTCGGCGCACGTGCGTGTGCTGCAGCGCGCGGGCTACATGCGTGCGGCGGGTGCGGCACACGCCGCGTACCGCGCGCTCGTGCTGGCGCTGGTGGGGGCGTACCTGGCGCAGGAGGCGGCGGCGGCGGCGCGCGCGCCCGAGCGCCGAGAGCTGGCGCGCGTCATGTTCCTGCTGCTGTGCCACGTCACCGCGCTCGCCAAGCAGCTGGTGCTGCTGCGCGACGCCGAGCGCGTGGACGCCATGACGCGCGGCTGCGACGCTGCAGCACAGCGCTCCGGGCGCGCGGCGGCGCTGCAGCGCGGCGTGACGCGCGGCGCGCGGCGGCTGCTGGCGGCGTACGCGGGCTGCGCGGTGCTGACGTGCGCGCTGTGGCTGCTGTTCCCGCTGCTGCGGCGCGCGCGCGGCCTGCCCGTGCGCTTCCCGCTGTGGACCGGCTTCAGCACGCAGCCGCTGCCCGCGTGAGCCGCCCCTTCCGCACCCCACTCCCCGCCCCCCGCCCTCCGTCCCCCGCCCGCACTGACCGGTGCCGGTTGTGCGCAGGTTCGCGGCGGTGCTGCTGTACTCGTTCTACGTGACGACGCTGGTGGGCATCGCCAACACCACGGCGGACGCGTTCCTCGCCACCGTGCTGTGGCAGTGCAAGATACAGCTCACCATCCTGAGGTCAGCCACTGCCGAGAGCACGATTTAAAGTCCTGTATTCTTTTATCATCTATAAGTAACTACTGACAATCCAGAAGTAAGTATTAATAAACACTTTTAATATATTGGTACTCTCGTCTGGAACTCGCACGAACGAACGGTCACAACATGTACGATGTACACGTGTAGTCACTACAGGAGTTGACTACGCCGAGCCACAGCTTATACTCGACCGAAAGGGCAGAGATGGCAGACTTACAAAATCATACATTACATCATCATCTGCGTATTCATGTTTCCACCCACTTTTTTCCGCCACTATATTTTCCGACAATGGCACTGCATATATTAGAGCGTGCAACGAACTCGCTCAATTTCTCCAAAACAGCTTAGAATTCGTGCAATCTCGACTTATGGATCAAGGTACCGACTTTAAGCATATCCCGGCTTACAGTCCGCACTTCGGCGGAATTTGGGAGGCTGCTGTCAAATCAGTCAAGCACCACCTCCTTCGCAGAATACTTTCCTTAACTCATTTTAACTCCCGTCCTCTCACACCTCTATCATCCGATCCTTCTAACCTTTCTTATTTGTCTCCCTCTCACTTCTCAGTCGGAGGATCTCTTCTATCCGCCGCTCATCCGAATCTGCTACCAAAAAAAACAAATCGGCTCGAGAGATATCGGCGGATAGAACAACTACGTCAACATTTCTGGCAGAGGTACTCTCAGGAGTACAAAATTGTGATCTACATTAACTGCACCATATAATTATTAATACGGATCAAGGGAAGTAACTGTATGTATATAGTTGCAGTGCAATGTCGATACGTAGGTACACGTATGTTCCCAGGATGGATCTGCAGTCGCTGCCGATGCGCGCGGCGAGACTCGCTGCGGAGTCGGGCGCGCGCTACGAGGCTGCGCTCATGACGCTGCTCGTGCGCTGCTGCCACCAGCACCGATGCGTCACCCGGTGAGTGCGGCTTGATGGGTTTTTTGGGCTTAATAAAATAATAATGCAAGATGAACTTGGATTGGGTTTATTTAAAAGGATAACTATCTATACAATACAAGTCGCGGGAGAGAGCGGTACGTGTGCGTTCACCAAGAGAGCCTCGGAACAAGAAAGCAGAGACTAGAGAGGCCTATCATCGGTGACGGCTGACATTACATTTTTATAAAGTGGAGCTCATTTCATGGCTCTGCGTACAAGGATTTTAGCATGCTGTCATAGATAATATATAAGGTTTAGTTTACACGTTACAATTATATCACATTAACAACAATTGTGTTAAGTTTTAATCCAACACTCTCCCTTAAACTAAACCATAATATTAAATACATTCTTTAAAACCAAGACTATTAACAAATTTGCTAAATTTAGATACACAGAGTGCTTTAGTTAATACATCTGCTATCATATCATCAGTGGGACAATACCTTATACTCAAGCTTCCTTCATTCACAACCTGACGTATAAAGTGATGCCGCACGTCTATGTGCTTAGTTCTAGAATGAAATACAGAATTATTGCATAATTTTTGAGCTGATTGATTATCGTTATACATTACAATGTCTATGACTTTACTACCAAGGCATTCTGTCAGAAAAGTGCGAATAAACAATGATTCTTTGCAGGCATCAGATAAGGCCATATATTCTGCCTCAGTGCTACTAAGAGCAACAGTCCTTTGTTTACGACTTTCCCATGAAACTACATTAGAACCAATCTTGAATACGTACCCAGTATAAGACCTTCTATCAACTGTATCACCGGCCCAGTCTGCATCAACAAAGGAAGTGACCTTTAGACCACTCTTCTTGAAAACTAGACAATAATTAAGTGTACCTTTTAAATAGCGTAATACACGTTTCGCTGCCTTCCAATGCACCTCACCATGGCTGTTGTTGAACTGGCTCAGTACACTGACCGCATGCGCTATATCAGGGCGTGTGCATACTGCAACATACATCAAGCAACCAATTAAATTCCTATAATCATATTTACCTGACTCTCCCTCAATTTTATCGAGTTTCAATCCGGTCTCCATTGGTGTCTTGACAGGTTTGCAATTAGTCATTTTAAATTTTTCTAAAATATTCTTAATATAAGAACTCTGGTCAATAGTTATTGATCCAGTCTTTCTATGTATATGCATACCAAGTATATGATTAACAGGGCCAAAATCTTTCATTTCAAACTCTTTCATGAGTTCTTGCTTTAAATTATCCTTCTCTGCCTGAGAACAGGATGAGAATATCAAAATATCATCAACATATAAAGTTAATATCATCAAATTACCTTTGATATTCTTCACATAAACACAAGGTTCTGAACTAAGTTTATTGAAGTTCAGTTTTTGTGTTAAAACACTATTAATCTTCTCATACCATGACTTAGCAGCTTGCTTGAGTCCATATATTGCTTTATTTAATTTATATACCATATGTTCTTTACCTTTTATTTCAAAACCTTCTGGTTGTTCCATGAACACATTTTCTTGTAAATCACCATTCAAGAAAGCTGTGGTCACGTCCATCTGGTCTATATCCATGTTATATTCAGCTGCTAGTGCTAAAAGCATCCTTATGGTAGAGTATCTTACCACAGGCGAAAATGTTTCATGATAGTCAATTCCATACTTCTGCGTGTAGCCTTTTGCCACTAGACGAGCCTTGTAACGTAGAGTCTCTCCACTCAGTCCTCTTTTCTTCTTAAACACCCATTTGCATTGAATTGCCTTTTGGTTTTTAAGTTTCTCGACCAGTGTCCAACATTTATTTTTGCAAAAAGATTGATACTCATCTCTCATAGCTTTCTTCCACTGCTCAGCTTCATCACCACTCAGCGCCTCGTGCACGGTGGCAGGCTCGTCGCTGCTAACGCCCTGTCTGGCGCAGCTCAGGTTGACGAACTCGGAGAGGTCTGAGACGCAGTCGTCAAACTCTGCCATCTCGAGGGACGAGCTTCCTGGAATGTATGTTGAATCCAACGAGTTATCTGTTTCCATGAATGTTTCAGAGAGACTTTGATCAGAATCTTCCAATGAGAATATAGTTTGTCTGCGATTTTTATCCTTTTGAGAATAATCCACCGATGCCACTACTGTCCTGTCATCAGACTCACTGTTTTCCTCATTTTCATTGAATGATTCTGACAAATTGGGATCGACATCATTCTGAGGAATAACAACAACATTTTGTTGCTCTAAATTTTCATCATTTGACAAGTTATTTTGAAAATTTTCCTCTATGAAACTCACATTTCTTGCCTTAACTATTTTTGTAGGATTTTCAGGATCAATTAGTCTATATCCTTTACTGTCTTCACAGTACCCTACTAAAATTAACTTCTTACTTCTTTTATCAAGCTTTTTACAGCTTGTAGTTAAATGAAAACCCTGGCAACCAAAAATTCGCAAATGACTTACATTTACTTTCTTATTGGTCCATTTTTCTTCAGGGGTCGCTCCCATCACAGCCTTGGTTGGACATCTGTTCTTAAGGTATACTGCCGTGTTGACAGCTTCTGCCCAATATCTCTTGTCCAAGCCCGAGTCCATAAGCATACACCGAGCCTTTTCCATTATGGTTCGGTTCGCCCGTTCAGCCACACCGTTCTGCTGCGGAGAGTGGGGTACAGTAGTTTGATGCTGAATTCCACTAGCTTTCAGGAACGCCTGAAATGCATGATTCAAATATTCACCTCCTCCGTCACTTCTCAAAGCTTTTATCCTAGTACCTGTCTGGTTCTCTACGAGAGCCTTAAAATCCTTGAAATGTTGAAAGGCTTCACTCTTAGATCTCAGAAAGTAGACAAAAGTCTTCCTAGAGAAGTCATCGATGAGTGTCATGAAATATTTGGCTCCACTAAACGATGATTCTTGCATAGGTCCACACAAGTCTGTATGTATGAGCCCTAGCACCTCCTTAGCTCTGCTGTGAGATTTCAAGGGAAAAGGAGTCCTAGTTTGCTTACCCTCTATACATGCGACACAATTTTTATAATTACTGTCATCATAAGTAATACCAATGACCATACCTTGTTTCATCAGCTTCATGCTCCGCGAGTTCAGGTGTCCAAGACGCCTATGCCATACCTCTTGGGAGACTGGACTAGAGCCTGCTATCATAGCTCTAGGTCCTGAGTCCACACCATCGTCTTCAGCAGTCTCAGCCTGTGCCGCTGTGTCAGTCCTTAATGAAGAGTGCTCCTTTACCTGTGAACAGACTAAATTTTCCCTATCCGACCCAAAAGGTAACATAATAGCTTTATCTGATGCAACATTACATACATTTTCCCTCAATACAGTATCTAATACATAAATACCATTGCTTTGAGTAGCAGTTGCAATTATCCTATTTTGGTAGAGGATTTTACATATTTTATCATCAAAATGAACCTTAAAACCTTTCTTAGTCATAGCACTTACAGATAAAAGGTTAGTTGACAATTTAGGTACATAGAATACATTTTCTATTTTCTTGATACAATTTTGCATCTGTACTTCGACATTGCCAACGCCGGACGCATACACTTTTTCACCATTAGCGACACTCACTTCTATAAGACTTTTCGACACAAAGTTTTTAATCACTGATTGATTGTTGCACATGTGGTTAGTGCATCCACTATCTACGCACCAAATATCACTTTGTAGTTTCACGGAGAGCGCTGTAACAAGAGCTTTGTCCGTGCTCTTTACTGGTTCCTTCTGCTTCCCTTTATGTGTTTTCTTCTTATTTAGTGGGCAATTCCGGGAAAAATGTCCTTGCTCCTTGCACCGGAAACATCTGAATACCTTTTTAGTGACCAATGCAGCAGCTGATCCACCATTTTCATCCCTTCGCAGGTTCTCTTGAAGTAACTTGCCTTTTACAATATCACTCCGTAGTTTGACATTTGAGTTTTCTAATGCCATGATGAGAGGATCGTAGTCTGCTGTGAGTCCACTCAACATGATGACTGCCACGAAGTCGTCTTCAAGACCTGAGCCTATCTCTGTTAATTGTTGAGAGATTTCTGTTATCTTGTTCACGTACACTTCCATATTTTCACTCTCTGCGAGTTTGACTCCAAACAGCGTGCGCAATAAACCTAACCTACGACACAAACCTTTATCTTCATAGGCCTTTTGAAGGTTGCGCCACGCCTCGTGCGCCGATGCTGCATTGCGAATATGCGGAATGGCCGCCGGCTGTACAGAAAGCGCTATCCGGGCCAACGCCTTCAATTGGCGTTTTTTGTCACCGCCTTCGCTTTCGACACAATCGTAAAGTTCCTCGTGAATAAGCAGCATTTTCATATGAAATTTCCACGTGCTGTAATTGTCAATACCTTTTAGTTTTTCGATTGCGATCGGTCCCGAAGTTGTCGCCATCTTGCTCGCCAAAAAAAACTTTGCCGTCGCTCGTTGCTGCAGATTGTCGTGTGTTGTGCACGAAATAATTTTATTTTTCGATGCACGCGCGTGACTGGGCCCATAACCTGATGGGTTTTTTGGGCTTAATAAAATAATAATGCAAGATGAACTTGGATTGGGTTTATTTAAAAGGATAACTATCTATACAATACAAGTCGCGGGAGAGAGCGGTACGTGTGCGTTCACCAAGAGAGCCTCGGAACAAGAAAGCAGAGACTAGAGAGGCCTATCATCGGTGACGGCTGACATTACATTTTTATAAAGTGGAGCTCATTTCATGGCTCTGCGTACAAGGATTTTAGCATGCTGTCATAGATAATATATAAGGTTTAGTTTACACGTTACAATTATATCACATTAACAACAATTGTGTTAAGTTTTAATCCAACACGGCTCTCCCGCAGAGAGCGGCTACAGCACAGCACAGCACAGCACAGCACAGAGCGTACTGCAGTCGCTGCGGAGTCGGGCGCGCGCTACGAGGCCGCGCTCATGACGCTGCTCGTGCGCTGCTGCCACCAGCACCGGCGCGTCACCCGGTGAGTGCGGCTCTCCCGCAGAGAGCGGCTACAGCACAGCACAGCACAGCACAGCACAGAGCGTACTGCAGTCTTGACGATACCTGAGTTTATGCTTTAAGAGCTCTGGCTGGCAGCGTGAGGCTGGACGATTTTAGTGAACGTTAAATAACATTGTTTTATCCGATTTGCAGAACTGTGGCGTTATTCGAAGACGTATTCGGAAATGCAATACTGATACAGTTCGGCATCGGAGGCTGGATCCTGTGCATGGCCGCGTACAAGCTCGTGAGCGTACGTTGCAGTTTTACTACGTAGCACAATTAAATATTATTGTTACAAATCCAATTTAAAAATAGTATTGTTTTATTTTTGCAGCTCAGTGTTCTGAGCATCGAGTTTGCGTCTATGCTCCTCTTCATAAGCTGCATCCTCACGGAGCTCTTCCTGTACTGCTACTTTGGGAATGAGCTCACGGAGGAGGTGAGTCATGTTATGTTACGTAGTTGACTTTACCCTAGTAATGATGAGTAAAAGTATAATCATGCTGCAACGCCCCCGTGTTGGCCAGCTTAGTGGACTATGGCCAAACCGTTTCCATTCCGAGACCCATGCTTAAATTGGAGCCTGCAATGTGTTGAAGTATGAAGTATTCTGTTTTGAGAAACATCGTTATTAGTTTCTAGACACAAATTGAGGTCCAATTCTTGCAAGGGTTGCCTTGGCTGTTGCCCAGGTGGTAAGTTCTGCAATAAGAAAAAAATAATAAAATTTTACTATTTCTTTCTTAAAAAGCTTTATTGAGAAGTGTACATTATTGTTTTACATACATTATTCATCACAAACAAGAACATTCAGTAAAGATTCTTACTGGTATACGTAGAAATGGGCAGGCATCATGTTTGAGACGCTGGCGGCTTAGAGTGTTATTATTAAGGTCATTCTGTAAGGCGGGCGATTGGGCAGAATGCAAATCACCCGGTACGGAAGCAATCACCCACTTTAGAAAGTTACAGAAGAAAAACATCTACATAGTACAGAACTAAGATTGTTTCCAACGACTTCCCTAAAGTAATATACAAATTGAAAATTTGCAATTTTTTAGGCAAAATTTAATTTCCAATAGGTCCATGCGATGGTAGGCCTCAAATTACAAACAGTAGGGGTCGCTTAGAACCTAGTTAATCTAAGGTTTATAGATAGTCTTATATTTAGGTTATACCTATATGGTTCAGGTAGATAGATTAAAATATACATATACATTCATATGCTTGCCATAGGCAGGATATTTATAAATTCAAAAGTTTATGATTCTAATTTTATTATTAGCACAGCAGCAGAGTCTGGGTTCAAACTACTGGACTCACTAGGAACACTTCACTATACTGTTTCACATAGAAAATGTTTGGCTTACTTGGAGTGACGGACTGTATGTCCTTGATCTGGTCATCACCTTGCAGCACTAGTATCCACTCCTGGGCAAACCGACCTGTCCTTCTATGCTCAAGTCCATCACCCTCAATCCAGTAACCATCCATGTGTTCAATCCCAATTTATTCAAAATTAAATTTCCAAAATACTCATAAAATTCAGATAATAAAATCAAAAAGAATCATAATTATAATAATAAATATAATTATAATTACAACTATAATAAATAATATAATAACCCTGAAACAAAAGGAAACCAAGTTTAGCAAAAAGGGTACGTGACATCCACGTGGGCAACATTTTCCAATCTAATGAAACTTACCAATCGGACATCATAGAAATTATATGTTTAAGAAAAATGTCCTCCCAACCCAAGCCTCTGCATTCTAAGCCATAGGAACTGAAACAAGACAATTAATTAATTTTCTTCTAGCTATGACCGCCATCTTGACATAATGCAATATGCGTCTCGCCGAACAGTTCTTACCATAATTTATAGAAAAAGATAATAGATATTAGGCTAAGACGACACGAAAGAAAACTGTTATTTTTCCCGGCGAAGCCATGGAGGAAAACTGGAATCCGAGTTTTTCCAAAACGACTCTCACATCTTCGTGTCACCGGAAGAACTCAGGATCTCCCAAAATCAGACTTGCCATAGACACAGCGAGTATGGCCGTGTTCTGAAATGCTCAACCAAACATTATTATAAATTAACAGAATTATTTGAAGACCAAATTATTTTTTTCACTCTGCGTTTGCAATACATTTATACTCACGATACTTAATGTTTCCATCCATCCATCCATCAGTCCGTATGCACCCACTGCTGGACATAGGCCTTTTCGAGAGCGCGCCACAAAACGCGGTCCTCCGCCTTCCTCATCCAACCGCTTCCCGCAACCTTCTGTAGGTCATCGGACCAGAGAGCTGGAGGTCGTCTCACACTGCGCTTACCTAATGTTTACTATAACATATCTGTTTCCTGCCGCCGCCCCCGCCGCCGCCGCCGCCGCCGCCCCCGCCGCCGCCACCGCAGAGCTCACGCATCGTGTTCGCGGTGTACGCGATGCCGTGGCAGCGCACGCCGCCGCGCTTCCGCCGCTGCCTGCTGCTGCTGATGACGCGCGCGCACCGCCCGCTGCGGCCCCGCGCCGGGGGCGTTGTGCCGCTCTCGCTGGACACCTTCGTCAAGGTACAGCCCGCTAGCGTCCGCTGCTGCCTGCTGCTGCTGCTGCTGCTGCTGATGACGCGCGCGCACCGCCCGCTGCGGCCCCGCGCCGGGGGCGTTGTGCCGCTCTCGCTGGACACCTTCGTCAAGGTACAGCCCGCTAGCGTCCGCTGCTGCCTGCTGCTGCTGCTGCTGCTGCTGCTGCTGCTGCTGCTGCTGCTGCTGCTGCTGATGACGCGCGCGCACCGCCCGCTGCGGCCCCGCGCCGGGGGCGTTGTGCCGCTCTCGCTGGACACCTTCGTCAAGGTACAGCCCGCTAGCGTCCGCTGCTGCCTGCTGCTGCTGCTGCTGCTGCTGATGACGCGCGCGCACCGCCCGCTGCGGCCCCGCGCCGGGGGCGTTGTGCCGCTCTCGCTGGACACCTTCGTCAAGGTACAGCCCGCTAGCGTCCGCTGCTGCCTGCTGCTGCTGCTGCTGCTGCTGCTGCTGCTGCTGCTGCTGCTGCTGCTGCTGATGACGCGCGCGCACCGCCCGCTGCGGCCCCGCGCCGGGGGCGTTGTGCCGCTCTCGCTGGACACCTTCGTCAAGGTACAGCCCGCTAGCGTCCGCTGCTGCCTGCTGCTGCTGCTGCTGCTGCTGCTGCTGCTGCTGCTGCTGCTGCTGATGACGCGCGCGCACCGCCCGCTGCGGCCCCGCGCCGGGGGCGTTGTGCCGCTCTCGCTGGACACCTTCGTCAAGGTACAGCCCGCTAGCGTCCGCTGCTGCCTGCTGCTGCTGCTGCTGCTGCTGCTGCTGCTGCTGCTGCTGCTGCTGATGACGCGCGCGCACCGCCCGCTGCGGCCCCGCGCCGGGGGCGTTGTGCCGCTCTCGCTGGACACCTTCGTCAAGGTACAGCCCGCTAGCGTCCGCTGCTGCCTGCTGCTGCTGCTGCTGCTGCTGCTGCTGCTGCTGCTGCTGCTGCTGATGACGCGCGCGCACCGCCCGCTGCGGCCCCGCGCCGGGGGCGTTGTGCCGCTCTCGCTGGACACCTTCGTCAAGGTACAGCCCGCTAGCGTCCGCTGCTGCCTGCTGCTGCTGCTGCTGCTGCTGCTGCTGCTGCTGCTGCTGTAATTACAGGGACTGACGGCTCGACCTGTTGTCTTAGGTGAAACTTCCTAATTTTGGGATACTACTGAAAATTACTCCGGCCCGAGACTCGAACCCGGGACCCTCGTTGACCGCAGTCAAACGAACTAACCGCCAGACAGACAAGTCAGTAGTGCCGCCGCGCCGCTCAAATATGATACGATCGTGTCGCCTTAATGATTGAATGTTAAAATTTATTTTCAGATTCTGAAGTCCTCGTATTCATTCTACGCTGTTCTCCGTCAAACGAAATAGGAGATTCCTGGAAAAAAACAACAATTTTAGATGTTTCACATAACCACTATAAAAAACCATATTAGACATCTCAGAAATTAACAAAACGTCTTTAACTTACAACAAAATATTCACAATATATCACACCTTCTTCTTTCATTCCTTTGGACAATTCTACGAGATAAAACATCACAGCGAGAAAAAAGAATACGACTAATCTAATTAAAAAAAAAAAACTAAAACTAGATTGAATTTCCAGAAAAAATATTGGTATTCGTTATAAACAACCACCTGCAGTCTATTCTCCTTATTTTCTCCTTTTCCTAAGGTTGCCTAGTAGAGATCGCTACCTAAGCGATAAGGCCGCCTTATGTATCCTACTTCTGTGTTAATTTAATTATCTTGTATATTGTAATAATATCCTGCAAAAGAGAATGCCAGATTTTGCCCCACCAATTTTCATAATTTACACAAAATGTAAACTTTTTAAAATTATCTTAGGAATTTATGACCACGTATGATTTAATAATTATTGATAAAAAAATTAGGATTTAAAAATGTAAAAAAAAGTAATTCAAGTCCCTCGTCCACTTCCTATTTCTCTTGCGGCAATTTGCATTACATTCTACGCATACACGACTAAATAAAACTACAGTTGTTAAGTTTTTAAATAAAACAAAACTCCTATTAGTTACATAAATCATACTACAGATCTTTGTTTAAATTCGTTATTTTGTGTTGTTAATTATTGAAAATGACACATTATTATTATTTTAATGTAAATAACAATGAATAATAAAATAGTTGCATTAAAACCTTACCTTCGCATTCACGCATTTTGTGCAATGAAACGTCATTGACAAACGTATTTGAAGATGTCAATGTCATTGTGATTTGTGATCATTGTATATATCGTGGTTTCAGTGAAGTCGACTGTTTACCGTGCTTGTTTTGAATGTTTCACCAAAAACTTGCTAGACCTTCTATAATATTGATTCGATCTCGCCGACTTTACGCTATATTCCATGGATGACCATTGCTTGACCATTTGGGTAACGACGTTGAGGTGCATAAATTGTCACTGGAGTGTAAACAGGATCCTAAAACATGTTGTTGCCATGTTGGGCTTACCATCAAAATGATATTGATGCACCACGGCTGTATTGCTTGATAATGTAGCGACTGATTACATATTTAATATAAAGATTAATAAATCAATGATTACTAACAGTTGTTTTATTTCCAATTAGTCAACCATTATATCGTTAGAGAAGATAGCACAAGCTTATTAACTAGGTATCATATTACTTCAGGTAGACCTCAAGCTACGCAGGCATTTGAGTATCCTACTTCATTTTAAAGCCATAATATTTCTTGGCAAGAGCGTTGTAACGACACACAGCATTTTTTTTTTTACTTATTTCACAATTAAAAATGCAACCTAAAAATTATTGCAACTTAAACTTAGTTTTAATAAAAAACCGCAAGTGTTAGAGGCTTAAAACTATATGTATGGGTATGTAATAAAAAACCTATTAAATCCTACATACGGCATGCTTGTAAACGAAATTTAATAAGTGGGGCAAAGCTCTATACATAGTCTGGCGTTTTCCTTTATCTATTAAATAAATGAAAAAAAAAATATAACAAGATTTAATTTCAAGAAAAAACATTTCAGTACATTCATTTCAGTCTTCCTCCAAACCTTCTTGATAGAAAACCCTGAATAGATCAAAATTATAAAACGAGTAACGTAGATATGTAACACAACAAAAACTAATTGTACAACTTGAATAATTAATGAGATATCACTGACCAATATAGCGTGTAACTCAAGCAATACAATATATACTGAGAAAACGGCAAAGTTAAGTTTGTAAACGTGGTGACATAACATAACCGTTAGGTTAGGGCGAGTTAGGTTAGGGCGAGTTAGGTTAGGGCGAGTTAGGTTAGGGCGAGTTAGGTTAGGGCGAGTTAGGTTAGGGCGAGTTAGGTTAGGGCGAGTTAGGTTAGGGCGAGTTAGGTTAGGGCGAGTTAGGTTAGGGCGAGTTAGGTTAGGGCGAGTTAGGTTAGGGCGAGTTAGGTTAGGGCGAGTTAGGTTAGGGCGAGTTAGGTTAGGGCGA